>KE525157.1:1698870-1731195 GCA_000441895.2 Anopheles sinensis | reverse complement strand
TACTTACCTTCCTCTCTCTCTCTCTCTCTCTCTCTTACACATACACACACGTTTTTCATCACTTTTGACCATCTTGCGGAGTGAAACAATTCGCCTCCGTGACGCCAACAATGACCTAGGGTTGGGAACGCTTGGCTGGAGATCGGCAATTTTTGAAGCATTAGGTTAACCGAAACCTCACACGCTACGCGAACGATAGAAACTAGGACGTTCAACCCTTGAGGTCAGCATAGGCACACACACATAGCCACTGTCCAGGCTTAACCTTCTCTGCCTGCCCCGGTTTTCTCTTCTCGTGTGCGATTATTGTGATTGATGGAAAAATGTAAAAAATAATACTTTTAAAGGGCCGCACCCCAAAATAAAAAAAAACAAGTTTCGCCTGCTAATTAGCATCGCTTAGTGGATCGAACTCGAGCTCCTCGGCTTGGAGGGGAGAGGAGAATGTACGTGTGGGGGGATAGGGATAAATCATTTTTCAATCACCTAAATGACCGCTCCCAAGTTCTGAGTCATTTGTGGGATCGGGGTTTAGTCTATTCCGTCTGTCTGTATATTACATTCCATCCTATGGACTAGAGCTAGAGGACTCTACTGGAGCTGCGCTATCGAAGGAGTTGCCCAAGCACGCCCGTTTGAACTCCAACTTCAAGGACACCGAGGGGCTAATCTGCCCCTGTATGTTAGGAAGGAATGAAGGGAAGAATCAAAACCCCTCAGAAGGAGCGTGCAAGCGCCAGTCGAATCAGCAAAAGGCGCTCATTAGGGAGGGTTCCTTCGGCCCGGGACCGGACCCTCTTCCATAAGTGGCAAAAATCGATGCCCCATTCGTCAAGCGAACGACGTGGTCCGTGTGCCGTTTGCTTGCTCCACTTTCGGCCCCGCTTGACTTCTTGGCCCTTAATCCCTAACACCTTCTAGCTGTCGACCCTCTTCGGGTCAGCTCGGGGCTCTTGACTTGGTTCACTTTCTCGCGCGCTCACTCGCGTGCTGCCTTCTTCGGCCGGTTTTTTGGGGTCCGGTAATGTGGAGGTAATTGAACACACACACAAACACACACAAACACAACCACACCTTCACACCTTCACCAGCTGAGGAGGTGCCTCGCACCAGGTGTTTGCTCACCTCTCCGTCACCTGCTGACCTATTTACATATTTATAATCGGGCCTTTCTTCTGGGCAGCTGCCTTCGGTGCTTTGGCGAGAAATCGATGCGCGCGCGGGGAGAGGGAAAATTTTCGGTAAAGTCCCCCACATCCCCAGCTCTGCCGGACTTTGGCGAGATGAGTTTAGGAAAAGAACAAAGAAAAAAAACAGGTCCTCGTAATTGGAGGAACCCACCTTTTGTGTTTTGTGGAGCGCCCCAAGAGTAACCTAGAAACCCACTTTGCCGAACAAGCGTGGGGTACTTCTAGGGACGCAGAATAGGTGGAACTGGTAGGCTACCACTTTTTTACAGAATCAAGTTTTCGAATCTTCGCCTTCGAGTATTACGAATGTTACAAATCAAAACAACCAGCTGGTAAATTGGAAGATAAATGGCGTTGGCTAAAACCAAAGTTTTGCTATCAATTTTGGGGAAGCAAACCTATGAGGAACTTCCCGCGAAAGGCTGACTATCGACGCATTCCGAGTCTTTCTAGATATATTGGAACTAGGAAACCTCTAGGAGGTTATGTTCCCTCTAGAAGGGAGCCTCTAGGAGCTCCAGCGTCTCTCAAGAAATCTTGAAGAGGGAACTCTAGAACTTCTGAATTTCCTGAACCGGTAATCAAAATTGCTTCTGGAAATTTTGGAAACAGTCCAGGTATTTCATGGAGGATATGTCGATAGAAGAATTAACCGTTTGTCAAAAGGCGTATGAGCGTCTTTTGAGCAATGTCGAGAAGGACCTCCTTCCTAACCTCCTTCCGGGGAATCTCCTTCAGAATTTTGCTAAAATCTTGGAGCTGCTGAACTCCTGAAAAGTGGTTCGCGCTGGATGGATTTGGTGATAGTGTTGTGGTTATGAGCTCGGGGTGCGCTACACCAGACGATCGCATCACTCACCTTGAACACCTTGAACGACGACACGACGTAGCTCGAGCCGTCCTCGAGCTCGTCGAGCGAGTACTTCCGGTCGCCGTCCATGGAGAAAATGTAGCGGGCACCGCGTGGCAGATCCATCCGTGCCGAGATCTTGTCGAGCAGCGCTTCGAGCGTGCAGATGTCTCGGCCCGGCTTGAAGCGGAACTCGACGCCGGGAAAGAAGGGATCGCCATTCCGGTAGAACAGCACCCGCCGCGCCTTCCAGAACGACAGGTTTGAGTAGCGTGACTGCGGATTGCCCCCAATGGTGCCCGGCACGCCCGGGTTGCTCGGCAGTAGTCCGGACGGTCCGGGGACGACGCTGTCCGCGTCGGCTAGCACGTCGCCTGCGGCCTGGGTGGGAGGGCGCTTCGCCAGCGACGACGTCGACGACGCTGGGACGCTCGGCTGAGTCGCGGACTCGCTAGCGGCGTCCATCGACGGCGGAAACCCGCCGCCACCACCACCACCACCCGCCTCCGGTGTGCCGGCCGCCTGTGCCGGACTCTGCAGCCGATTGGCGCGACGCTCCGGAGCGCGAGCTCCCCAGCCACCACCACCGCCACTAGGTGCTCCTACGACTACTCCGTTGTCCCGCGAGATGACCGGGTTGACGTTGATCGGATGGCGCCGGACCGGATGCGGATGGGTACCGGAGAGCGACAGACCCTCGTCGTCGTCGGTCGGCGAGCTGCCACCGAGCGCCGCCTCACCACTGTCCACCGGACGGGCCTTCCAGCCGCCGCCCTTGCGTGGCTTGATACCCCCAATAGCACCGCGGGCCGGTTGGTTGTGGTGATTGCTGTTCGATTGGTTGCTGGTCGAGACCGGGTCGGGTCCACCACCTGTACCTGTACCGGCACCTACACCTCCACCTGCGCCGCCTGCGTTTGATAGGTTGAGCGCGGGGCTCCGGGAGCCACCAGCGTTGTTGTCCCGGCCGAGCCCGGGAGTTGCGCGCTTCGCCGGCGACGAGCTCGTGGACGGTTCCTTCGCCTTCGGAACCGCTGGATCCTTCTGGTCACTGGCAACCGCGTCAACCACTGCACTTGCTCTGTACTCTGCACTCTCTACTTGCTGCTGTTGTAGGTGACTACTGCCCGCTGTGGCAGCAGGTGCTTTCGGTGGCACTGTCTTGCTCGAGCCAGTAGGAGCTACTGGCGAGCC
This sequence comes from Anopheles sinensis, assembly GCA_000441895.2. Lineage (NCBI taxonomy): Eukaryota > Metazoa > Arthropoda > Insecta > Diptera > Culicidae > Anopheles > Anopheles sinensis. The sequence continues at coordinate 1,727,961 of KE525157.1, read as the reverse complement.
CGAGTGGACCGTGCCGCCACCGGAGCTCACTGTCAACGAGGTCTCACCCGTGTCGGGCGTGGGTCCGCCGGTATTGGTGCCACCACCATCACCACCACCACCACCGGTCAACACCATCTCCGACGTGTCCTTTGGAGGCTCGTGTTCGTTCGCGGTCCGAACGGTTGCATCGGCGTCGCCGGACATCGTCCGAGTGCCCGAGAATCACCGTCGGCTGCTCGCTGCTTACTTACACACACTTCCACCAAGCACTGGGACGCTCCTTGTGCGTGCGTTTGTGTGTGTGCCCGAGAGGACCCGAACCGAAAGGAGGACACACCAATCTCGGTCGCTTTCTTCTTGGCTTTGTGGTCGCCAACTATACCACCTTCGCCGCCTTCGAAACAGGGACACCTTCGACGACCTCCTCAGGCGTCAGAAAGAGAGAGGGAGAGACCCCACAAACAAGCGACTCAAGACGCGAGCGCACGCAATAATGTCCGCAGCCGTTCGGCGAAGGAGCGCTACTATGGGCGCTTCGGGAGGTTCCTCTTGCTTCTGCTTCTAATAACTCCCGAGGTCCGAGCTGAGGTTTTGTTTTTTGACCGTTGCTTTCTTGAAGCACTTGGACCACACACACAGACCGTCTCACACCGATACACGCGGTTCTCACCTTCGCCACCAGCGTCGCCGGAATCCCTGCTAGCGGTCCGTTTCCGTTTGTCGTGTGTGCGTGTGTGTGTATTTTTTTGTTCGTTTCAGTTTTGTTTTTCGTTTTGCAGTTTGGAAGAAATAACGTGCGAAAGTGAAGGTAAGAGTACAATTTAGAAGTAAAGCTCAGATAAGAAGAAAAAATAAAAACAAAAGAGAAGAAGAGGTAGAGCGGAGAAACGAGGCCACCGAGGCATGGTGGGGAGTCCGACTAGGTTCCGGTCCCGGTCTCCGCCTGCTCTCCAGCCCTTCTAGACAGAACCACTCTCGTAAAGGTCTCACACGGCGACACTATGGGCATCCACGAGCAAGTGGTGGGACAAAATGAACTGTCAAACTGTATTTAAATTTACTAAAATTTACCATCGAATGCGTAAAACTTTCTTGGCTAATATTACTAATGCTTCTCTTTTAAGAGATGTGCTCAATGTTTGAACATCACTGTAGTTGTGATTTATCAAATGGTTGGTTATTTAACAAAAATGTAAAACAACTCAAAAAAGAATGAATAAAATATTCTACCATTGCTATCGTTTCTTTTGCTTCAAATTGTTAAAATCTGATATCATTTCTGCAGAGAAAATACCACTTACACATATGTACACAAAATACACTAAAACGTGTTTAGAGAGCAGCTTAATTGAACATGTAAGCAAAACAGTGAAGTAAACCTGAGTGATTTAAGAAACTTTTTACCGCTAATTTTCCCAAGCCTTTTGAAATTTGTTTTACTGTAGTATAATTCAATTCAAAGTGCCCCAAATTCCGCGATTGAGGATTATAGTCCACTCATACACCAAATGACAAATGGCTACTTTATCGAATTAAACTTAATTATTGTACTTTAATTCGGTTCTTTGAAGTGAAAAACGTTTAAAGTAAAGCAAAATTAAACAAAGTAGTTGAAATTAAAGGGAAAAAATGGAATTGGAAAATGTCACTGTTCTCGATGGAGGCGCCTAGTGTTTCTTGCTCATCCGCGAGTAAACTTTTCATGATGACATAAAAGATATATAAGGGTGATGATGGGTGATAAAAGATATATAAGGGCTAGCTTCTCGTTTTTTTTTCAGCATTTTATATTTTGTTTTAATATTTTTGGATTGCTTTTTCACAACATTCAACTAGTTTGAAGTTGTTTTATATAACAAATAAGGTGGATTTCTAACTGGGGACCCATTGTGCAGTACTCTTTGGTGGCTGTGCCGGTTCGCAAAAGTAGCTTTGATTTGTTTGACCCATATTTGAACCCAACGCTTTCGGTTTTCAAAACCCAACGGGATGTCCGAATGTTTCCCAGTCCCGAAGTGTCCGATCGCGTCACTCACACAATCCTCACCGACCTGTTTATCCCTGGGCGGCGTTTTGCTGTGGCTCAAGGGAGAAAAAAAAGTGTGCTAATAATTGAAAATTAGGCCGTTCGTCATGCCACTCACGGCTCACGGCGAAGAATATTTGTCACCGAATCGGACCTTTTGGTTTTCGTTTTGTTTTCACCTTATTTTCTGCTCGCTTGCGAAGCACGCTCCTTTCCGAAAGGTTCGAACGACGCAGACGCACGAACCCAATTTCGTGCAGCCTTGTCGCTGCCACGTTCCGACACACACACACACAGGCAAAGCGCGAACGAGATTGGTTTGTCCTTTCCAATCATATTTATTTATTTCCTTTCGTTCCTTTTTTTTCACCAGCCCATTCTGCTCGACAACATTCCCGAAACTCCGCCTTCGCTTGGCCGCAACAACTTGCGGTGCTGCTCCTTGGGAAAAGTGTGTCGCAAACCGATGGGAGCCGATAGCAAACGGTACCAACAGCAACAGTCCATAAGCAGGCTCGGGGTGAAAAAGTGCTCACCCAACACGTGGTGGGAAAAGGCGTGTATTTATTTATTTATTTATTTATTCATCCATCCAATGACGGGCGATGCAAAGGCGTGAAAGTTTTCCATTACTCTCTTCAACCAAAATGTCTTCACGGCCGGGTGTGTTGAACATTTTGAAAACATCAAATAAGATGCATAAAAGCATTATAAAAATATCCAAAACTGAAACTGATGATAAATACTTTACAACGAATATTGTATGACATATAAACGCGCCTAAAATATAAAACATTCCGAAGAAAGCTCATCAAAAAACAAACAAAAGTTTGATAAAGTTGGTTTGATCAAGAAAAGTAACAAAACAGAAAAGAGTTTCAAATTGTTTTTCAGTCAATTTGTCAAAAAAAACCGTTACACTCAATTATTTAAATTTGAAGCTTTAGAGTAGCAACACACACACAACCGTGAATGCGATCGTAGATATAAGGGTTAACAACGTGCTCCATCTAGTTGACACTTTATTTGCATTCCATGGCTCTTAGTTGTTTTAAACATTGCTAATAACTATTGTGCTGTACTTAACATTCACATTCATTAAAAGTTTCCTTCATTTTGCCGTTTGTTTTCCATTGCATGGTTTCGTTTGGTTTTGAAATGGTGAAGTGGAGTCGCTTTTTTCCTTCTTGGATCGTTTCTTTGTTTCCTACTTTCCTGCTAATTAAAACATTTTCTTATGCAGAATGAAGAAGGTGTTTTTTTATTCTTCTTCACTCGCGCGCGCACACATACACACGTGCACATCGGCGGCACGGTGCTGTGAATTTATTACCGTCCACCGGGGCCACTAACTTTTTCGTCACAGTAAGTGGGTGCAAGAAGATACGGAATTTAAACGACGAAACGAAGGCGAGGACTCTTTTTCCTTTCCCTTTTTCAAAGAAAGAGACCCCACTGTTTTTCCTCCTTTTAATTCCTTAAGACAAAGGCGACTGGACCCTTCCCGTGGGTGGAAGAAAGGAAGTGGGCTGGGGGCGTTAAAGTAAGTAGAGTTAATCTTTTTCGACACGCATATGTTAACATACAGCCCGGCTTGTGCTTGTAATTACCCAGCGCGGTCGTCCCTCGCGTCGAAGGGTCCTTTCTCGAAGAGATTTCACTTTTGGGGTAATTTCGCATAAATTGTTTTTTTTCTACATTTTTATTTTTTCGCTGCAGCAATATTGACATTCCAGCACACCTTATCAGGCACGTCAAATCATGACTTCCGTGCTGAAAAACTGCTTTTGACAGCCCGAGCCCGAGGTTGCAGGAGAGAACGATGTTTGACGAACGATGTAACAGTTTCAAAGCTGTCGCTACTTACTTCGGCTCAAGTTAGTCGGTTTCGTATTAGTGCACATTACGAAACCGACCCAGGACTTCCAGAAACTGTAGAAGTGTATGATACGCAATGTTTGACTATGACGGGATAATATCAGCACTCCATCATCCAGCTGCGAACAGCTACAAGTAGGCAACGGTAACCCGAAATTACCCACAAGCGATTATGCCTATCCTTCGGCAGTTAGCTGAGGGAGAAGTAGGCCGAGCAACGGCAAAAGTGTCAAATTTGGGTGGTATCCTTAACTTTGGCCTTCTGAAGACAAGCTGTCGGATCTGTGACGTGTAAAACGTGCTAAGCTTCGCCAAACAAACGCATAACAACCGGTCGATTAATCATCCTTTCAAGACGCAACATCGAACCCAAAACCTCAGTGCGACGCTCTTCCTATATGAGGTCACCACTAGCGTCCTTGATCGTTAGATCCGCATTATAAGCTCATTTAGTAAACAGTTTCCAAAACTACGCCTCAGATTTTATTTCTCTAAAATGTTCGGTGTGAATGAAAGAACAAATTGAAGTATTGTTGATGAAAATTTAAATTCTATGGATGTTAAATTTTAACAATTTTAAGTCAGTGGTTTTAATCGCTAGCGACAAATAAGGTCTGAAGCGACTTTCAGTTTGAATGCTTTCGTTTTACAAAGACACTGATTCAAAGTAGATCATTTTAAACAAAAAGTTTTCGCTAAATAAATGTCTGCTCTACTGTTGTAGATTGTTTTATAATCCAAACAATGTTCGCATGTCAAATTAAGCTATCATTTATTGTTTAATTTTGTTATTCTTTATTCCTAGTAAAACAAAGCAACTTTTTTCCTTTATGAAGATATTCCCTTTTTCAAAAATGATCTACATTTAATGGTGCATTTTTAACCTTTCCAATGAGGTATCATTTTTGGATCTACAAATTTTAAAAACATTTACACAATTTAACTATGAAAAATCAACCCCAAAACGATCTTAAAGATTGAACCGGTAAAGCGATTTTACAAAGTGATTCAAAGCACACAAACGACTGAAGGCAAAAGTTCAGTTTACTTACGAAAAAAATGCGATACTCATTTAAACAAAGTTTTAGCAAATCAAAGGACGGTTTTCAAGAAACATAAAGCAAGAAACCGGTGGGAACCGGAACGATGAACCTTTTTCCATTAAATGAGTACACACACTGCGATCTTAGGCGTTAAATAATGACGATTGTGAAACAAAACAAATACCTCCCAAGAAAACGGTGGATTTAAAACTTCCATCATTATTTTATTTGTTTTTTTTTCTTCTATAAAACGAGCGTTTTTCAACGTCTCAACATTATTATTATTATTGGCGGCTTATAGTACCATGTCTTGGCCCTGCTGGAGTTCTCGAACTCCTCCATTCTCGAACAATACGATCGAAGGTGTCGCCTATAGAACGATTTATGATTGCATGCTACGGACTTGCTCACTTTCTCATCGCGCCTTCGGCGCTACAAATCAGATCGGTGGTCATAAGCCTGGGAGGTGGCATCTCTTGCGCCCAGGCCTGTCTCACGCCGCCTCCCGCGAGTTTTATGAAGTGTGACGCGAGGTCCTTAACCCCCCCCCTATACTCGAGCACCTTCAGGGCGGTCGAAGGACGTTGACAGCTCTAGCTTGGCCCATGTTTGGGCCGATATGGCATTTAATGGCTGAATGTGAACGCCTAGCTTTGTTTTGACCCACTCTCAGGAGTTGGAAGACCCTCACGCCCAACGGAGTTTGGGGATTGATAGTGTGACAAAATAACCCATTTGATAAGAAACGCGTAAAGAAGCGTTAAGAAAGTTGCCTAACGACAAGTGCCAGGCTTAGTTCGAACGCCCCTGAGTTGCAGAAGCCGCCCATAATCAGGTGGATCTTGTCGAGGTCGCATACAAATCGGTCCGCGCCAACGCGTAGCTCCACCCCCAAAAACAAGTAAGCAAATCGGTGAAATTTAATATGCATACAGTACTTACGTAGGGCCAAAGATCAACAAGGTACCGGCACTGGCACAGCATAGGGCATAAACAACCCCTCCTCCTCCTCCACCGCCCCGAGGGCAAGGCAGGTAATTAGCGGACATGGCCATAGAGTGTGGAGAGCGAAATTTTTGACCCCAATGGGGTTTTTTTCGGGTGGCAGCGGGAAACGCAATCCCACAATTAATCGACTGACCCCAGAATAGGAATTGGTGGTAGGAGGGTGCTAGAGAGGCGAGCGAGTGGGGGCTATGCTGGCGAAATGTCTTTGGCAAACCTCAATTCTGGGTGGTTCCCATGCGAAAGACGAGACCAATTGAGGGTAAGTGAGCGATTCCTTCCACCGCTTCTTCATTCCATTTTCATTCCAACACACAACATCGACAACCGTACGAGCATCTGACGCGTACTTAATTACTTATTCTTCCCTTCCTTTCCTTTAATGTATTATAAAATATTGTGTGCCATGAAAATCTCATGAAAAACCTACGATCCCAAAAAATGAACTCCACAGAAACTCGAGGCGAGGCTGACAGCAGTCGAACGAATATCCTTGAACGTCGTGCGCGTGTGGTGTGTGTGAGGCCCTAGTAGGTGTGACTTCCACCAACCTTCTTCGTTCCCTCCCTCCTCCCCGTCGCCCGAAACGCGCGCGCAATAAATCTGGGTTTTCCCAAGGTGCCAACGAAGATGGATACGTTTGTCACGATGTCGCATGTTTTCGCCAAGTTATGCGCCATTTTTGTTCCTTCACCACCTGGCAATGACGCAGGCAGTCGGTTATCGCTGCGTACCATGGAGTGGTGTGTGCAGTTTGTCAAGCAATTTGCCAAATTTAAGGTGGTTTTGGGAAAACCACGTGGGAAACCAGTCTTGTTTTGACTTTTGGTCAAACAAAAATGATCTACATTCCAAATTCATAGAATGGAAATTATTCTATTTCTCCTTATGAATTAATTTTACCGTGTTTCAACACTTGTGTAAGTCACACACAACTCATTTTTTACCCCTACGGAGTTGAGATAATAATGGCAACATTATTCTCCATTGGGAAATTACATCAAATTTCGAAATATTTCATTTACATTGTCTTCATGTAAAATTTTTACATTTTCTCTCTAATTTTTGGTACTCTACATCCATCAAAGGTCTCTGTTTATCACTGATTTTGAACTTGTTAAGAAAAACTTAAATTCTTTTTCTTCATTCTTCAACTTTCCATCTTTTACTTCAGTGCTATGGAACCATTTAAAAAAACGGTTATTTTTTCATAGTACCAAAACACACATTAAATTATTCACAAATATATGATCAGCTAAGACGAATGTTCGTGTCTTATGGGTATTCAAAAAAGTAAGACTGAGGAACTGATTATTTGAAAAATCATAAGTAAGTAGTATCTGTATAAGAAATCGAATCATACAAATGTTCTGTTTAGTCAATAACTGTCCTATTTAAATTGCAGCAGCACATTATAATGTGTTCAGTCAAACATTTTCTTCCAGAACGTCACCTCTACTTGTGAAAAAGTAGCATAGAATTTAATTACGAAACAGAACTGACATGATTCGTTTTCTATGTTGGTTTACATATGAAAGAAATGCTGTTCAGTATGTATCGATAGCAAATTATAACACAATATAGGCTTAAAAAAGGATTTTACTTTTACTTCAATTCTCATATGAAACGATCAAGTGCAACGGGATTCGGTGTGACATACCATTATTTGTTCGTTGATCCTTGTTGACAATTCGTTTAACAGTTCCTGTTGTATCCTGCGTAGAAAGGAGCAAATAATAAGAGGGAAACATTCGTGAACAAAAAACGAGCGATCATGGAAAACAATTCTAGCGTAAATGGTGGACAAATAAAGTTCGCTCGAGCGATTAATACGTTCTGGAAACCCGCTCTACTGGCTCGGGCATAAGAGTTCCTGTTCGTTTGACAATTTTTCTTTTGTTTCACCCCACGAGATTTGATTTTTATTCGATGAGGAACTTCTTCCCCGGAATCGTTTATTATTGTTTTTAACAGTTTCTACACTGGCATTGGTTGGTTTTTCGTTTGATTGTGGGCGGATTTGATGGACGAAAGTGTTTTGTTACGGGGTTTTGCACATCGGACGAAACTGTCATAACGTTATATTTTGCTTTCTTTCTCCTTTTTAATACGTTATTAACACCGTTTTCGAAGGAAACTTTCTCCGTTTTCAACTTGCTGTTGTTAACTTTTTCGAAGTGCGCAAACCGAACGATCGGAAACGTAGTTTGGCTTCGAAAAGCACGATTATCAATCAAGTGTTATTAACTGGCGTGGTTTTGTCTTATTGTGCTTGATTAATGGTGCTTGTGATGATGATAAATGGATATCTTTTGACTGGTCGCACGATAAACACGACGGAAACGCGGTTTCACTGTTGCCTTTTCCAGTTTGACAGTATCTGCTGTGGAAGATTTTATTTGTACTTTCGTCAGTCTTTTCCCTAGCAAGGTAGCGATCCTATTTTCAACGTATATTTCTGTCTGTGTGTTGCTCACAATTTTTCCGAGCACCGCTTCGCGTTTCACACGATCTGTTTATGCGCTTCCGCCAGGCTTTCGCTTTCGAGTTTTAACACTTTCGTGCCTCGTTCCGAGCACTTCCGGTTCGAGTTCTTTGTTTTTGTTCAGTTCAAATTTTCCGACCCGCAGCTTCTCACGCCGCTGTCACTCGCGCACGAGGTCCGACAGGTCCGTCGCACCGGAATGATGGATTGCATGATAGATCTCCTGGGTTTTTCCCCGGCGAGTTCGGCTCTTTGGCAACAAACGCACCAACGGAAACTTCACCCTTAACGGAACAACTTCACCGGACACACGGGAAAATACCGCACAGCCAGCTGAGGCGAACACGAACGGCAGAGTATACGTCCAGCGTTTGCCGGACATCGAGCTAAGCCCTCTGGGCGGTTTAAAAAAAAAAAACGCTGCCACGAGTTTGCGTCGGACATCGAACCTGAACCGACGACGGTTTACCTTTTGCGCCCGGGGAGAAAAACGGGTGCCGCTTTCGCTTATTTACTGGCTCGCGCTCGGAAAACAAGGGAACCAACCAACCAGCGCCAAATTGGCCGAAGCACTACGATGGGGCTCTAATCATCCAACCCGGCCCTGCAAGCGATCGCTGCCAGACTGAGGTCCAATTAACTGACCAAATATTACGGAAGTGTGCTAACTACCCCCACCCGGTGAGTGGCCAGGAAAAGGGGGGGGAGGTTGTGAAGGAGGGCTGAAGGGTGGCAGTTCCGCAGAAGCCGTTCCGAATATTAGGGTCAGGGCAATTTCACCTTCTCTGTGAAAGGAACGCGAGCGCGCGAAAAGGACGACCGCGACGACGACGACCACGATGACGACGACGACGACGACGACGGTAAAGTAATTAGCTGGGGAAAAGGCGCCCAAGGTGGGAACAAAGGAAAGGAAAATCTAATCTCGGACCTACGCGGAGCCCAAAAGTTCAGCGAGCTGGTCAGAAGCGAACCGCGAGGCAAAACGGTATGGCTGACCAGCGCTCGTGCCTCGGACGGGCCTCACGACCACCTGCAAAACCCAGCGACCACCTGCGGTGACACCCACACGAAGGCAGTGGGACCGAATATGGCGATCACGATGCCCGTGGAAGGGACCAATCCTTGTTCGTTCGGGCACGAACCCAATGGGACGTTTCTAAACGCTCAGATGCCGACACTCGGAGGACGTTTTTCCTTGGCGGAAGGGGGAGGTTAGGGTAAGGAGTACATTTCCAAGCTGCAAGCGAACATTCCACAAGGTCAGTCAGTCATCGAACGACTTGCACTTGTCGTCTCCCGGTCAACCGGTTGTCAACCATTTCAAGAAAAACTGCCTCAACTTGGAAATGTTACACTGCAAATTTTCCATTCTAGGACCTCATAATTAGATAAGCGGTCAGAAAATTGACAGAGAAATGTTTTACAAGAAAGATAATGAGAACATAAAATTACGACCATTTTTGAGACCAAACAGAAACAAAGCGAAAGTGAAATTTAGATTGTAGGACGAACAAAAAAGAATGTTCAAGCTTTCCACCTTCTTCTCCAGCGATTTATGGGAACGTATCTCATGCCATTCCTCTTCAAATACTTTCATTTTCCTCCTCGCAAAAGCTTGCCGATATATTGAAAAGCTTCAGAAAGCTTCCATTTGGTACTGTTTGTGTGTGTGTCTCCAATTGTTCAATTGAACTCTTGTCTGAAATGGGAAAATAAATAACGTGTAATAAAAGATTTCCCGATCGAAGGAAGAAGGGATTACTCATTTGTCAGAAAAGCTTTATCGCAGGCAAGTAATTATAAACGATTCTTCAAAAACGATAAAAGAGTTAAACGCACCCAAACACAGGAAACAACCGTCAAATGGTTCAAATCAGCTTTGTTTTTTTTTAATTGGCTATAATAATGTTTAACTCCAAGACGGAAAGCATTAGATTTGGAAAGCTTTTTATAAAGGTTAATAAATATACAAACAGAAAATTGGAAAATATTATTTCAAATGTAGCACTGACCGTTGACTATTTTCTTTGACGCATTTAATTAATAATTATCTGATGCGTTTGCAGATTATCGACATTATTGTATTCTATATTGTATCTGATCTAGAACTGCTATAAAAAAAAATTATAATCTTTAATACGCTTATCAATTTGCCTGAATTTGAAGCAAAGTGTTCAGTATTCAGCAACTTACGACGAAACTATTTCTTCGATGGAGGCGCCTGGTTGTTGAACGTAATCGAGTGTAAACATTCGACTGGTCACCGGATAAGGATATTTGTTTCAATTAACCTGACTGCATTTTCCATGGTTTTGCAAATTCGAGAAAAGTTTCTCACCCTGAAAAAGAAATGCTAACCTAAGTATCCTATGAACCAGTTTCTCTATCAGTCATGAAAAATGTATTCACGCTCCCCGAATCGTACTCGCCTTGCCCACGCGGGACCAACAGCGGCTCATATCCATTTCGAACGTTCGCCGTTCGGCAAACGGCAAGGACTTGGGCGTGTAACGGATCACCTTGGGACCGCTTATGCTCTCCTTTCATTCTCCGCCACAATCGCTGCGAGATAAGTCGAACGACATTCATTCATGAACGGCAGAACACACCGCACTCGCACATCAAGGTTGTCGCTAACAGGAGCAAGGACGCTATGCGTCAATAAAAAAGAAGTTCTATTTGAATTTGATGAATAAACAATAGGAGCGCGCTGCTAATCTTGCGTGGAAAACCTTACGCATTGTTTGTGCCCCGGCCCTGATTCTACAAACGAGCAGCTTTACTCGACTTCATCCGGGAAGATGAACAATTTTCCGCCAAAAATTGCGTTCAGTGCGTAGTGCATTTGGCTTCGATCGCATTAGCCATTTCAGCAAATGTATAATATTCTTAGTTTTCTAGTTTTGCAATCAGTAAGTCAAACATTTCACACCACCATCTTTTTGTTTAGATTTTCCTAGTATGAATTTTTAAGTACTGATTTGAAATGGTGTACAGTAATGACTTAAATTGATATGTTTAGTTTTGTTTATTCTTTGACAATATTTAGAAAACCCATGGAGTCTGTAAAGAAAACTCCTGCAACCAGTTCTTTAGCAAAGGAAACAGTAGAATGAAGAAAGGAAATCTACAAAGGGTAATGAAAAACCGATTTCAAGATGCAACAAAAGTTTAAAATAACAGATAACAGAACGTGTAAAGGACAATGCCAGTAAAACAATTGAGAAAAGTATGTACTTGTATTTTAAACTTTAGTGTAAAACAATAAAATAGAGAAAGTGATAAACTCAGTACAATTTCCGGGAAACATCATCATTCCATTTCGTTTTATAATACCACATCGAAAAGTGTTTTGCTTTGTAAAACAGTGTGCAATAGGTTAAGTCATGTCCGTTGCTTTCAGCAAAGTCTATCGCAGTTACCCACAGTGTAGGGAAGATTTCATGGAACGGGACAATAATTAGCGTACAGTAAGATTGTGCTGCATCGGGTTTGGGGGCCATTTTGGTGCTTTGGCAGATAACGCACCGATTTACGAAGTGCGACATTCAGGGACTCCACACGGGTCCATCTGACCTCGATTCGGTTTCGGATTTCCAAGGAGCGCCAAACCGTGTGTCCCACACGTAACCTACATTTCCTTTTGCGGACCTTCACCAGACGCAATACGCCTTCTTGCAAGAGAAACGGAAAACTAAAACCCAGAAAAAAAGGAGGGAGAAAAACAAATCAAAACAATAAAGAAAACGGCCACAAATTAAACAAATAGACTAACACCTGCAGCGGAGAGCGGAACCGTGCGCGATGTGAAAAATCGAAACTCCCTAAAATAGCGGCGTAACCGAGGGGGAAGCGAGGGGGAAAACCCGCACGCAGATGAGGAGGGGGGGAGGTGGGCCGAAAATTCCAACGCCAGTGACCTCCCATTTCAATGACACCCTCTACCCCCCACCCCAGGCCGATAACGTCGGTGGGAGGAAGAAGGGGAGGGAGGGAGGAAGCAGAGGGTTTGAGACGCCGAAATGGCAAACCGGACGATTGCGTGCGACGAAGCAATCAGAGCTCAGCTAAACTATATTCGGACAGAAAGTGCGGGAGTGTCGGAAAAAAACGAAGAAAAAGGAAAACACCGCCCTAACGGTACGCGCCAAGGTTTTTTGTTTCTGTGCGGGAAAAAGGCAAAACAAGAACAACCCCCGCCGGGGTGTGTGTGTGAGTTTGTGTTCGTTTGGATGGAGTTTCGGTAGATGAATTGATTAAGATTAAAACCGCGGCGTACATCTGGTGCTGCTACTTCCGTGGCCGTCCTGTTGCCAAAAACTCCCGGCGACAGGAGCGCTATTTTTCCCGACAGTTTTCCCGACCGTGTGTGCGAAGCGAAATGCGAGTCCGAGTCCTGGAACTGGTCACGAGGACCTCACTGCTTGCATAGGAGAGTTTTAATTTAATCCGTAGTCCTCCAGGCTTTCGACACTAATTGCCAATACTTCCCTTCCTCTCGTTTCTCCCTGGGAGAGTCGGTCGAGGGCTCGTATATGGCCAACAGTGTCAGATTCCGATCGCTCCCTCTGGGGCAGTTTTCGATACGAGTTTATTGCCCGATGATACCACTTTATAGCTTGGAAGAAGTAGATTCCTACTCAGCATAGAATCGCAGAACCAAAACTAAGGATGAAGAGAGAGAGAGAGAAAAAAAGGAGGGAGTTTTCACTTCATGAGGTTCGGTGAAGGATTATAGAGGCTTTGAGCCGTTAGGCCTCTTTCGCCTCTTGAGAGAGATCAGAGTCACACTTCATGAGGCTGCTACCAATGTATTTACAGCCTTTTTCCTATCCATGTTCATAGAATAGGTAACGAAGTTCACAGATGTCATGATGGGATTCAGGAGGGCATATTCCGGTTTCAAGATCGAATACCGGAGTGTACAAAGGCGATAAACGCGCCGTGGCTTGCTCTATCCATAGAAAAAGGCTGTAAGATTGGCGAGGCCAAACCACAAGATACACTCCAATTAACTTTTGGTATGAAAGAGCAAGAAGGTAAAGTTCTTAATAGACTGAAAATTGCAGAATCAATCCACAGATTGGCAAACTTTTTCCGACAAGGAAAGCTAGATATACCAACCAGGGGTTTCACCTTCATGAGAACTGCTTTTCCTATTTGCTTCTTACCCCTTTCCCATCTGCCAGATACAAGAAGTTGCACTTCCAAATAACATTCAAAATTTATGTAAGAATCGTTTAGTTTTTAACTAGACAAGTGTTTACCTCTTCGTAGTGCATGATTGAATTGAAAAGGCTAACTTTACTGATCCGATGTGCCTACGAGCCTTGTATGTGTCGTTGGTAAGGTCCACCCTAGAATTTAATGCGGTTGTCTGGTCGCCTTATCATAACATCTGGATTAGTAGAATCGAGGCTTTTCAACGCCGCTCGATTTAGCAGAACAATATATGCAGCAAACTCTCCTATGCAAGCAGTGGCCACGACAATAAATAATTATGCAGAACATGTTGAGTTCAACCGGCCAGCCTCGCATTTCAAAGATAAGAGTATGTTGCAGCGGCCATAACATGTTTCTTTTTACTATTGTAAATTTGTAATATTGTATTGTGAAAATTGTTAAATATCCATAAGTTATTTATAAGATGTCAGAGCATACTCTGCCAGACAAATATCCAAATACAATATACTATGATCATAACGTAAAAGACTCAAACAAATCAACCAACAGTTGGTGTTATCAAACACAAGATATACTACTCCAATCTCATCAAAATTCAATCAAATAAATGTTCCTACCATCCGAAAAGGGAAAATACGAAGGGGGAAGAGACGGAAGAGGATGATGAATAATGTGTTTAAAAGTTAAAAAAAACTAAACCACTTAACTTGTCTTTGAATCATTTGTATTTAATCGTTTCTATGCGCTATTTTACACAGGGTGCTAATATAGTAATGTTTCCTTTCTTTTCCTTCCTTCCTCCAGCAAATAACGGTCAAATTTTGCATCGCTTAACAACACGAAAGATTTCTTCTTCTCGGGCCGAAAACAAAAACAATTTACAATAAATGTGGTATCAAAATAGAAGTGATGACACACTACCGAGCGAGATACACTACGTAATTTTCAAACGCAACGCCATGCGTGCCGGAAAAGGAAGTAACTGCTAATTTAGAAAAGCTAGGGGTTTGTTTTTCTACACAACGACGAGGGATCGACGACTAGGAGGGGGGTGGGGGTTCTCTTTTAATGGGTGAATTGAACTAAGGTTCGGATTTGCTCGAGCTGGAGCTGGAGTTGGAAGTGCCGCCGGAGGATGGGCCCGCACCCGAACCGCCGTGCGGTTGCTGTTTGTAAATGCTGAGCGTCTGCAGGAGCGCCGTGGGGGAGGGATCGCGGCCACGAAACCGGCGGAACACCTCGCCCGGATGGCAGCCGCCGCCGAGCGAGAGGAAGGTGTCGCGGAACCGGAGGCCCACCTCCTGCCGGGCGGCCGGTTCCTTCGCCTCGGCGAACGCGCTGTACACGTCGGCGGCGATCATGCGCGACCAGACGTGGCCGTAGTAGGCGGCGCCCCAGTCGCCGGAGACGATCGGCAGGAGCGAGCAGGCGTGCGCATCCTTGCGGTCAAGCGGAAACTGGTGGTAGGCCGGGTAGAGCGAGCGCATCACGTCCAGCCAGTAGTCGCTGGTGAGGTGCAGCTGCAGGTCGAGGTTGGCGTGGTACAGCTCGCGGCACAGCCGATAGCCGGCCAGGTGCGTGCGGCGCCGCTGGATCGCCTCGACGCACGCCTCCGGCAGCGGATCGTCGTTGGTGTAGTGCGACGAGATGGAGCGCAGGGTGGCGCTGTCGTGCAGGAGGTGCGTGAACACGTGCCCGCACACCTCGACCGCGTCCCACTCGATGTTGGAGAGGCCCGCCACGTCGCTGTACTGGCAGGTGGTAAGCAGATGCTGCAGCCCGCGCCCAAACTGCTTGAACAGCATCTGCACGTCGTCGAGCGTCAGTAGCGACGGTTTGCCGTACAGCGGCGCCGGGAAGTTGCAAATCAACGCGGCGAGCGGGGGAGCATCGAGTGCCACGCTCCGATTAACAATGCCCACCATCCAGCCGGTGTTCTCCGGCACGGCCGTCTTCTCGTCCTCGCGCGAATAGAAATCGGTGTAGAAGCCCGCAATCGGCTCCTTCGTTCCGCTACCACCGCGCGCTTCGAAGATGTCGTAGAATCGAACGTCCTCGTGCCACACGTCCACGCCCACCCGCTCCTCGATACGCACCCCAAACAGGGTCTCAGCCAGCTGAAACAGCCCACCGAGCACCTTCGGCAGCGGGAAGTAGTCCTTCAGCGCCTCCTGGTCGAACTGGTGCACGCTGGCCAGGTGACGCCGCTTCCAGTACGGCACGTCGTAGATGTCGAGCGCCGTTCGGCACCCGTGCTCGCTGGCGAAACGCTCCAGCACCGTCAGCTCGTGATCGGCCGCCGGCCGCGCATACCGATGCAACTCCTCCAGCACGTTGCGCACCGCCTCGATCGAACCGGCCATCTTCGTCTCCATCGACATGTGCACGTAGCTTTCGTAGCCGAGCAGCTTCGCCTGCCGTTTGCGTAGCGCGCGGATCGACTCCAGATGCGAACTGTTTTCGAGCGATTTGTCCGTGTGAATCGAGCATTTGCGCGTGTCCGCCTGCCAGAGGTTCCAGCGGTGCGTCCGATCGGAGCAGTACTCGAGAAAGCTGTGTGCCACCGCCGGCTGCAGCGTTATCTTCCACGGTCCCTTCATGGCCTGGCTCGGATCGGCCGCCAACGATTGGAGCAACGTCGGTGGAAATTCTTTCATGATCGCCGGATCCTGTATGACTTGCTGGAATTTCTTTACCGCCACGTTTCGCTTGTTCTGAAACTGCGTACGCTCTTGCGCGAGCCGATCAAGAATCTCGTTCAGTTCGGCCTTCGCCGGGCCTTGCACCTCGATCCCGCTCAGCCTTGCCTCCAGCACGTACTTCTGCAGCAGACGGCGCTCCTCGCCGCTCAACTCACTATCCAACGCCGGACGCTTCTTCTCACCCTCCTGTTTCGACTCGGGCTCGAGCGCCCCCTTCAGAGCTCGGTAAATCGGTAAGCTGTTAAACTTTGCCCTTCGCGCACCGCGGGCCCGCTCGTGGATCGTCATGTAGCTTTTCGTTGGCATCCGCGAGCTGTTGCCCAGGTAGAGCGTTTTCGCGATGCCCCACGTCGTTTCCAGCGGCGCACTTTTCGCCTCGAGCGGCAGTATGATATCCTTCACCACGCCATCGATCTCCTCGCTCTGTGCCAGCCGTTCCTCCAGCGTACGGACGCTCTTCTCCACCGCTATCGCCTGCTGCCCGATGGCGCCAACACATTTTTCGATGGTTACATTGTTGAACTCCGGCAAACCGTGCAAACTCGACAGCGGGTTCTTCTCCGGCAGATCCTCGCCGATTTCCGGTACTCTGGGGGGACGGGAGGGAACAACACATATTATTGAGGGAATCAAGGAATGGGGTATACCATCTATTTCTACACCTACAGCACAATGTATCCATGTCGCCGGGAGTTGGCGAACAAGTTCGACCGGTTTAGCAGCAGGCGCATTCCACAGAATGATGCGGCCATCGTGCTACTAACTAACGTTGTGCTTCAAATGGTTCCAGCTATCGATGCCAAGCAGCTGCACATAGTTTCTTATCGAACACAACAAAAAAATGCGTAAAAATATATGTTGTTCTTGCTGCACGACGACCAAATTCTATCGTCTTGCGAAATGCATTGGTTACTGCGAGTTGCGGTTGCGTCGTAATTCGTCTGACGTTTGCTGTCGTGTGGTTT
This sequence comes from Anopheles sinensis, assembly GCA_000441895.2. Taxonomy (NCBI): domain Eukaryota; kingdom Metazoa; phylum Arthropoda; class Insecta; order Diptera; family Culicidae; genus Anopheles; species Anopheles sinensis. Next base: position 1,710,688 of record KE525157.1, on the reverse strand, counting down.
ATCTACATTGTCGTTCCCTTGTACGAGGGTACAACATAGGATTCGATTGTACAAAAACCATATGCAATTTACGCAAACAGTTTCCAAACTTGGACAAACATATTTTCTCTCGATTTCATTCCTTTTTAATGATTAACAGCCGCAATTAAATCGTTTTATTCTACCAATTGACATTTGCACACGAATGTCAAAGCTTCGTTCCAATAACCTTGGTTCGTCATCAGAATATATTGCTGCAAGAACCTTGACAACACTGGGTTTTTTTTAATTTTAAACGTTATTTAAAATCAAACAGACAACGAAAAATTCACTACATTTTGATTTTCCTTGTCCCCAAAGGCAGGAACAGAGCGATACGGCTTAGGAACTGTTAAAATACAATCGGATTAGAAGGAAATACACACTCAATCGCCGTTCTAAACCAACCAAACCCCGACGGACGTGGAAATTCGTTTACCATTTGAGGAGGGTCGTTGCATTTTGTACGGACTCTCGTTTACACCCGACACTGTGATAATTTTACTTGATCTCCATGGGTTTTACGGTTAATGGATGTGTTTATTACTACGTTCCTAGGTCAAAAAGGCTTTCACCTGCAGAACCCTCGGGTATGACGAGGTCAGAACGATAACCTTCAGAACCCTCGGGTGTGACGAGGTCAGAACGATAAGCAATCAGTGACGCGTCGGCGAGGCGCAGGATAAGCGAGTTAAAACGAGACAGTTAGTGCATCACGGATCGAACTTAGGGAATCCTCTTCGCGATCCTGCTACCCTGGTATCGAAAACCGTATTTTTAGGAGCCGCTCTGAAATCGGCGTTTGGACCAAACCAAACTCGAATGATGAAGGACCGAGCGACAACCTCCTGCGCAATCCTTCTCGCCTGGTATCATCAGATGAAAAAGTCTCGCTAGAATTTAAAAATTTGGGTCCCGATTTTCGCTTTTGCTGCTCTGTCAGCCGATAAATTTCGACCAGGGTCGCATGCTGGATAGCAGGCAACTTGCCTTGGACAAGGGAATGATAACGCGGGGGAAAACAGTGGTGCTTCGGCGAAGCGCAGGATAAGCGAGTTAAAACGAGACAGTGAGTGCATCACGGATCGAAAGTACGGAATGCTCTTCGCGATCCTGCTACCCTGGTATCGAAAACCGTATTTTTAGGAGCCGCTCTGAAATAGGCGTATGAAATCAAACTCCTCGAATGATGGAGGCCGACCTCCTTCTCGCCTGGTGATGATCAGATAAAAAATGTCGGTTTAGTTTATATTTTTGCGTTCCGTTTTTCCCTTTACACTGGAGGCACTGTATTTTTCCGTGTGTAACGGTTTAGTAACATTTTTAGTTAAACAATTATCAAAATCAGTTTAAGGAGATAATAACTTTTCTAACGGTACATGCTTTATTTCCAAAAATATTGCATGATTTTTTAGAGGGTTGTTATACACCGAAAAATACGGTTATTAGGAACTGGCTGAAAATGAAATTACGCCAAAGATAGGGAAAATGAAGTAAGAAATCAAACGCTATCGGTTGTTATAATTTTCCATGTATCACGTTTTATTAGCTGTCGAAATTTTATTCATCATTTCCGGCTAGTAAACAGCAGTATCTTTTCCATTTAAACACTACAATGAATTCGTTCGTTCTCGGTTTAAATCCCGCACAACATCTATCGCCTCCCTTTTAATGTCTCTGGACAGTTGAATAAGTGCGAGTGTGTTCAGTCAAAATGTCTTCTGCCACTTGCAGCTCTCTTTTCCTTTGCAAGCGACCTGTAAATATCCTTCGCTTCTTCTCAGTTTAACGGAGTGGATTTCGTTTTCCAATTCCTGCGTCGTTCCAAACTTTCTTTTTCCCCTCCCTCCCATTGCTGCGTTCGTCCAGCTTTTCTTTTGGATCTTTGGGAAAACAGTTCAAGTTGACGGCTGGTGGTTTTCTTTAACCGTTTCTTTGATTTGCACATGTAGCTGACAGCAATAGGTTAGATAATATAAGCTCTCCAATGAAGCGGTTACAGGTTCGAAGAACTCCTTTCTCTTTTTTCCATAACATCTGCATTTCATATTTTAAAAATGAGGTGAAAGGAGGCTTATCGATAGTAGTTTTCTCTCGGTCTCGAATTTTCATTGATGGTTTATAAAACGGTCAGAGCGGAGGGAAGAAAGGAGAAGGTTGTTCGAGAAGTTTCCCATGTTACACGCAACATGTACCATGCATTTTCCACGTATAGACACATTCAAACATTGGAAACAGGAACAGGAAACCGTCACACCGTACCACCGAAGAGTGGATTTTTAAGGTAGGCACTAGTAGCCTGTAGAGACATACAAACGTTTACATTATAGAGTTCTCTTAAAACTTTATTTCATAGTTCGCTAGGGGGGGAAGAGGGATGCTCTCCATAGTTTCCGCCGCCAGGGGCTATGCCAAACGGTATCCGGCTTGGGGATCTGCTAACCACCGCCTACCGATTTTCACTCACTGCCTCCTGAATATATCTTTGCTTTTGTCAGCTGCATACATTAACTCCACCGTGAAAGTAAAGCAAAGGAACGGATTAGTTAGAGAACGTGACAGGGGTTTGGGTTGGGTGCGCGCAGAAAATGTACAATCCGCGGTATAACAATGAAAAAAGTGGAAACACGATCTTCGTACGGAAAACAAAATAAACAAATATTTATATATAATCGTATATATATATGTATAAAAATATACGACGCTGTAAGCGAGACAAAGTATCGCAATCTAATTAGCTGTTGCTTGCCAACCAAAGTTCGAACACGTGCGATGGCTGAAGAGAGGGGTGGGGAAAGGAAACAATAAAGGTGACTGGTTTTAGGACGTAGTTGTTAGATTAATTCGCATTAATATATATACCTAGCGCTAGGGGGACAGCTGACCGACACGTTCAACTTAATCTGGAGGGCACAAACACCATACGCGGAGTATGGTTCCATCAGTAATAGTAACGGTAAACATGATTTGTGTTTTGCTGTTTGCTTCAGTCACGTCGTCTCCGTTCCGGTCTTTGCTAGCAAACTTCCAATGACCCCTCCCCCGCTTTTCGCCCTGCCTACACTTCTCTCTTTTGTAGCTCTCGGTCTAGCTAGTTCATTATTTGTTTCTTCTATATATATTTCTCTCTTTCTCTCTATCTATATAAATATTTCATTTGCATTATATATGTAGCTAATATCTGTCTGAGACGAAGCATAGGTTTAGGAGCAACAACTTAAATACAACGGTGTTTTTTTATAATCGGCATGCATAGTGCCATCGAGCTGTTCGCCTCGAGACATCGTATTGTTGCCGCAAAGTGGACACACGTGAGGCGGACCAGGAACCGGTGCAAGTTCCGGTACCACCATCATCCGTACAGGAACATTTCGATTGGAAATCCAGTGGGTCGGGAGTGGGTGGCGTTCTGGAGAGATGTGTAAAGCCATGTGGTGGTGGTGGTGGTGAAGAACATATCACAATTTGGTCAGCAAAAAAACCCACCGAAACCCAGACACCCCTCCCTAACGAAAGTGTTCCATTTTAAACAATCAATGAACACGCACTTGGATCTTGAAATGCCGATGCAAGGGGCATCATTTTAACAGGCTATGTGTGTTCACCCCTTTGCACCCCTATTGTAACTGTTTCTCTCCAATCGAAATACGGCTCGCTTTTCTCTTGTCTTGAATACACAACGGCCCGCCCTACATCTTAAGCAGCATAAGGCATCAGTCTGACGTACGTAGTTGATGATGGTTATCGCTTGCTAGACTCGTTGGATCTTGTCCTATCGTTACAGGTATTTCTTTTTTTTACAATCATTGTATCAATCGCTTCGTGATTGGGAGCCGCGATAAGGGGCGTACTATAACAAAACAGAGAAGAAAACAACTCATCACAAAATATATAACGCTACAAAGTTAACCTCCCCGTTCCTATCCTTTCTCTGCTGCCTTCAACCCAACTTTCGTATCCATCTCATTTGCCGTCGATCACTCTCGTCTTAAGTCTTTGGCCTCCGAACATACACAACAAACACAATCGCTCCGTCTTTGGCCTGCCAGGATTGCTGCTCCTGGTTCCGGGACGGGACGCCAAAAACGTTCCCAATCGCGTGCGGCTTACAGCGAATCCCGATGCCAGACCCAGTTGTGCTTGGTGTGGGCGAACCGGTGCGAAAGCCACTGCGATTCGAGCAGATTGAAACGGTCCTCGCTGAGGTACAGCGGTTTGCCGCGTCTGGAAAATAAAACAAACGATGAGCACCACACAATAGAGGTCGGAGGTGGTTGGAAGGGAAGGGACTGATTTCAATCATACTTGAGGTCACGGTCTTCCTCGTCGTAGTCATCCAGGTACAGCGAACCCCACAGGCACGCCCGATGACCCCGGATAACAATGATGTAGGTGGATGTTATCACCAGGAAGATACCGGTTCCGCCACCGCAGCTGATCGAATGCTGTGTCAACGAAAAACAAACAGAAAGAGTACGGTTATTAAACGCGAAACAGCACCGAAACGGGCTTCGATTGACCAAACACGAAACGCAAATGGCGATCCGATAAATTTGTAAACCTGTCATGAAACAGCTTCGTATCTTGGAGAAAAGCATACTAACGAAAAGAAGTGTAATTTTGGGGTGGTTGTTTTCCCGTCTTTCGAAATAGTTTTGTTTGAGAAAAACGTATCCAGCACATCTGACTAGAAACCGTTTTGACGACATTCTCCAAGAGTATTTTGACTGTATGTTAATTTGTATGTCTCTGGGGCACGTTCTGTAGCCGGAACAGCATTCCCGCTTCACTTAAAGAGCAAAAGATCGTCATGAAGGCGTAAACGTACCCGTACGGCTTCGCAGCAATCCTGCTCCTTGCAGCACGTCTGCTTGATGCAAACGATCGTGCCGCACAGCAAGCAGATGGAGCTTTCCTTCGGCACGTTCTTGCACTTCTGGCACGGCTGCTCGTGGTAGTACTGAAAAAGGAACCAAAGAGAATCGTGTGTCAGTTGATTTGGAGGTTTGTTGGACTCCGACCCACTCGTGATACCAACCGTAAACAGACGCTCGTACTCGCGGGGCAAACCGAGGAGCCGGGGCTGGCGCCATTCGATGTGCTGCTTGACGATGAGCGAGCGTGTCGATTCGTACGTCGGCCGGAGGCTGCGCAGCTGAACGCACCAGTGCAGTGGCAGCGCCATCTCGGTGCCGGGCAGGAAGCACAGGGCCTTGCTGGCGTTGAACTTGTCCCAGTCCATGGATACGGTGACCAGCTCGAGGAAGTAGACGAGCCGGGCGAACTCAAGGTGCGGCCCGGCAATGTCCGGTATCTCCGCGTGGTAGATGTGGTGGCGCAGCAGGGCGGCCACGCGCAGGAACGGCAGACAGAGGCGCTGCAGCTTCTTCTCGAGCACGTCCAGGTTCACGCGCTCGCCGGTGCGTCTCGGTGCGGTCGCGTTCGGCGTGTCCGAACCGCTTCCGCCCACTTCCATCGCCGACGCGCCTCCGACGCTTCCGGTGCTACTGCTGCTGCTGCTGCCGCTGGTTCCTGCTCCGGATGGCGAGGCGTCACTGGCGGTGGACGAGGACGAACCGGCGCCCATCAGGATGCTGTCGCTGCGAATGTGCCGGCAGCGTTCGAGCTGCGCCAGCATGAACGCCATCGCTACGCCGATGTGCGGCACACCGCTCCCTCGCACCACCGTCGGCTTCTGCTTCGGCTTGCTGCCGTAGCGTGCCACTATCTCGTCGCACTCCTCGTCCGTTAGGTGCGTACAGAGCTGCAGCACGATCTGGTAGTACAGCAGGTTGTACATCACCTTCACGATGCACGTGAAGTAGGCTGCAATAGAAGTAAAGCACGAACGGAATCGCATTAGCTTTCAGCTGAAGATTCACTTGAAATGTTCGTCCTCAGCAAGAGTAAAACGCGCACCTTATAACGGACCGAATCAAACAACTACGGCTGGAGCTACCGTAACGTATGTTGTCAACATTAAAAAAGACGTATACCATCGATGCCGTATCTAACACACGCACAGGCCAATTTATTTCGTCGAAGAAGATTGCGGATGTTGTGCAGAGAATGTGAAAAATTCAACTTTAGAACCAAACATGCGGCCGGAGTGAGGATTAATTCAAAGGTTTTCATGACCATTTTGAATGAATACCTTCTGCCATGGGTGAAGGCCAACTTTGGGGCACACTTATGCGTCATTTTTCAAAAGCTTGAAGCACCATGACATACCTCAAAAAGAATTCAAGCTGGCTGAAGAAAAACATGTATTTATGTAATCATCAAAGGCTTGAGAAACGATTACCTAAATAACATCAACAATTATTTTATCGTTTTCTATGAAAAAAAACCTCATTTGAAAAAGAGACACAGGCTCCGAAAGCTGATGGGAAATTGAGAAAATATGTGTTCCTGCAAACACTTCGTTCGCTTGAGGAACTTACCTTGGTCAAGATGCAACGGTGCGAGCAGGATGAACTTGAGCATGAGCGCCGTCGGGTCGCTGATGAGATCCGGGATGGCGTCGCCGTCGGGAATGGTGCTGCCGGCGGCGGCCGCTGCCGTCGTCTTCGCGGACGAGGGTGCGATGGTACCGGGGGACGCTCCAACACCCGGGCCGCCACCCGCTATCGTCGCCCGCCGGTTGTTGCTGTTGGTGTGCGGCGGCGGGTTCGTCGAGCTGTCAGCTCCGTGCGGCAGTTCGTCACCGGAACCGGCACCGCGGGGAGGCGGCAGTAGCATACCGCGGATGCTGGAAGCAACCCGGCGCAGTCCGCACAGGACCCCATCCTCGTCGTCGTCCTCGTCGTCGTCCTCGTCGGTGTCGTCGGGAGCTGCGTGCGACCGCCGGTTACGACGTCCGGCTGGGTCGCCACCGGTCGCCGGTACCATCGCCATGGCCAGGTCCGGTTCGAGCAGCTCGCCACCGGTGGCCGCCGGTCTGGGTTCAGTCGCCGGAGTTGCCGGAGCTGCGGGAGTCGTTGGGGAGCTGACCGTCGGCTTCGGCTGAGACGTCGGTGTGGCCTCGGCGTCGTCGGCGCTGAACGATAGTGGGAGGCCGGCGAGACGGGACCAGGAGTGCCAGGGCCAGTCGTCGCCCACCTTGAACCGGATCGGCCAGTCGTCGTTGATCATGAGGCGGACGTGCAGCGAGAGCACGTGCAGCAGCGGGACGATGCAGTCGCGCTTCGGCTTGTAGCGCACGTCGTCAGTGCTGCCGGTGCAGAGCGAGCCACCTCGCTGGATGACCTCCGCCTCGAGGTTGGTGCGCGCGATCGAGATGACGAACGAGAACAGGCTCTGCAGCGTGACCGGGTAGCGCTTGATGTTGCGCTGCGTGCACGCCGTGATGTTGCCCATGGCGCGCCCCATCGCCTCGCTGAACTTCGACGCCATCGGCGTGCGCTTGCTCTCCTGGAACAGCCCGATCAGCTCGAGCACGAGCGTACGGTGGGCCGGTGTCGGCGAGCGGATGAGCGGGGCGGGCCGATCGAGCGCCGGACTGAGCGGCAACACCGAGTTCGCCAGCTGGCGGCAGACCGGGCAGAAGAACTCGCCCAGCTCGACGTTGAGATTGTTCGGGCTGCGGGGCGTGTGCAGCGAGCGCAGGTACGCATCCTGACAGGACAGGTGCACGTGGTGGCCGCACGACTGGATGTGCACGCCGCCCTCCCAGCCGATGTTGTGCGACAGGAACCACGAGGTCGGGCCGAACTTCCACTGCAGCTGCTCGATGCGCCGGCTGAACTCGCCCGCCAGCGTCACGCTCTGCTCAAGCGCGGCCCTATCTTCGGCGCCGAGCGGCAACGAGAGCCGCTCGGAGCGTGTCCGCCGGTGGCCGACCACACTGCTCGACTCCACCAGCACCACCAGCCCGATCGGGTTCGACTCCGTGCTCGGGGCGGACGTGTTGCAGATGATGCAGGTGTACTCCTTCTCGCGCAGCTGCATCGCCTCCGCTTCGGCCTCCTGCTGCTGGCGCGCGTGCTCCTCCTGGCGGCGCCGTTCCGCTTCCGCGTCCTCCTCGCCGAAGCACGACGACGACGACGCGTCCATGCCACCCTCCTCACCCATCGCCGCCATGGCCATCTGCATGAATCGCTTCTGCCTGTTGGCGAACTCCTCCATCATCTTCTTCTGGCGCTCCTTGGCGCGCTTGGTGCGTTCCTCCTTCTCTCGCGCCTCCCGAGCCTTCTGCTCCGCCTGCCGCTCTCTTTGGTTCGGCCACAGCTGCTTCCGGATCTCGTCGATGCGCGCCGCACAGCTCTCGTCCAGCGCCGCGATCTTGCGCAGCAGGTTCCCGATGAAGAACGGCCCGTCACCGATGCGCGACTCCGAGATGCGACCCACCTTCGTTGACCGCTGCTTCTGCTGACTAGAACCACCAACTCCCGTAGCCGTCGCGTCCTCGTCGAGTTCCATCATCTGGGACTGGTTGGTGCTGCTATTACTGCTACTGCTGCTACTACTAGCCGCCGGCGTTGCTGCGGTGGAGGCATTTTGCTGCCCACCAGACGTTGAAGTGGTCGCCGTCAGCTCGTCCTCCGTTTCGTCCTCGAGCGAGAAGCTGTCCAGCGCACCGCTCAGCTGCGAGTGTAGCTTCAGCAGCAGCGAGATGATCGACTCCTCCAGCACGACCGAGCTGGTGGTCGGTATGGTGACCGTATCCGGGCAGCAATCGCCACCGCCGCTACCGCTGCACCCGTCGCCCAGCATCGCGTTCACGCCGTCACGGGGTGCCATCTCGGAGCCGGTCGGCCGCGTCGTCGTCGCCGTGGCAGCCGTCGTGGACGTAGTCGTCGTTGTCGTCGTGGTGGGAGTGCTGGCGGGCGCGTTGCGGTACCGTGCGTTCGGAAGGTAACTACGCCGGAAGCGCATCCACAGTGGCTGCTGATGCGCATGGCCACCACCGGGGCGGGTGGACCCTGGGCCGCCGCCATGCTGCTGCTGACCCGGAACTCCCTGGAGGCTTCGAAAGTGACGCGGTGTTTGCTGCTGCAAGGACTGTGGATTTGGTTGTTGGTTCTGCTGCTGCTGCTGCTGCTGTTGGGCGGCTTGTTGTCCAGTGCCACCGCCTGCACCACCAGCGGCACCTCCACTAACTCCGCCTGCTCCACCCTCAGCATTGTGGTTGCGGTGATGGTGATGGCGATGGTGATGATGATGGCGGTGGTGGTGATGGTGATGGTTGGCGGCCGCAGCCGCGTAGTAGTTCTGCAGCTGGTTTTGCTGGTGCGCGACCATACTGAAGCCGCCACCGCCAGTGCCAACGCTGGCGCCGGCCGTCGAACGGGGCGTGTCAGCCACGCGGGACGCGGGATTTCCCGGCGGTGGCGTGAGGGTGCGCGACGGGATCGCTATCTCCTGCCGTCGTCGCCTCTGCTGCCTACTTCGTACCCTCTGCGCACCACCGTCACCGACGCCCTCCTGCACGTGTTCCTCGTTATCTTCCGTCTCCTGCTCCTCCACCTCCTCCTCCCCCTCGTCAAGCTCATTGTCGTCCACCGAGACGAACTCGTGCCGTACCATCAGCTCGATGCCGCCCGTGATCGATGGAGGGTCGGCTCGCCTCACACCGCTCTCGCCGCGAGGTACGAGTGCCCGCTGATCCGCCCCATGATTGACGCCCGCCGCCCGATGGTGATGGTGACGGTAGTGGTGGGGATGCTGGCGGGTGCCACCTCGACGACGGCGCGTCCCGATTTCCGCGCGCGGAACGATCGACTGGATGGCGGAGTTCATGCTCGCTTCGTCCGGATCCGCGTCCAGCTCCTCGTCCTCATCCGCCAACTCCACCTCCACGTCTCCATCGACGTTCACATCCTCCTCATCCTCTTCCTCCTCACCGTCGTCGTCGACGTCGTCTTCGTCGTCATCATCGTCGTCGTTGACGTAATCGTCCACGTCCGCCGGTTGGACGACGTTGGCATTGCCCACGCTGCTGCGCCGTCTCGGCGGCTCCTCCAAGATCATATGCACATGCGGATGATGCAGATGATGGAAGTGCGGCTGGATCTCGCGCGCACGCACCGCCCGCGCCATCGCGTCGGCCGTAGTGTCCTCCGCCATCGCGTCGTCGTCGTCGTCGTCCTCGTCCATCACGTGGTACAGCATGTCCTCGTCCTGCGGCTCCTGCACGCGCGCCTCCTGCTGCCTCCTCCGGTAGCGCATCCGCCACAGCCTCCGGCGGCGCAGCTCATCCATCGTTCGGTTGCCATTGGTGTCGCCCAACCGAGCGACATTTCGGCGCCGCCCCTCGCCAACGACATCTTCGTCGTCGTCGTCGTCCGCATCTTCGTCATCATCACCACCACCCCTACTACCGTTGTTCTCGTCCTCGTCCTCCTCCTCCTCTTCCACTACCATCTGCGATGAGGCGGACGATGTTGGTGGTGGCGGTGCGTGGATCGCCCGGAGGGCCATGTCGGCTCGTGCCATCGGCAGCACGCCGATGCCCGCCAGCCCCCGACTGGCAGGCACGAGCGCCGACGAGCGCACCATCCTACCGCCGCCCCCTTCGGGACCATCCGCTGCCGCCGGTGGCATTCCGGCCAGCAGCACGTCGCCCTCGACCGTGTCGGCACTGCTGCCGATCATCATGAGCGTCTCGTCCTCGGACAGGTCCCAGTCGACGTCGCTGTCGAACGGGGGCGACGACAGATCGTCCAGCGGTTTGTGGTAGGACACGGGCGAGCGGCGCGTCGCCGGCATCAGCGAGATCCGGTTCACCTGCATGCGCAGGTTGTCGCTGAGGCAGTTGCTCGGGTAGCAGTTGAGCAGATCGGGCACGGGAGGCTCACGGCGGTCGCCTGCCGGTGCCGGGTCCGTCGCCGATGCCGCCGCCGCCGCCCCGGCGCTCTGTCCTCCCGAGGAGCCAGCCGCGGTCGGACGGTCGGCACTAGCGCCACCGTCGCCGCTGGTCGCACTATCGCCCACGGTTGAGCGTGAGGTGGCTGCCTCACCGCCCGCCGCGCCCGCCGCATTGACCGCCATCTCGAGCAGAAAGACGGCCAGCGCCAGCATGTGCTCGGACACGCTGTGCGTGTGTACGGCCCGGTAGAAGATCACCAGGATGGTGGCGTGCAGGATGCGCGAGCCGAGCACCGCGCCCGGGTCGCTGTAGGCCGGGCCGCACGCGCCCGGCAGCCGGAACGGTGGCCACAGGTTGCCGCTGCGCGGCATCTTGCCCGCCTGCTTCACGTACGCGCCGAACCGATCGAGCGAGTTCTGGAAGTCGCGCCGGTGCACCGCCCGGAGCAGCACGTGCAGCGGGTCGTAGTAGCGCTCCCACACGTCCGGCACCGGCATGAACAGGCCCTGCTCGAGGTTCTCCGAGCCGACCGGCGGCGACCGGTAGATCGACAGCTCGCGCAGATAGCGTTCGAAGTTGCGCGTGTGCGCGTTGCCGCTCCGCTCCGGCATCAGCTCCAGCAGCTGGCTGTGCGTCTTGTCGCCGGTCGCCAGCAGCGCGCTGATCTCGATGATGCATTGCGTCGTCTCGTCGTTGCCGAGGTTGATGCGCGACGTGATCAGCGTCGCGAGGAAGGTGAGCAGCCCCTCGAGCATCGAGTCCTGCTCCATCTCCGGCGCGGTACTCACCAGCGACATGCCGAGCCAGTCCTCCACGCCGAAGATCGCGATGCACTCGCCGAGGAAGTGATTGGGCGGCAGCTGCGTGGCGCAGATCTGCAGGAAGAACAGGTCCATGTCGACCATCGAGTTGCAGAAGTTCGCCTGGATGTACGTCATCGCCTGGCCCTTGATCTGCAGCCCGTTGCGCACCCACACGCCGGACAGGATC
>KE525157.1:1624010-1698850 GCA_000441895.2 Anopheles sinensis | reverse complement strand
AAGAAAAAAAAATAAAATAAACGTACAGCCTCATACGGCTCAACCAATGCAAATGCTAGAGCAAACGAAACAAATATTTGCTTCAAACACGCACAAGACGTCACCACAGGAGTCGATAACATACGGCAAAGCGTGTAAAACCCACACCAGGCAAACATCTCTCGCACCCTCAGGCCTATATAAACAGAAAAGCTACCTCCGGTCTGCTCGATTCGAGAAGTTTTGGAGCGATTTCGTGAGAACAATCGGCGCAAATCAAATAAACTGATCGAGCAATAAATTCAACTTCCGCCGTGCCAGAGACCACCTTTATCCTTTATCGCTAGTGACGGTATCACTATAGCGAAAACGAGGCCCAGGATAAGGTACACCGGTTTCCTGTACCAATATCTCGAGCCGGTGAGCGGAACATTATCGTTATAGTTCCCCGTTGATTTGAACACTGAAAAGTGTTTTATCTCCAACTTTGCTGAATGCTCCGGAAGATAAATTACAAGTCATTTAGGTAAATAAGAGAACCGTTTGGTGAACAACAGCTAAAACTCTTTTCATCCAGTTATTTTCTAGTTCTAAACTAAAAGAGAAACGATCTGTCCTTTGAATATGAGCTGCGTGATACCCAAATGTAGGAACAGTATAAACAAATGAGCATTCAAAGCAGACGTTAATAATTGCCGTACTGTGTACAAAACGTTGTAGTTTATATTTGTGGTACTATATATTTAATCGGCAAATATTCGGTAACTTATATATTTGTTTAGTATGGTAATATGTTCGGCAATATGCGCTGATGCTGTTGGAGTATTTCTCAAATCAACAAAACAGTGCACGCTTTGCATTTCGTTGTTTTGCGATTATGAGAAGCCTCAAACCCTGAAGAAAATGTGTAATAAAACGTGGTTGTTTAATTAAAGACTGCAGGAAACAGCTCTTATGGAGTGATGATTTTTCTCAGCCTGAAGAAGCGATGCTAAACGATGGAGATCCTCAAAAAACCATTTTCAGATTAATTGTATGGTGTGCATTTTGCTTATGCATTTTACGTGTTAAACATTTGCACAAGTCATTGCCGAATGAAAACCAGTTGGCGCATTAAGAGAAATTTGTAAGCGAAGCCACGTTTGTTGAGTTATGCTAAACTGATGAACTTTGTTTATAATCAGAAGCGTTAAATCGTTTCCCGTTAGTTCAAAGTATGATTCAATCCTGGAACGGTAGAGGGTTATAGCTCTGGGCAGTTCCAGGCTACCGTACAACGCATAAGTAGAGCACGATGGTTTGCTGCTCGATCGTGACAGCATGACTTCACACTGGCAACAATGAAATTGCCACCGTACACCGACCAGTGACTCACCACCAGCACCAACAACGTGACCCGTTCGATGGCAGAATGGTAATCGGACGCGTCGACGCAGTTGCGCTCTGCAATCAGTGTATCCAAGCATCGGCTTGGATTTTCCCCCTTTTTCGTTTCTCCAACATCACATAATGCACCACGTTCGCTATCGGTTGATGCTGGCTATATGCGGGCCCAAGGACGCCGATGTTCGACAGCCATAGGCGGAAGAGCCGATGATATGGTGCACACCACTGATGCAAAATAATGTTGCTGCAGAATGCTTAAGCCGGGGCGTCCTCCACCGATCCTTTCGAGGAAGTCGCAACAGATAGCTCCCTAATCAAACACCACCATACGATATATCCCTGGTTCTGCGGACACGTCATCCACCATAAGACCAATGAATCACTGGCCTTCTGAAGAAAACCTGTGGAGTACACCTCTTCTTCTGGAAAATTTTTCCTCACGCCTTACTTTCTCCGCCCGCCAGCAGGTTTTATTCAAATTTGGCTTTTGATTGGGGACATCCTGGGCCAAAGGTGTGTGAGGCATGACGAATCAAATATGCCGCGTAATGCCGGCGGTTTGGTGAAGCTAATTGGCAACAGCGTCCCTTCAAATGCCTGGCAGAGAACGAAAGAAACAAAAAGCAATGGCGCGCTACTGCTTGAAATAGCCCTCAGAAAGCATAAGTTTAATCTCAGCTACGCAAACCATTCCCATCAGAATAATCAAGCAGGTCAAATCCTGGTTCGAGCTCCATGTTTTTCCCAACATCACATTCAACCGCATATACATTGTGTCTATTTGACGCAATTGATGACCAATTGCCTGTGCGGTAGATGCGTCCATCTATCTTGCTTCCGCCCAAATCCAATATGATCCTTTGGAGGCACTTGATCATGTTTCTTACCTTGAACTGTGCCGGCTCGTTTCACTGCCCACACTCAACCCTTGGGCGCTCAATATTTCGCTCAAATTGTACCGACTTTTGAAATAATTTATCATAGATTCTTTGGCTTGTGGTAGTGATCGAACTATTTTATTTCATAGCTGGTTTAATCAATCACAATAATGTCTTGGACATTATTTACTTCGGCAGCACGGTCTTCCTCCAGCTCGAAGATGGGTCGGTGGTCGTCAATATGGTTCATCACACGCAACATCCTAAACAGCTCGCTTAGCAAATCGTAGTCGGGCAACTGACCAAAGGCCAACTTTCGGCAGTGGATCATGTAGTGGGTAAAATGGATAGGTAACCCTTCGCAGAGCTTGCTGATGGGCGTGCTCGTCTTCATCGCGAGGATCTTCTTGTTCAATTCCCGCTTGTTGATCGCCGACAGACCCTGCCAGGGGAGTGAGCCGGTCCAGAAGTATATGAGAACGTAGCCAAGCGACTCCATGTCGTCACGGCGGCTCTGCTCGAAGCCGCGATGCGCGTTAATCGAAGCGTACCAGAGAGAGGCGGGTATTTTATCGCTCAAACAGAAGTGGAAGGATTTAAGGTACTCTGCCTCCGCGAAGTCAACCAGGAACACCGTGTTGCTCGACGCTCCTCTTCCAACGACGAAATGTTCCGGCCTGATGTTCCGGTGGACGATGTTGCTCCTGTGCAGATCCTTCAGGCGCTTAATCATTTGACCTGCCAGCAGCAACAAAGTGGACACTTTGAAGCGCCGGTGGCGGGCATTAAAAAGATGTTCCACTGACGGCCCGAGCAAATCCAGTACAATAGATTTGCGCCCGTTGCCCTTGGTAATGGCATGGACTTTTGCGAAGCCCTCCATCTGGTTGTCCATCAGTCTGTATATGCGGTACTCATTGCGAATCAGCTCATCCTTTTTCTCCAGCTTCATGGCCACCTCTTCACCAGTCTCCAGGTTTATTCCAAGGTAAACATTCTGAGAAATATGGCCCCTCACAAAATATTTTGATGATGGAGATGAAAAGTTCTGGTCAACCTCGTTGCTTCCGGCCATTGCGTTAGATCACTGATTCTTCAATTAACCACGAGTTGACACGATGTCTTAATACACGGATAAAGTTAGGTGAAGGATTATAGAGGCTTTGAGCTGTTAGGCCTCTTTCGCCTCTTATACACGGATAATGTGTTTATCTTATTGATGTTTCATCGATATAATACTTCATCGATTCTCCTTGCCTTGCACACCTTGCTGTATACACCTTGCCGAATACACCAATGGATGCTTATTTAGTTTATGTTTGTCAAATTGAGTTGGTAAATGTAAAACTTTATGATTTTTGTTTTTAATAAAGTTTAAACAGTACTTCAACAACATCTACTGTGCTCAAACTTAGTGTGCGAAATGTATCAGAGGCGACGACGCATCGGTCGAGATTTTCAGTGCTCCATCAAAAATCGAGGCAGGATGAGAGTGGAAATTGCATGCCAGACAGTTACGCAAAGTCCTAACAAACAAACTGTTATTACAAAAAACATAGTTTCGAAGCGAATCAATTGCGTAAGGCGATTATCGGACAGGAGAATCGGGGCTTGGTGTTGTAGTAACTGCGTGCCTTAGAGCGATCTGTTTAATACACAAATCAAAAAATAAACCAAACATTTCTCATAGAACTGTCATAATGCAGGCATTCACATTGGCTTTGGCCTTTTGGCAGGAAATCGTTTGCCACAACGTCACAACATATTTCAGTGTCCCACAGGATCGGTTCGACCAATCGCAACCTACAAGAATAGCGAAGGATCGTAAATCACCTGCCGACGACTTAAAGGATCCATTGAACCCTGGAGTTCGTTAGAAAACCGCCCAATTTCCTAGAAATCCATTTACCGACGCGCAAGAGATTGCTCTCATGTCGTTCGTTATCACACGGACTCGTTTGGTTTCTTACAGTAAGTTTCAGTCGAAAGAAGATTGTCGAACGTTTTTTACAAATCGCTCTGTAATGAGTTTATTTGGAGTTAAAACCAAAAGCAACAAGTTAATAACTCTTCAAAAACAAAGCATTAACCTTAACAGAGCGGCCAACAGGTATGCAGCAAAGGTGAAGACGGAAGGGTCGTCAAAAAAACAACAGGTATTAGGAATCCCCCCGTGTAGGAAATCCCAAACTACCGCCTTCAGCACCCGGTAGAAATTGACACTATGTGTGATCAAGTTTTTGCATAAATGAAGATTCTAATGTCGCTTCTTTTCAATTACTGCTTTTAGGTATCCCATCCTCATGCTCACCCTCTATAGTATATATGCCCAAAATATGGAGAGAAATGTGCCAAAAAGGTTGTATAACTCAGCAGTTGAACTGAAATTGCCTGTACGGGTCGAATAATTCGCTTAAAAAATCGCATCATTGATTAACGGCTAGGAGAGCGCGGTCGCGCGATGATAACGTCGGCGGAGTTCCTGGAAAAGCGACCGATCCTCCGGCGGAGCCAAAAAGGAGTTCTCATTAGCGTCGCGGTGTTGAAGAAGCCCAACCGAAGAAAAAACACATGCCAATCGCATTTAATCGCCCCTGGCGTTGTTCCGGGAACCGGCGCATCGGGTTTTTGGTCTGGCATGTGGATAGGTTATCGGTTCTAAAGCGAGCTAGAGGGACACGCAGGCCATCCCATCGCCCCGGAGAGTCAGCCTCGGAGCAGCATATATAATTTATGCTGCAAAAGCATAGCCCATGCACGCGCACACGTATACAATCTTTACGCCACGCGCTGTGTGCGCAGGGTGGTGGTGGTGGTGGTGGTGTGTGCCGTTGGTTGTACCCTGCCGTATACGATTCGCCCCGGATGCGCTGGCAAGCCTTCATTCATTCGATCGCCGACCATCAGCTCGGACGGTCGGACACACAGGATCGGTCCCCGGTTTGCTGAACCCTCTCCAAAAACAGCCAACAGCGTACGAGGCCAGTGAAGCAGTCGTGTCCCTTTCTTGTGCAAAAAGAGAGATATAAAAAGAAAAAACCAAACACACCGTCGAACAGTGTGTGTTGTGTGTTACGGTGAAAGTGTTGTGTTTCCGAAGCGTGTGGCTTACCTTCAGGTGATGGTGGTGGATTTGGTGGAGGATAAAGAAAAACAGCAGAGATCCACTGCATAGAGAAGAAGAGTTCTAGCCCTCGCGGGGCAGTTTACACAACAGGTTCCACACCGGTTTTAGTCGCCTGGGGTTTTTGCAAAGCAGCAGAGGTTTTTCGTGTGCGTGTTGGTCTTAGTGTATATCTTTCTCCGCGGACGCGCAGACCTCTCCAAACGCACAGTGGTTGCAAACGCGCACCCCCATTAGGGTGACAGACACGCTAATTCGCCCCAATTGGTGGTGTTGTGCTGGCCAGTTTGGTGGTCATTTCGTTCTCTTCCGACGCTTTTTATTAGTGTTTGTGCATTAGGACTTAATGCACCGCGGGGGACAACAAAGCCAAAGGTGCAGCCACCACACACTCCGGGGCGTGTGGGTGTGACGACGGCGGCGGCGGTCAATCAACCATCATCCCCCGAACCCCTGACTCAATAGGGGGCAGACAGGTCATCAACAAGCAGCAAACAACCGGACACATCAGCACCAACACCATGTGTGCCCGAGCGGTGGCCAACCGAGCCCCTGCCGGAAGGCTTCCGGCCGCGCTGCTGCTTCTGCTGCTGGGTTTTGCCCCATTGGCGACGGTCCGGCCGGGTGCTGCGGCGAGCGCGATCGGTCTGCTGACCGAGATGACGATAAAGATTTTGCCCCGCATCATCGCCAACATGGAGGATGCGAACAACGTCTCGCTGCCGTTCGTGATGAACGAGAACAAGCTGATTCTGAAGCGGCTCAACGACCTTTCGCTCCAGCTGATGGACGGCCAGGCGTCGGTAAGATAGCAACACTATGCACTACATCTTGAGAGAGACGAGGGGACACACCCCAGTATGTTTTCTCTATACCAAAAAGCCAGTGATTAGTCAACACTTGATAGACATTTTGACAATTTCATAATTCTCTTTTTACATGTTAGTTTTAGCGGCTTCCTCACCCGATAACTATCTCGCCCTATACAACGATATGCAACGTACTAATTTCCACGCTTTCGCACGCAGATGGTGGCCAACATTCAGCACTACACGGCCGAGGTGGTTCACATGTCGAGCGTCCAGAATCGCTTCATCGAGCGGATCGAGTCGCTGTACGCGCTGATCGGGATTATCGCGCGCCGGGAGCGAACCATGAACGCGCTGCTGCAGTCCACCGATCCGCACGAGCCGCTCACCCTCACCCAGTTCGCGCTGGCCACGGTCGACATGAGCAACCGGGACAGCGTGATCGAGCTGATGCACCGTATCGAGACGCTCGTGCTGGGCGACCATCTGATATCGCTTCCGGTCGACAAGCAGAACATCTTCGTCCAGCTCGGTGAGGTAGGTTAGACGTAGAGGCGCTTTGCCCTCTGGCGGGGAAAGCCGGACCGCGTGCAATTTCACGCGGTGTTTACAGGGCTTTTAATTATAGCCGAGACAAGAAGACGGACACCATAGCCTGAGGAGATCACCACGATGCTCCGATCGATCTTCTCTTTGCCTAAGTTTTTTCCGTTGGGTCACAAAGTTTGCAAAAAAGGTTTGTGTACCAAGAATCGTAATAATTATACTTGTATGCTCGATTAACGATGCTCTCCTCTTCAAGTGGCTTTGAATTCACATAGCCATTAACAAAACTTTAATCCCAGCTCTTGACGGACTGCAAAAACTTGACTTTTTAAGGCGCTCTTGTTAATCTACTCACAAAGCAAATGAAAAATGTATTTGAAAAAAAAGGCGTATCTTTGGAAAAAGGGAAGTAAAAACTGTACCACAACAAAGGGCATCAATAAGGGTATGCTTTCCCAACCCAACGGCCTTTAATAACTGTTCCGTGAGAATTTATTATTGCATAGCGTTTTAGCGAAAAAAAACAAGGCATTGTGCGTTCTATTGTTTTTAATTGCCGGTTGCGGTTTAGCCAATGGCAAGGTCGGAATCTTTTAACTCCGGTAACATGGTGTGGCGTGCTGGAAGCTGGAAATGTTTTTGGGGCCACAATGAAGGCGCAATTTCGACAAAACCGGCTGGTGTTGAGTTCTAATACAAAAGAAGCTAGTGTTGCGATTGAATTAAATTTTGCCGAATCGGCATTTCTAATTTCAAACGACCTGAAGCTTAATCGAAAGATGACTATCCGATTTGGTTGCAGTAACGTTGCACACAACACACGATGGAAAATGAATGTTTGCCACACGGGCGGCACAAAAAAAGTCTGTTTGTGTTCAACACACTATGCGCGCCGTGACGACATTTGCTCGGCGGAACCCAAAATGTGCACCGGTAAGCGAAGCGTTTGAAACGGTTTTGAGCCAAAGCGGGGAATGGCTGCCACAAAAAAGTTATAAAGCAGCATATTATTGTCCACCACACCCCCCGGGCAGGGTTTTGCCATACGATCCCCGCGGCACATAATCGGAACATACAGCAACGGTCTTTTTTTTGCCCTACCGATTCGTGCAAAAGGGGGTTGCAATAATCTACAACTGCTCGCAAGCAGTTGTGAGCTACTTCCCATAACGACGCGCAAACATTCAACGCGTTATGTTTGCGATGGTAAGAAGCGAGATAAAGTGCAACAAAGTTTATCGAGAGTTCGATATCTCGAGGCACTAGACGACTAAGCCATACAGGGAGTTGTTTTCCGTTGTGAAAGCATGTACGTTCTACAACTAATCTACACTAGAAAAAAAAAGATTAGTCTGGGACCGAGTGTTCTTGATTAAATTCTCCCAATTACATCATATTGGAATTATAACAAATGTTTAAACAAACAATTTATGTTTATCAGCGTGATAAGTTGGAGTTATATGGACTCCAGATGAGAGTACTTATATTTATAATGGTGCACAATGCATGTAGCACCAACATCGTACCCTCGTTCTGTACAGAACCCTTACTGCAGCTGTTGGGTATGAAATTATGAAAGTGGTTTACATTTTTCGTTCAAAACGGGAACAGTTGGAAGTCCGGCCTGATAGCCATAGTGCTGAGCTGGGATCGAAAATATCCGATGGCTCGGTGCCATTGTATGGGGCAGCAGCACTATATAGGTGCGGGCGTTCACATTTTAGCCTTCGCTGGACCGAAGCCGAGGCTTGCCCCATTGATCACACGTACCCGCATCCATCCGTCGGGCCCGCGCGGCGCACATACACGCTCACCCTCCGTGTCAATCTCACTCGCTCCGTCCCGTTTACACTCCAGCCTCGCTTACGGGCCCCGTTGACAAGGATGACAAGTTCGGCGGCATTTTGTACGCCGTGTCGCGCGTTTCGCGGTTCATCGCTAGGAAAACCGTCGTCCGGTGGCCATTCGCAGAGTGGTAGCGGGCGAGTTAGTACGCGTGTTTGTGCTCTGGTGTCTCTCGGTGGTGTCACGAAACCCGTGTAGTGTTTGAGAGAAAGGAAGGGGAAAAAGAAACACAGAACCCTCCGGTTTCTGTTTGTACCTGGTGGACGGTAAACTTTAACACCACACACCGTTGGGTAAAATCGCGGTTATAAAGCAGAGTAGTGTTGGAGTGAGCGAACATTTTTTAGGGAAAAACCACCGTCAATGTCGCGCCATTACGGAATTCATTGTGCGACCAACAGCGTTGGTCAATTATGAATGAACCGACGAGAGGCGCGCTTGTGTGCGATCCGCGAGCACGTGCGGGGATGGTGTTTGTGTCTTTCGGTGATCGCCATATGCGCCCAACAACAACAAACAACCGAACCGATCAAAACCATCAACTTCCTCTGTACTGCCCCGGGATGAAACAGCGAGCTCGTCGCAAAACTTCACTTCCCCGGTTGTTCTCGTCATCGCGAAACACGCGTGTATTGGTGGACAAGGGCCGCTGTGGGTTTGCTGATGGCGTCGATAGAATTTTCGATGATCGTCATACATTTCGAAAGCCACCAACAAGCGACTGTGTAGTACTAACGTCACAGAGCGCGGCGGAACGGAAGTGCACCGAGCGGAAGCGATACGGGATCTGTACAGCACTTGGAAGGGATATGGGAAAAACCCCGCCAGTCCCTTCCGTTCACAGCACACGGAAGGAGTTATCAAGGCGACTCGCGACGGACGGCTGAGTCGAAGGAACCAAAAAACAAAACCGCAAACCACTGCACCGCAATCAGAGGAGATTGTTGAAAATGGAACTAAATATAGAAACAAAACTGGGATAGCGACAAATTAGCGACTTCGCACTAATCTGGGCAACGGTTTGAAGTTCACTTTCTTTTCGCCGTTTGCTTGATACGGCCAAACCTAATGTAACTCTACCATAGTCCGGTATCAACTTCATTACCTTCGAAGTCTACCTTCTAGTATTGATCTGATTTGATTATGTATTTTAACAACAATTGTTGTAATCATTTCTACAACAATTCCCTCCAGTATGGAAGCATGAAAGATGAAACCGTGTCGTTGGTTATATGGTATTATCTGTCACCGAGTGAGGGTCACTTGCCGATAGCGTGAACAACGTACCCTGCACACTCCTCTCAGTTGTGATCGCTTGTCCCCCTATTATGCCACCGTTCAACTGGTCGCTGCTACCCTCAGAATTATACGGGCACCTTCCACCGTCCAGCCGAGGGTTCAATTGGAAAAGTGGCCAAACAACTCAAAGGTGGCGTCCTGCCATCACCATTCCCCTGTTGTCTGCATCGTGCTGTTTACAGAGGTAGCATGTACGAAAACACACCCACACCAGGACCACCACCAGCTGACGTCAGCCTACTGGGAATTGACCAGATGCGTTGCGTTCCGTCGATCTTGACCCTCCTCCAGGCAGACGCATACTCGCCGAACGATGGCGATGTCGATGAGTCATGGCCGGGACAAAGCAAGCAACAACGCCGAGCTTTCTTTATCCGTACACACGCGCTTCTTTTATCGCGCGTTGCTCACTCACTCTTACTTTCTTGCCTCCGGGTGCGCATCCGGCGATACGATGGCCGGGTAAACTACGCACCAACAGTACTTTTGCCTGTATCAAGACGGGGCATTAACTCTCCCCCGGGTGCACACAAAAGGAACGTTGACATTCAACCGTCCCCTTCTTGATTCCTGTTTTGGGCTCACCACGTGCTTCCACATCGGCTGGACCGTTTTGCCGGACCGTACCTTAATGCTACCTTAACGACGGTGCCAGTAGGAAGTAATTGCACGAATGAGACACAAAGGGATAACAAGCTAGAGCCATTCCACAGTCTATAACCGGAAGGAACGATTGACGTGTGGAATTTCTATCTGTAAGTAGCAACTGGTAGATTCCAATTCAAATTAAACCCAATGGAATACGGTACCCAAACAAGGTCTGTTAGAATGATCGTCGTGCCATATAAAAACCTAGCGAGCACTCAAGAAAAACGTATCTACTGGATTAACAAAGTGTTCGTAAACCTCGCGCTATGAAATGTCGCCAACATAACCAGCGCATTCGATTGGAAAACAGCGTCAAAGCGTTGTTGTGCGGGTTCATTGCTTAATGGAGGTCACCCAGTGGATGAACGCTGCACCGCAAATCGATAGATCGTTGACGTTGTTCCAGGATTGTCCGCCCCTTTTCTCACACTGCATCATAACGCCAATCCTTATCGATAACTAAATCGGTTGTTTCTATTTTCCATCTTCCCATATATGTAACTTAAATGATTTGTTTTGCTAAAAGTAAAATAAAATAAAAAACTTATTAGAAAGACAGAATGCTTGATTATAGCAACAGGAAATTATGTTTTTTGTTCGCATCAATGTCCACAATGGATGGAATGAGCGGATTAAGGTTACATCAACCTTTGCTGCGAAATCGCAGTACTCTACATACATACGAATGAAAATGTGGCCGAGTCGTATTTCTCCTCTGCCGCCCCTCTACCACGATGGCATTTTCATCGGGATCTAGTTTTGCACGGCCACAACATGAAACCTGTAACACGCTCGCATTGGATCCGTCTCTTCGGGCGCTTGGTAGTTGTTTTCGCTGACGGAGACGTAGTAGTGCATTGGTAAACCGGTAGCTTTCTGTTGCTGGACGGGCTAATTGTAGGGTTTCCCATTAGGGCGAGTAAAAATTCACAGTGAAAAATGCTTGGTGATCGTAAAACTGTCGTTCCATTCGCTCATCACATTTTTATTTGTTCCCACCGTGTGGCCGAAGGTGTGTTTGTTGTCGGGTGTAGATGCTCTCATCGTGAAAGGCACCAGTATGGTCCGTTTGTGTTAGATACGGAAAAGGAAGCAGAACTTTTAAGTGTGTGAGCGTATGCGAAAGTGTGCCAAATCGGGCGCAACGAAAACTGCAGACAATATGGCGGCGTGGCGAGTGGTGGCCGCCGTTGCGGTGATGTTAATGGTAGTGGCTACCCTCTCGGATGGGGTCGCCGCCAAACGGATGACCGGGGCCAGTCCGATCGATGTGCTGCGCCAACGCTACCTCCGCCAGGAGGCACTCTCCTGGATGCTCGTCAACCAGATGGACAAGGTGGCGAACCAGCTGCACGAGGACACGGCCCACCAGCGGGCGGTCGTGCTGAGCGAGCTGTTCGAGAGTTACCTGCGCTTCGCCTCCGACGCCCGGCTGGCGCCGGAAGACCGGGGCGACTACCGGCTTCTCGGCCGCCTGCCCGAGTGGTCCCAGCTCGAGCAGAACTTTCTCAACGTCAACCAGCTGTACGGCGTGGTGTACAAGTTTCTGCACGAGCAGCGCGACCAGCTGGCGAAGCGAGCGAACCAGACGGACGCCAGCAACGAGGTTAGCGGTGCGGTGCACGACGACATCAGCGATCTGCACCTGCACATCGTCGACCTCGCCGAGACGATCCTGTTCGACCAGCGCTTCCCGATCGCGAACCAGCTCGAGCAGATCTACAACATCATGGTCCGCCAGGCGGTCTACTACCGCGCGAGTCTGGTACGCTCCTCAACTGACTATATGGTTCTATCCGAGGCCCAACCACCATCAACATCGATTTCACCAAACACTGTTCCGGGGGAAATAATGCCACCTGCACACTTCTAATAAGTTTGCTTTGCTTCTCTCTCCTCTTCAGACTGCGAGCTCCGCCATCTGTGGCTTCGGACTGTCACCCCAGCAGATGATCTACAGCCTGTACGAGTCGGTCGCCCTAACCGAGCTCAAGGGCTACATCATGATGCAGTTCTCCTACATGCTGCTGAAAACGCAGGGCAAAGGTACGTCATTTGTAACATTCAAAACTACAACCTGTTAGACTTCAACCACATATTAAGCCATTTCGCCATCGACGTGTAGCTAATAACAAGCTCAATCGAATGAGCAATATGTTGGTTTAGTGGAACATAGTTACTAATATTCCTTTGTTGTTGTGGTTCTAGGAAACTTTACGGTGGAGTCGGAGGAGCGCAAGCTGGAGATGCAGACGCGCCTGAACCGCACGCAGGATCTGCTCCACCGTGTGATGCAGCAAACGCGGAGCGACTACTGGCGGTGCGATCCGGAGCAGGGTAAGCACCGGGAGAACGTAACGTACGTGCAGTTCACGCGCCTGCTGCAGGGCTACATCGAGAACGAGGTGGACATGAACGCGGACAACACGTGCCGGGAGACGTGCGCCCACTACCAGTACGGGCACGAGCAGCACCAGTGCTACAAGGAGCTGTACTGCGCGAAGCAGCCCAAGTGCGCCGGTCGCATCTACGAGTGCGAGTACATCGACTCGGACATGACGATCTGCCCGGCGGCGCCCGGTAGCCAGCGGCGCTACGAGTACATCGAGTACGAGAACGGCGAGCTGCGCGGCCGGAAGCTGAGCCATTGCCCGTACGGCACGTCGCAGGTGGAGTCGTGGTGGCGCTGGCTGTTCTGGCACTGCAGCTACTGCTTCTGCCTGTGCGACGACGTCGGACGCCACTCGGATCGCTACGTCAGCCTACGCCAGTCGGTCTCGGACATCGAGAACAATAAGTGGGTGAAGATTTGGATGCATTCATATGGTCACCTTTTTATGCTAACTTTCCATTTCTCTTTCCGCAGAGTCGTCACCGGTTTGCGCTTCGTCAAGGTGAAGCAGGTGGTCCACCTGATCGTGCAGCAGGGCAAGCTGTTGCCGGGAGGCGAGATTCAGAACGATACGATTGAGTGGGTCACGCCCGCGCGCTTCAGCCCGCTGGATCGTGGCATCCGCAGCGAGAAGGACTACCACACGCTCACGTACGAAAAGCGTGCCATCGATCTGGACGACATCCGCGTGAGCGCCGGGTACGTGCTGACGGGCGTCCGCTTCCGGCTGCTCGGTTCGCACCTCAACCTCGAGATCCGCATGACGGAGATGAACTTCACCTCCGGCACGTTAGTCGACCTCGACAAAAGCATCTGGATCGGGAACGACGACACGGAGCGGTAAGAACAGAGCGCGCGCCGTTCCTCCTCCTAATGGGCTGTTAAACTAATTTATCTTTCTCTCGTCTGCAGCACCGAGATTGCGATGAAGTACAAAGACATTCCGACGCGCGCGACCGGCAAATCGGTCCCGGTCTCGCACAACGGTCAGTTCCTGCGCTTCGGTCCAACCGGCGGTCGGCTCGACGCACAGCAAACCACCATACCGTTCATGGACGCGCAGCCCGTCTACACCATCCGACCGGGCCCACTGTCCGGTGCCGGCCTGCTCTACAAGAGTCTGCCGAACTTCGGGGGGTACATCGCGCCGAAGCTGTTCAGCTACGACTACGGTCCGCACATCCAGACGCCCGCCGACGACTGGTTCGCGGCCGAGCAGCTCAAGCGATCGGAGCTCGAGGAACGGTCCACCTTCGGCTAGGTGCTACAGAGGGGGCCCCAACCCGACAAACTGCCACATAACCTCAACGAAAGCGAAAAACATTACTAAAAACTCAAGAGAAACATCGGAATTGTGACAGAAAACGAAAATAACACCACAAATTAGGTGAAAAACAATTGGTGGAAAAAGAACAAAGGGTTGGACAAAAAATATATAATAAGACCATAATGTTCGAAAGGTAGCCGAAAAGTAAAATTAGTCGAAAAATAAACAACATATGCTCAAATGTGTTATTGAATAAAAAAATAAACCCCTCGTTAAGGCTTGCCGGAGAACTTTCAAAATAGAATTAGTTTATAGGGTTAGAGAACCAACTCACAAAATAAGCTTCTTTCAACAACTTGCGCCTTCATTCGCACAGCAAAAATACAGTTTAGCGACTGATCAGATAAATCAAATCATGTTGATTGCGTTGATTACAAGATGCTAAGAGAGCAGTTCACATTGCGTACACCACGTGACAACGGAGGTATCGAACCGAATGAGTAACATCAAAAGTCCCGATACGATTGTGCACGCAACTCACGTGAGAGGTAAGCTAGATTTCCTAAACATTACTACCCTGTATGCAAAACGAAGCTATTGAAAGCAAAAAGTCGCTTCAAATAAACAACTATCGAACATAAAGCTAAACCCTCTGGGTAAACCCTGCCTTTCACATCCTTGTAATCCCTTCGCTCGCAAAATGGTTGTTTGAGGAGTGTTCCTAATTCGTTGTGTGCGTCCCGCCGTATCGAAATCCGTTCTCGCTGTGATTGTCCCGCAAAAGCACTTACCTGCACGCGCAGCGGGTGCATCATCAGCCTCGGCAGCAGATCGGCCGACGGAAGGATGTCGTTCAGCGTCATGCCCATCGTCTTCACGCCCTGGCAGATGAACGCGGCCAGGTAGCGGTGGAGCGGGAAATGAAACGATGCACGCGACATTTCATCCTGCGAGGTTGAGCCGAAACAGTGGAAAGAACAAAACCAAAGGCGTTAGTGAACGTGGGTGTGGAAAGGTGAATGAAAATTGAAAAGTGTATCTTCTCTGTTGCCTAATGAAAATAAAATAAAAATTGAATGATACAGAATCCATCATCGTTTCCTTTTCTTTATAGTTTCATTAAACTGACCGGATATGGGTGGGTTGGTCACATTCTATCATTTTCAACAAACAACTTTTAAACATACTGCATCTAGTACCTTTTTATCAGTTATTCCGTTTATAACGGTTCTGTTGATTTGCATACGACTTCGAATATTGTAATAAATGGAAAATTGAGGTTAATGGTAACAAATCGGAGGCAATATTTTTCACGCGGTTTACAGGTTAACGAAAAAACCCCGACGAGTGAGCCGAAGTTTGAAAATACAAGCACCTACCTCTAAGCAAAAGATTAACGTACAAAAGAACTTGCAGTTGTTAGATGCGAAAAAGTCTTCAAATGCTTATTTCTTAACAGAAAATCGAAATTCAATTTCAAAAATAAAATTCTCCTTTACTCTGCATGTGTTCATCCAAGTCACTAACTTATCATTTTCAAAATGGCTAAGCAATTTGTTTAGCCGCAAAGTGAGTAGGTTAATTTAGAATAGAGTAGATTGTAAGTCTTCACATGCCTCTCTTCTGTTATGGGATTTATGAGGAGAGGTGTGATCGAACCCGTAATAAAAGAGAAAAGTATTGTAAACTTTCTTTGTAAAATATGTAATTTATAATTAAACTACTATTACTACTACTAATACTGTTAACTTTTAAAATCGTGTTGAAAACATTACGGCCGCTTTTTCTATCAAGAACTACTTCTAAAAATGTTTCATGCTTTATTCCATTCTTCTCATGTCTGGCTAAGAAAATCATCTTCAAATCAGTCGTCTCCACTTTTGCAAAACCCCTATTTCTTTTCCACCAAATCATCGCATTCGGATGGCGCATAAACGTGAACCCATTTTGCCCCTTTCGAGCCAAGTACCTTTTCGAACTTCGGATGCTGGTAGAAGTTGACCGCGTCGAGCCAGTCCTGCAGGTAGTTGACGCAGTACATCATGATCTTCTTGGCGAGCGGTCCGTGGGACGGGTCACGCAGGTGCGAGATGATGGACCACATCGGGTAGGCGCTGGCCTCGAGCTCGCAGCTGAACGCTGCGTAGTAGGAACTGGACTCGTACTCTACATGGCTGATGATTTCTCGAATGTTAACGTTCATTCCTGCAGCACAAATAATAAAAGAACAAGAAGGGGGTGGTGAGTGGGGTGATGCAATGTTGGGGGGTGGGTTGAAGTTGGTTTACCTTGCAGCATCGATAGGAACTGGAACCACATGTCGATCAGGTCGTCGTCCTTGAGGAAGACGAGCGCGACCGACTCGTGCGACAGCACGTTGTTGAAGTCGGACACTAGCGGCCAGTAGCAGTGCTCCTTCATGACGCGCTCGGCGCAGTCGACCACGTAGTGGAAGTTGCGCACCGGGTTGTGCAGCGTGTGCGGCGTCAGGATCTTGGACATCATCTGCCGGAGGCTGATGATCATCACGTGCAGCAGCGACAGCTCCTCGACCATCTTGAGCGCGAGGCTCTCGTTGGAGAAGAGCTGCACGCTCATGTGTACCACCCGGTTGCTGAGCGTGTCCGGGTCGTTCGACAGCTCCAGCACGCTCGGGATGCGGCAGTAGTGCATGACGAACGTGCGCGTCAGGTGCTCCTTGTAGTCCTGGTCCGGCAGCATGTTGAGCAGGAAGCAGACGACCTGCTGCTGGAACTCGTACTTGAACGTCCAGAAGATGAACTCCTCCAGCAGCGTCTCGTGCACGATCGTGCGCCCGAGCGCCGGCAGGTGGCGGTAGTCGTGCGGCGGCTCCGGCGACGGGAACTTGCGCAGCGCCTCCTCGTACAGCCGCCGGCTCTCCTCCAGGTAGACGCCGTACTGCGCCGACGGGTAGGGGCGCTCCTGCAGCCGCCGGTACACGCCCCGGTCGATCAGCGTCTTGGTCATGACGCGGCGCATCAGCTCGCCCATGTTGTTGAACTCCATCAGCATGCTGCAGTAGTCGTTGCACAGCTCCGCCGTCCGCCGGCAGTCCGCCGAGTTGTGGAAGATCGCGCTGAACTCGCGGAAGTGCAGCAGCATGCGCAGGATCAGCCGGGGCATCATCGCCTCCGCCACCAGCATCAGGTCGTCCGGCACCGGCGCCTTGTTCTGGCAGTTGTTGATGCCGTGGTCGCTGCAGAAGCCCTCCGCCTTCATCACCGACGTGTCGCCGCAGTCGCAGGCCCCGCCGGCCTGCGAGAGGAACATGTTGAAATCGTGGTTCTCGTGGTTGCCCCGCTTGAAGCAGTCGCGGCAGATCGACATGCACGGCGAGATGCCGCACGTCCGGCACCGGTACGCCACCACGTGCGGTATCCACACCAGCCCGCACTTGGCGTGGTTGTCGTAGGCTCGCACTGGAACGATAGAACAACCGAGAGTTTACGTTAGAGACCGTTTACGTTAGAGAGACACCAAGCATTTCCCGTTTCGTCTGTCGTATCGTTTTAGGTGGCAATTTGTACATTCCCTCCCTTCCGGAGCCTCTTTTACCGATTGCATCACTCGGGAGGACTAAATTACACATCTTTACTTCATCTTTAGCTGTTGTATATGCGAGAAACCTAGGTCGTAAGCAGACACAAATAAAGTGGACATACGGTTTTAACTTCTTAGGAGAGCCATTGGAATTGGTACAAAACTACGGCAGATATGTTGGGTCAACATTGGGTGTTGGATGTTCGGAAACTGATCTCCGAGATCCAAGGCGACGTTTGTTTGGTTTCATTGGTTTTTCGAAGTCATATTATTCATAATCGTTACATCCATTACTTGGTCAACGATAAACGTAAACAAAAGGAAGGTAAACAAAGGTAAAGTCATTAGCTTATATGTTGACATGGTTCTGCTTGCTAGCTTGAAAACGAATAAATGTAAAAAAATATACCGAAAAGTTGAAATTTATCTAAATTATTATTAATCGAAGTTACGGAGAAAAAATGTATCTTGACCGTTCTTTTACGAAACGTAATTGCTTCATGTTCATGTTGAACACATTTTTCCAGTCTTTGGCTTCTCGGACTTATCTCGAAAAACTGGTATAAAAAAACATTTACCAAGGTAAAATAATTATGTCTTTCGATAAATCGAAATATAAAAATACATGAATAATAGGAGCGTAAATAATAACAACAAGCAGGTATTAAAACACCACCGTTTTCAAGTAGCGTTTCTCTCTCCGACGTAATCCATTAATTTTTACCTTCTAAGCATAGAATTTTTGTTGTAGTTTTCGATAGCTCAAAATAAAAAGAAAAACAGGTATTCCCATAGGTTCTTAATCTTATTTTATATCTTTAAACAACCAAACACTTTGCTTTGAGAATAAATAATTTGTATTGCCATGTAGACTTTCATCGATTTTCGACCACATGAACTTGGTCGAATGGTCATAGATGCTGATCGTCATTTAACTCATTTTTTAATACTCTAACGACTAATAACGTAAATCTCAGAACTTATAATAATTTTTAAATAATTTATAGTTCATGCTTAATATTCAAAAATTTAGAATACTGAGAAAAATATCCTACACATTTTCAATGCGCAAACATTATGCACCTTGTGCTGCCGCTTCCGGAGGTGTATGTAAATGACAGATCATAATGAAATTACGCAGTGCAGCAAATTTAGCAAAGTCTTTCTTGTTCCGGTTCCAGCACCGCTTAGTTGGCAGCGTCGGTAGTGCGAGAGTCGGTAGTGCGTGAATCGGTAGTGCGTGCAACGATAGCTTGATGCTTGATTTTGGATAAATCCCAATCTGGTTCGGTATTCCCAAAGTGTAAATCGATTGCGTGTGCACAGTGAAAAGTTTTAGTTTGGTGGTTTGATGTGGTTGTGATTGAAACGGCTGCTCCCGCAGAACAGTTCGATTCCCAGAAGCTTCGAGAAGCAGCCATCTTCCTTGGATGGGTGCACGATCCCGATCAGAACCTTCCGCTACGGTAATTCTCTTCAATATAAGTTTTTCCTTACGTTTGATATTAGTGTAAAAGCAATAACTTGTATTTATCATCCGTAAGTTCGGAAAAAACATATTCATTTATTATGGTTATGAAAAAAAACCGTGCTGAAAATGTTCGCATGCTTAAGGTGGAGGATATATTCCCATGATTACGCTTTTTTTTCTAGGTTATGTTGAACGTAGAAACCCGACGTCCCTTGGATGCTCGATGCCGATCGAAACCGTACGCGCTGCGGTAAGTACGTTGATTATTATTGCTAACTTTATTTTTATTATTTCTGACACATATCAAAATTTTTATTTATCTTTATCACTATGCAAGGAAAAGTTACTTTTTACCGTATACGTGATAATAAGCAAACACTTAATTTATAATAGCCTAACAAATTTTAGGTTTTATGTTTTCTGTTTGAAAGGGTTATTTTTTGTCAATGCTTATAGGGAAATTAGTCTTCTATAAGGTTGTCGGTTTGTGGCCATTATAGCCTCCACACGCTTTGGGAATGTATAATAGATCATACAAATTTCAGTTGGTCCTATTTCTCTTCAAAAGCTGGTAAATTTTTTCCGGTGGCTCGACATACTTGGGTGCCATCTAAAAGCCTTGGCCTTCATCGCCGTATTGAGTATCTCGGAGTCCAGAATAGCGGCCACATATCTTTCGACCAGGAGTAGGGTGTTCCTCCAACCAGCTTTGGGTGCGTATCAAAATAACATCGTGCGGAACCCTCCGTTTGTTTGGGAAAAAAACTCAACGGACGAACAAGGTCCCAATGAGTACTTAAAACTAGTGTAAACGCACATTACGAACTATGATACAACATAACATCTTAATTTTATATAAAATTTGGGTCCATTGTAAGGCGCAACTTAAATTCCTTAGCGTTATTACAAAAATTGAAGGCGTAGTATGCTCTATTGAATGTGTTGCTCATAGCGGTCATTGGAGCAAACTGGCCGTAACCCGTACTGTTGGTGTTTGTTCTAAGTATCTCCGAACTACGGAGCTGCCTATAGGGTGCGTTAAAGTTTACTAAATCTAGAAGGTTTGGAGCATCGATCTCACCCTGAATCAGTTTACCAATAAAAACTGCCTGAGCTACCAGTCGTCGCTTCTTTAACGGTTGCAGTCCTAGAAGGAGGCAGCGCGATTGATAAGTTGGGAGAGACTCTGAATTTTGCCAAGGGAGCGATCGTATCGCCAATCTCGTGAACCTCTTTTGGATGGTCTCTATCCTATCGTGCCAACAGTTTAAGTGAGGAAACCAAATAACACTATTAAATTCAAGGATAGAGCGAACTAAACATATAAAGTTTTCAGACACATTGGGTCATCAAACTCTTTCGTGTTTCTAAGGATGAATCCAAGCGTCTTATTTGCTTTGTCAATCATATACAGTCGACTCTCGATAATTCGAAGTTGGAGGGACCCAGAAAAAAGTTCGATTTATCGAGAGTTCGAAATACCAAGAGTGGTCGGAAATAAAATTGATAAAACACGTCTTATGTACATAGTTCTATATTTTAGGCAAATATGTACACACATAAATTGTTATTTATATAAAAAGTGACAAAAATTTAAAAAATACTTTCTTTAAACAAAACATTCTGTAATTTTTTTTTGTTTCAAAGCACGTAGTTTCATTTCGTCTTTAACATTTTCAATAGTAAATATCGATTGAAAAACAATGTCATTGCTGACACCTGACTGAAGGCAGAAGTCTTGTATCTTTTTAAGTGAACTTTCAGCTTCTTTGACCGTTATCGGGGCAGGATGTGACTTGTTCTATCACGTTGCAACTTGCTCCGCACCTCGAATTGTTGCAAATTGAGGGGTAGAGCTTCAAATTATCGCGTGAAAAAAGCAACCCTGCTTCGAATTTTACTTCGAATTACCGAGTGTACCAAATCGTATTGGTTTTATACGAAATAGCGAGAGTTTTCCAAGGGACTACTGATATACTTCGAATTATCGAGAGTTTCGAATTATCGAAAGTTTGAATTAGCGAGAGTCGACTGTAATTATAGTGGTCATGGAAAGTTAGCTCACTGTCAAGAATAACGCCTAAGTCTCGTATCGAGTTGCATCTGTGTAAAGTTTGGCTATTTAAGTGATAACTATAGGTGAGAGGCTTTTTTATCCTGAGAAACGACACAATGCAACACTTCTCGACACATAAATAAAGTTGATTGCAGTCACACCAACGACATAGATTGCTGAGGGAGTCCTGTAGCCGTAAGCAATCCCTCAAATCCGAGACCTCACGATATAGTTTTATGTCATCTGCAAAGAGCAGTACACATACATCTTGTAGGACCTTACATACATCATTGACGAAAAGAATGAATAACAGAGGGCCTAAATTACTGTCTTGTGGTACTCCAGAGAGACTTTTGAAGGGCTGCGAGAGTGTTTCATTAAGTTTTACTCTATAAGAACGACCACATAAGTACGAACGGAGCCACACAATAAATTCAGAGGAAATACCCAGTCTTTCAAGTTTCGCAAACAGTAGCTCGTGGTTTATACGATCGAAAGCCGCTTTGAAGTCCGTATAAACCGCGTCGATTTGGCGTCCTTAATCCATCGATCGCAGTGCATTGGTGACAAATTCAGCCAGGTTTGTAGTGACGGAGCGTCTGGGTATGAAGCCATGTTGTAAAGTAGATATATAGTTGGTGCAGCTATGTAGCAGGGCGTTACGAACAATCACCTCCAGAACCTTTGCCAATGCATTGTGGCTGTTTTTTTTCCACTCACGCAGACCGGAATATGTTTTAACAGTAAGGTTAAGGGTTTTCGGTTCCCTTTTTCCAATCGTGTGAAGATAAACCCAAGAAAATCAAAACTGTGAAAGTGATTATCATCGGGCGCGTCCATTACATCCAAAATACCCCGACGACTTACCCGAGATTGCGATACATCCGCCCATGAGTGTAATATATACAGTCATGTGCGTATGTAACACGCTTTTTGGCAAGTCAATCATCGTACACGTGCAGCATAACCGAGCGACTTACCCGAAATATAGTTAAGTGTCCCTAATCTAGGCAGGTTCAGTATGCGTATTGGCGTACGAGCAATAGAAGCATCTTTGAGATAGGTGGATGTGTTTATTTTGAGATGGTTTAATTTTTCACGTTTCATGAACACATCCTCCGATTCTGAAGTATGCACGTTCTTCAAAAAAACGTCAGCCGAAAAAACCAATCAGGAAAAATATCTAAATAGTTGAAGACTAGTTAAATACTGGTACATGACATAACTCAAGGTGATCAATTGTGTGAAAGTAATAATCTTCGGGCGCGTCCATCCAACAAACTACAGCGACTTACCCGAGCTTGAATTACATGCGTATTTAAATGTTATGCTTTTAGTCATTCGAATGGTGTGTAATACAGCTTTTGGCAAGACAATCATCGTTGCACGTATGCAAGAGCCCCTGGTCAGCTTGTGAGTAGAAGGGTTATTTCGTTTTGCCTCAAACAACCAACATTAAATTGCATATCTTGCTTCAACATAAATCATGGATGTAACGTAAGATTCAAAGTAAAATTTGAAATTGAAATATATGAACAATATATTTTTCTCACACCTGATTATTTCTCGTTGCAGGACATGCTGAACATTGAACCCGCGAAACAGTTCACCTCCTAGAAGCCGCGAGATGCAGCCACGTCCCTCATTCGTACGGTGTTCGCGGACAAGGCAGGGGCGTTTGAATTGGGTTTAAAACGGTAAGACAAATCAAGATATCGAAGCTTTGCAAAGTTCTGACGTGAAATCGGTACGCTTTTCGCCCTCTCCACTATGAAGGGATAACGATGGCCAGTTTTAATCGGGCCTAAACCGAAGCCCTAATTAGAACAACGAACTCTGGGGCTCGGTATGAATTCCGCCGGTCACCAGCCACCAGCCCCGCGCGATGATGGCTCTTTGCAGGTGTGTGCGAGTTGCCGCAGCATCGCGACTGATTGTCAGAATGGTCAGCACGATCGACTGCCGGCTGCCAACGCTCCTCGAGAAGCTTCACCTGCGTGATGGGAAGAATTTTGATTGGAATCAAAACAACGAGACGTGACGCGTGTAGGATCGCTCCGAGCAGTCGAGTTTTCGTGTGCAAGTGTGCTGTGGAGGTAATTAACGGAGAAGGATATCGCACATTCCTGTTTCAAATTCGCATCCTCGCAAACCGTTGGCGTCCGTGGTGTTATCCTGCAGATCTTTCAACCTGCCTCGCGAACGATTTTGCTGTTACTTGCCACTTACTGCAAACACACACACAGCTCGCTTTGGCGCACCGTCTGGGTGTGCGTGCGCTCGGGTGTGGGTCATTGCCATACGCATCGTTTGCTCCATCACGCGTCCGTCCCGCAAGGCACCACCTTTCCCCATCCCCCGGTACCAGAAAGGACAGCAAAATCTAGCCCCCGTACACACGCATACCATCGTCGCCCAAGCTATGAACACATGAACGGTGGCGTGGTAAAGTACGCTGTTTTTTTTCCTTTTCCGTTGGGTTTATTGACACAAATCATCATCGAAACAATCATCATCAGCATAGTGATCTTTATCATCATCACATTAGTGTTATAATGCAATGGCTGAAACGCATAGCCGATCAATTCTATTGTCAACTTTAATGTCTGATTTTCGTTTCATTTTTTTTTGCAAGCTTCATCTCTTCAGAGGTAGACCGTTGCCTTCTCTTCGCAGACATCCCTAACCAATCGAATCGCCTCGAGGTTTCGTAGGAAAAAGTCCAACAAGCCTCTGCCGCATGGTAATACTTATGCTATATTTTGTTATTAGAAACAATATCTAAAAACACAGAAACAATTTACATTACAGCCCAACATTCACGACATTTGACAGAAACGGAATACTCCTGCTTTTTGGAATGGATATACTCGACGCCAATGTAGAAGCAAACTGGCGCGAAAATTACGACGTAAATGGTAAGAATTGCAACCTTGATTTTGGTGGCTTGATGAACTTCGGATTGATTTTGTGTCTTGCTTTAGGTGGTTTCAACAAAATTCGACACTTGTTCAATTTACATCATGATCCGGATCCGATGGATACATATCCGAGAAAAGGCGAGAACCTCTTGTTCGCACGCACACGCTTCCGCCGAGATACGCACACCCGCGTACATGGTTGTGTGTGGTACGACAGAGCGAGACTCATCTCGGCCGAGGCACTTCAAATCGACCACTTCTCGTTCGGTGGCTGAGAGTTCATCGCACTCGAGTAGCACAAAAAACAAAAAAAAAGAAAAACGCTCGCTGGCAGATCATGTACACCATCCACCCCACCACCAACGATCTCTCTCGCGAGGGCATTGAATGGAAGCCGCAACAAGACGACGCCAAGAAAATGGTGAAACGAAGAGCCCGGACCCGGGGAAAACCCGGCCGGAGGAACCGGGGGTGAGGAAAACCGGACCCTAGCGCAGCACCGGAGAGCATAAGAAAGAGCCCGATGAACGGCGATGTGTAGGGAAACTGAAGAAAAACCCTATCCACAGCGCGCACACACACACACCGGTAACCCCCGGCTGATCGTGAAGCCAACCGACGTACGCACACCAGGCAAACATGTTCAGAGCCAACGGGCATGACACGGCGGCGACGGACGGACCCAATCTACGTCACTTTCTTCCGATCGACGACCTTGACAATGACGGGATTGTTTTCACCGCGATCCGGCGCAAAAAGGGCTCCAGGTTCACCATGGGTTGGGCGGAAGGTATGGCGCAGATACGACGGATGGTGTAACTGACTTTAGCGAGAAGATGATTTTAAAAGTTTCTGGTGGGGCGCGAAAACCCATCGATCTGTACGATCGCTTATGCTTTCACCGAGGGGCAAGATGGCGCTAGAGGTGATGTCAGCATGTGTAATGCTAGTGCGACTCCGTTCCGCTTAACACGCACTGGATATTTTCAACCGTACGATGACGTCAGCGACAAACGATCAGCACGGTTCAAATGCGAAATCATAGGCGTAAATCATCTCTTCAGAAGGAAGCTAGATTGCAGCCACAGCCTAATTTACTTTCGAGTTACAGATTAATCGATGAAATAACACATCACAAGGATATAAAGAGGAAGCTCGGGCAGAGTAGGGAAAGATTCATACTCTTTGACGGATAGTTTGAGTGACTCAAGATCGGAAATCTCAGAAGCAAAATGTTGAACCTCTCTACACCATGTTCTAGAAAACCATTTACGAGCTCGCTGATTGATGATCCTTTCACCGTGCAGGAAACAGGAGTTTGAAGACTCACTCGTTTAAGCCTCCCGTAGGTTTCGAAAGGTGTTCAATAAGACAGATCAATCACGTTACATAATTTCAAGTGCATAGGCAACCGATACGAATCAAGAGTATCTCAATAAGGATCCCCATTTTTTTATAAACATTTGTCCAGCCTTTAAAAGAAGGAACTCTATCAGACAAGTTTTTGTCTGATAAAATTTCAGGACCGGGAGTTGACCGAAACAAAGATGTTCATAGTTTCCTTTGTGGACGTGAGCCATTTTTTCGCTCGAACCGTTTTAGTGAACCGGTGATCGATGTTCTTGTGATCGTGTCTCATATCGATTGCCTCTTTGACCACCAGCGAATGGGTGTATTTTTACTTTGACAGCACATCAAAGCCGGACGTTTTAATCAAAATTGGTGCTTCCCATGCAAACACCCCCCAAACGGTGTCCACAATGTTAAAAATAATCTTTTTCCAAAAACGTCCGAGCCGCGCAGCCGCAGACGAGGTTTACGACCTGCCTCCGTTGGGGGTATATAGGATCGCGACCGCGTGCGCGCGTGTTTGGCGAAATGATGCAATACCCTTCTCGCGTGTTTTTTTCTCAGATTTTCCATCGGGACCATATCGTTCTTCTTCTCCCTTCCACATCACCCTGAACAATTTCGCTTTGCGCGCTATATTCCTCGGCGATTCTGCCTCTTCTCCATTTTCTCAGAAAAGCACGCGAATCGAGAACCGTGGCAAACTATTCCAGCACATTCCAAGTCAAAGGAGAGGCCTACGCCAAACCCTAGGCCTTGGGTGGATGGGTCTTTTTTCTATGGTTTACTTTTTTTATTAACGAATAGTTCTGATATTTCGCAAGTGCTGCGGAAGTACATTTAGTAGAGGGTGGAAGGTGGAAGAATCCGATTCACATCGGAACCGACAAACCCGGTTCGGCATATGGATAGCCCGAGGCCGCAGCGCAACAGGTGCCAAAAGCGAGTGCAAATCGACTCTTTCAGCCCAGCCTCGCCACTTAAAACTGATCAAATGCTGTAAATGCAATGGTGGGCGCCGCTTCTGTCCTCTATTAATTTTTAACAAAAATGAACATTTCGTTCTTTCTTGGAGCGGTCGAATATTTCTTTAGCTTGCAGTAGGTAATGATGATTAATCTTGAGAAAGTTTGCATAGTGAAAGGTAAGTCTATCTTCAACTGGTTAATCAATAGATCGGGATGATGTTTTTTAATTAGCAAACTGATATTATATCCAATAAGACAGCAGGGAAGGGCTATATTTAGCAATACAGTATAAGGTGAAGATTATTGGTGTGTCAAAGATGATCTAGTCCGAAATTGGAGCACAATACAATCCATGTAGCAAGATGCGTTCAACCGTGTCGAGAATATACCGATGACATATTTTAAGAGAACGTTGTTCTAGATGGAAATCTAACGACTCAAATGTACAACTTTCCCCTGCAAACCAACTGAGAAGTTTGATACGGACAGCCCAATTGGCCTGCATGATGATCCGCTTGCCTTGTTGGTTCAGTTTGGATAGCTCGGGAGGATCGGTGGTGATTTGTTAACTGTGTTCGACTACCGTTTTCGACGACTGGCCAAATCATGATGTAATTGCTTGATTCTGTTCCGCTCTAACTCATCTTCGTGAACCGTCCGAAACTGAAATCGTTTTCTACCTCTTCACCATGGCTCAAATAAAAATTTACTTGATGACATGTAACGCTTATTAAGGTTTTGTCAAAATCCAAGAAAGAAGTTCCATTTGTTAATAACAACACGCGTAAATCATTGAGGATTTACCTCTACGCAACCGATAATGAAAAGAAAAGGGTTTTGGTCTAGGTGAATAAATCACATGTAGATCGTTGGCAGGAAGGGCAATCGAGCAATTTACTGTTTGTGATTTACCATAATATGTTTTTCAACACAACAGGAATAATAAAGGACAATCGTTGTTTTGATTTTCATTTGTTTTTGTTGTTTGTTTCGATATGCAAACAATACCGCCTTAAGAGTTGCATATACCTTGGTCGAGCTTGTCCTTTTTCATTGCATAAATTTTTCGATGAAACATGTTTCAATCAAGGTTACTCCAACTCCTAGATAGTTCCAGTAATCTTGGTATCGACGAAATTTGCCGGCTTTCCATGTAATGAGCTGTCAACGTAACAAAGCAGTTCTAACTTGTTCCGGGCGTATGTAACTTTTGTGATGGATGAAATTCGTGTTTGGATGTTTTTTTTGTAAAATAAACTTAAAATCGAGGCCTGAGATTAAAAAGTTATGCATTGGTAGGGTAGTACTTTCAGTGTGCGGACACTTTCCACATTAATTTGCTACTTTTACAAAATGCATGACAGTTCATCAGTATCATCAGGCCAATACTTTCGTCTGCCGTTGATACATTCGATATTGGCAACAGTTGTTATTAGAGACAATCGGTTTCAAGGCCATGATTGATTCGATCGAAACATTTGTGCTTCAACGAGGAGTTGTTTATCTATTTGTGCATCGAAATTGACCGACATCAGCAAAGAGCCTGGGAGGAACCGATGGCAAGTATTAGCATAACGTAACGAAGTTTGACCAGTGTTCACCTGCATTCAATACATTTGGTGCTGCTCCAATTTGCATCAGGAGAATTAGGTTTAATTACTTTTTGAAATTGTTTCTCTCGATTGTTACAGCGTGGAGTGAATGCAATAAGGATGCAAAACAAAGCCGTTGTTTGGCTCCAAACGTAATCGAAGTCGAACAATTTTTTATCACAAACAATACGGACGTGTTAAAAATATGCAGAAAGTAAGAACCACACATTTTGCTAATGAGAATATGGCAAATGTGTCACCGAGTGAAACGATTCGAAACATTTCTTGGTAAGAAATCAGTCAACATCTAAACCCCATTATGAGGTTGGTTACTTCCTCGATTTCAAACAAATGAACAACACCGCAACAGTAGCCGGTATTAAAATAACTGCAGACTGGCTTCACATAAAACCGGTGTGTTAAATCTTATTGCGTAAACTGCTTGGATTTTGCTCCAAAAATCTGGTTCGAATCGGTCAAAGCAGGTGAGAACGAGAGTTTTGGAGCAGTGACTAAACAGCACTAGGTAAGAAATAAGGTGTACAAGACCCTAATAGCAACAGCAAGTTAGCGTAAAGTTGTTTAATATTCTGCACTGTAGTTTATTGGTTTGTGTACGTTTATTTCTTACCTCTTTAATTTGTTCTCAACTCG
Organism: Anopheles sinensis; assembly: GCA_000441895.2. NCBI lineage: Eukaryota > Metazoa > Arthropoda > Insecta > Diptera > Culicidae > Anopheles > Anopheles sinensis. The sequence continues at coordinate 1,670,104 of KE525157.1, read as the reverse complement.
ACTCGCCTCGAAAACTAAAGAGGTTCTTCTGTTTCGTGTGTGACCGCTTGATGCGGCGTATTTCGCTATCTTTTCATGACTTCCGAATGTTTATCCAGTAGTGCAACATTTTGTTGATAATTATTTCACAAAAGAGGTACAATCACTAGGTATAAAAATGACCCATTTCTTAGCTAAAAGTAGTTGAAAAATTATAAATGTAGAAATTGATATAGAACCTTCGGTAGCGATCGGGAGGGTAATGTATATTTGCCAATTCGATGACGACAGGGTATTTAGGAATGCTGGTGTGAAAGTAAACGTGCAGGGAAGACTTACCGATCGATGCGAAGTCTGCCGGTGTGCGGCCGCCGGCCACCAGCCAGCGGCACCATTCGATGGTTTCGCTGTTCGAGATGAGCCGCTCCGACGAGAGCAGATCGTTGAGCAGCAGGTCCAGACTTTCCGAGTGGCCCTCGACGGCGATCTCCCGGTGGATGTAGGCGGCGGCCATCTTCTTACCCCTGCCTAGGAGACACCGGGGTTTGCGCGCCTGGGCGTTCGCCGTACCCCCATCCGAACCGGCCGCCGTACCGAGCCCGCCACCATCCTCGCCACTGCCGTGCTCGTCGGCCATCTCCCTCTCTCTGTGTTTCGCTTCGCTGTCAAACGACGTGCGTTTGCAATTGTCCAAGCGTTCTTCTCACTCACTCGTTGCTTCTACCAGCAGTTCCAGTGGTTCTCGATGCCACCAATCCACTTGCTGCTTCGACTCCAGTCGACTCCAGCGTCACCAACAACGCCGCCACCACCACCGCCCGGAGCGGGAATTTCGGGTTGATCGAAGGCTCTACCACCGCCACCACTACCGCCCAACAATGTGTGCTCGGCGGTGGCCTTGCTGAAGCTCCACATTTTACCACACCCCCGCGCGGCCAACCATCGTCGGCGGGATGTGTGACCACCGGCAACTCACTTATGACACTGTCGGCTGCTGCTTACTGTTCGGTGGCTTCGGTTGATTGTGCTTGCCTCAATGACGGAGGGCCTCCTTCAATCTCTCTGTGGCGCGTGTTTGATTGTTACAGTTTTTGCTTCTTCCCCACGGGTCCGTGTTTCCCTCTTCCCTTCGGTTGATTGATTAATGGAACGCGAACGGCTCGGAGGAAGGGGGGAGGTTTGGTTGGAGGACGATTTTCCGTTTGCCTTTTTGATTGTAGAGCAAGCAGCTGCTTCTTCGCACTTGATCATTCACACTTTGCTGCTACCTGTTTCTCAACGCTCTTTTTTTCACAATGGTCGATGCGCAACGCAATATTTTAACGCACTTTTAACCTAATATTTTCGATAAACAAATTAAATTTGGTTAAAAGGGACTATTCTCTTTTGGCACTGTTCGGGACTTACGGGGTAGTAAGCCACGCCATTTTCTATCGAAATCGTGTCGTTCGCTTTCGGAAATTGGAACACTTTTTAAACTCTCATCCAGCCAAACATTTACCTATCTCGCTACAGCTTACCAATTAACATAACGAATCAAATTTGGTTTCATAACCCTTAAATTAAAAAGGTAACAAAAGTAGTAGAGACACGATAAGACTTCAATAGAAAATGTGTGACTTACCCGGAACGGCTGGCTCGCTTTGTTAACGTAGTTCAAAAACCCCTTCTTGAGCTTTATCAAATTCGAGATGGAAAGACTAATTTTGTTAGCGCCGGTAGAATAACTATTACTAAAACACACTGGTTTCGAAAAGATGTACTACCTTTAGTACACACATACACACACGTGCACACCCGGAAAAAAAACTATGCCGAGTACTAGAACGAGCAAAGTTTCCAACGTCTGCACCAAGCGACGGAACGAACGGTTCTGACACCGAAGAATCGGTCAACCGCTATCAACAGGTAAAGTGCTTATCGGCAGTCTGGCTATCGCTCTGGCATGCGCAGAACCGAGAACCCCTTTTGTCTTCCTACCGGTGCAGACTGGTGACCCTGTCCCACCCTGGCGGGTTCTTTCTTGTCGGTGCATGCCCGAAAGGCAGGCCCAGGAACGGCTTGCGCAGGCTTTCTTCTCCCTCCTACAATCGCCTATTGCCATGCAGCGTGTTCTCGGGTTTTCCATTGCCATTCCATTCGTAGTGCTTTGCCGTTAATCACACGGGTGATAACTCTTTTGCGGACTTACAAGACGTTAATCTATGATCGAATTAATTGGTTTAGTATTTTATTTTATATTATTTTCGTGTAGTTTAGTGCCTAGAACGGAGTGAAAGTTAGTGTTCACGACATTTAAACAAGTGCGGATCTGTACTCGAAGCAGCTGTTTCCCGAAATCAACGCCGACCGTCGAATAACGGTTCAGTGCAGACGACGAGAACGAAGCGAAAGGCGACGTGTAGTTAAAGGTAAGTGGAAAAAAAACTATAAAAATTAGCAGAAACATACGCACATCGTGCATAGTTTGTAACTAGCCAATTAGCTTTAAAACGAGAACGAATTTGAATAATTCTGTATTAGAACTTCTACACTCGATGAACAGATTATCATGAAATTTCGACAAACTGCATACAGAAAATATTTGAACAATTAACACCTTAAGTCCAACTAGAATCATTTAAATTTGACAACAAACCTTACCTTCGATATTTTCCCTAAACTAACCGTTGGTGAAACACGTGCATTAGTACAACCCTGTACGCAAATCGGTTCCCCATTTCGATACGGTCATCGAAATAGAAGCAAGGCAAACGGTACCAAAAAGTAAAAATGTACCATTGTTTTGCCTTTTCCTTAGAAACTAGTTGCAAACGAAATCAACAATCGTACCGTCTTGACGGAAAATCTAAGAACGGCTTACGGAAAGTGACAAGAAGTCGAGCGAAAGGCAAAACTAGCTAATTTTTTTAAGCATTTACTTTAACCAACCTGCTCATATTGCCAAACGTTTGCTAGTTTTGCTAGCATTTCTTATTACTTTTACGACTCAGTGTTCTCATTGCTCACAGTCAAATGCATTATGTCAATGGTTTACAAACTTTTCTTCTTCAGCGTTACATTTTTCATTAAACTGAAATATTGTGTGGCAGTTCTGCTCAAAAAACTAAGTAAAACCTGGATACATTTTAATATCAAGGATGCTTCTCAAAACGCGTTGCGAAATGGGCAGCTCATAAAAAGCAACACAAGTAAGCATCTGAACTGAGAACCGAGTGCAATTAGACTACGATACAAGCAGTTAACGCATGTATTTATTTTATATCAACGGTTCTGGGGCATGGTAAACAGCGATTGGTACCTAATCACTTTCAGGAAAAACTAGGCACATATCTGCCGCTTTTCCTATGGAACCGTGCATTAGACATATGAGCACTAAACTAAAGTGGATTGTTTCTACCAGGACATCACTAGGTGTCCAATGAAGCATAATAAAATTGTAGTTTATTTGATTTGAAAACCGGCTTACGTCAGTCTCGGAGTATCAGTTCCATTATTCGTCATTTCAATTAACATTGATGAGAGTGTAAAATTTTACAGTCTTTCGCTCGTAAAATTCCCCCTACGATAAAAGCCGAGAGGATCTAGGAACCATCTAGGCGGCAATTTCCCAATGTGTAGAAAAGATTAGCATGAATACTCTATACACATATGATTTAGGCATGTTACAAACATACTTGTTATTTACGGTTGTGGAAGATAAGCGAATTGTAATTGATTGAAAGAAATTGATAGCGCAAGTTAGGGCATCACTGGCTCGAAAAGTTTGTCAATATAACATATTTTACAAATCAAAGCTGTTAGAATTTTGTCATTAAGAACTAGATTAACAAAACTGTATTTGATTTCCTTAATGCAAACCAGTTTCTTAGGAAAAACAAAACGATTAGTTCTCGGGGTATGGAAATAGCGCGACTTCTCAGGCAAAGCTCAATATCTTTGAAAGTGTTTTGCTCAAACGCAATGGTACTTAAGTAGCATATGCAAGCATCCCATTGCATATCATTTTCTTTGCTTTCATCGTCTTTCAGTATGAAAGCGCTGGTGCAACGGTGCACGGAATAGTTTGCTCGCATTAAACTAGCAATCAATGGTTGTAGTTCAGAGGCGAGCGCGAATATCCTTATTGCTTCGGTCCGACAAACACCCGAGGCATCATCGTTAACGTTCTATATTTACTATAAGCGCACGAGAAAGGAAAGCTCAGCGAGGTGCGAAAAATGGCATGCGCTCGCACGGAGGAAAAACAGAAAATACTGGGAAACTCCCCCGGGAAAACCTTGGGGCGCCTCCAATGCAAACGGACATCTTGCAGCCGGAAAAACAAGATAACGAGCTAGTACAACAATTATGAGAAGTCGTGGTGCGTCTATTTGGTGCATAGGAACGCTTTGTGCCTCGTCTCGAACTCGAATCGATTGATTTGTAAACTAGCAATTGAAGGATGCTTTGGCGTGCAGAGTTTTCGCCATCCCGCCGCCTTCGCGGAAAAAAGGCAGCATCCGCGAGGCACGTTGTAAATATTTGCATTTGCTGCTCATTATGCTGACGCTTTGCTAACAAGCTTATTTTTCTGCGCGTTGCCTAGTGCCATTGTTTTGATAGAACGAAGCACTGGCGCGACCCGATATTGCCGTCCATGCTCACCTTTTCAGTGCATTATGCTTAGCAACTTTTATCGGAGGGAATAATAAGCATGTCTGCAATGCTAAATTTTATAACACACCAATTGTAAAACATATCTGTGCTTTGTCAGAACCGTTGCCATGTTGATAACTGCATCTTTTTGTTTTTACAAAACTGCGTACAATTTTCAACATTCGTCCGCTTTTTCCAAGCGTTTTCAATAGCTCATACCGTTATAACATGTTTCCCTTTCGTTTTTCATCCTTTTATTGACGGAATGTGCTTGTCACTCGTCGGTAAAAAGGGCTTGTCACCTTTGCTAATTAATGTCGTTCATTGGATGCTATTTCTGAACGTTCAATTGAAAACAGAAAAAAACTACATGTGACAGCTCGTGTGCTTTATTACGTTTGCCAGGAGAGCTCAAGCTTATCCGATGAAAGGAAGGCTTGGAAAAATAATGTACACCGAGAGAACTCCACCTGACGCAAGCGAAATGCAAACAATGGCGTTAGGAAGCTGTCGCACGAGTTGATCGCTGGTTTATAATGTTCTATCTTCGGCATTTCCCTCGTATGTGAGCATTTTTTACCTCAATGGTTATAAAACACAAATGCAGCAGAAATGATGAAATAATGTCTGCAGGAAGTAGGCGAAGAGCGTGTGTGTGTGTGTGGATCCGAGTTGGAGGAATGCACGCGAGATGCAGTCACTCATATTGCAGGCCATGGAAAACTTTTTAATGAGTAGTCGGCGTCGGCGTCGTAACCTAACACCGACCCTATGCATATATTGCATGTGTCCGACGGAGGGAAATAAAAAGTAAAATGATAAAATCCAAACCAACGCGTGAAATTCCGGGCGCAATCCGCAGACGGTAAACATCATAAATGGATCAGACGTCTTCGATGCTGTGGGTTTGTTTATACTTTCTCACCTACTCTGCAACATTTTTCAAGACGGTACATTATTAAGAACAACGCTCAAATTTACACTAAGGGTGCCGTACGCCAAACCGTTTCATCGAGCAATTCGCTGTGTCCTCTAAATCTTACCTGATCTTAGCTTTGGTTTTCGATTTCAATTAACAAACTGGATCGTGAAAGGTAATCCTATAGCCTAGCATGGAGTTATTTTGACCATAAAAATATGCCAATGATTTCAAACAACGACAGAAAAGAAAATGTTTAATAGTGTACACCGTTGTTTAATATGTCATGTTCGTTAATGGTTTTTTAACTTGTCATGTTCATTTATTGCTTCATATTAAACCTACTTCTTTTACGAAGTAAAATTGTGTTTCTGCTTGTGGTAAATTGTGCTGTAAACTTTTTTCAAAAGTAAGGGAATCACTATCGTTTTTGTCCAAAGGATACATTTTCAATGGACTTTAAAGAGTTCCGACCATCGTTACAGACAGCTTCAGCAGCCAGAACAGTAACGCATGAGTAAATTTTGTGCAAATGATAATTTTTCATTTCAAATTTTAAACAAAAAATAACGACAAATGTACATTTAAATGGAAATGTTTAGTTGGCCTTGGCTTGGCCAACGTACTATCATCTAATCCTTTCGTTGTATACCTTCTCGATACCAAAGCCTTTTTTGTAAATGGCCGTAGTATCTAAGAAGAACACAAGATCTCGAATTCGTTTGGTTTCTCTCGTTTTCGTTACAATGATGCAAAATGATGCAACATTGCTAAATGTAATCATGAAGTAGAAATGGAGCATACAATAAGGAGGTTATTTTTCTTTATACGTTTTGCTCCTTCACCTTGAAGGGTTGACGTTGTAACTAAGTTGAAACGATGCCGTCCAGAGTTAACCTAATCTTTCCTTTCGAGTATTTCCGTAAAGGGTAAGTTATGTGTAAATGAGACAAGGGTATTTGGATGGATCGGTTACATTTCATACCCAGAAAACTGTAGCTTTAAAAATTGGACACCGATTGCTTGCCAGGGCAGCAAATTTCGAGCCTATCATTTTGCTCACGTGTACGCGCTGCTGCTGCCAACGTAGAGCGCAGAATTTTGTGCAGATTAGATGACGCAACGCATACATAAAGCTGTGCTCGCCGGGCTCTTATGAGACCCGGGTGGTGGTCGTAGAACATCGCTGAACGATCGATCGCGCTCGTATGTGTGGCCGGGACTGGACATTCTTGGGCCGGGTTTGCGTGCGCCTGCGGTTCGGTTCGGGTGGCAGGAACGGCACGGGTTTGGAGGTAGAAGTAGAAGCGGGCGCGATCGTCGACAGAGCCACCGTGTAAGGTGCTTGCACCGCGAGAAATGTGCTTCGGTCAGGTGGATCGCCCGCGGGGCCCAGCAGAACAACGTGGCCATGTACCAACACACACGACGTCCGCCGTGTGTCTCGGCTCTGCGCCCTTCCGACTGCGAAGCCGCCGCTTGTCGTAAGTGGTTTTCAGCTGCGAGAACACGGCGTGCAATCGCTTCCGAGAGTTTGCAGGCAGCACACCTGAACCGCGAATCGGTTCAGCCTCTCGCGCTGGAACCACGCACGGCACGCGAGAGGTAACGAACCTCGCTGTCAGTATGTTGGTGTAGTCCCGGCACTTGTATGTTTTGCTTCGTGGAACAGAACGCGAAGTGGCCAGTCACACCGCGAACATGACCCTGCTGATGCTGCTGGAGGTGGGGCGAGCATTCAAAACAAACTATAAAACTGGACTGGCGAACCAGCAACAGGCAGGTGTGTGAGACGCAGAGCCAGCCTCGCGTGTCAGCTCGCCTATATGCCGTGTTCACGTTACCGATGAAGTATCGAAACTAACACTTATCCCCGGCTAGATTCTGGAAGGCAGTATGTACCACAAGACGCATGGAACATTGAATTCCTAATGCACTGCGTTGGAAGACAACGAACAATAAATTGGCTTGGGCAAGGCCTACCATATAAAGCCTATTGCACGATTAGCCACAAGCATCAAAAAGAAACTCCTCGAGAACATGAAACTTCTTTTAGATCCACATAGAATGAAAATGATTGACCAACCTCGGAAGTAGCAATAGTACAAAATAGTGTAAAATATTAAAAATTTGGTGATTTATAGAAGATGGTCAAAGAAGTATCTACCTTTGAATCTTCAACGTTCTCTTCTTAAGCGAGGTAATGGTTATTCGTGTTCTTCTAGAGCTCGGCAATCTTCTGCAAAATCTTGGATCTGAATGATAGCTGCGATATGATTTATTTTGCAGCCATTTGTGAGGATATCAAAGCAAGAACTGCAGCATTCTCATAGACACGGAGATTTAGTCTTTGACAAGCAAGACTTTTACAGCAAGTTGGAATGAGTTTGAGGCCAAAGAAAAGTCTCAAACCACTAAAAGTCTTACAAAGGCTAGTTAGAACAAGAGAATTGTTTCCGTCAAAACAACACGATGTGACTTTCTGCCATTTAAGGTCAAAGCTAAACATTTACCTCTGCCACCCAACACCAGACATGTAACCAATCTCATAATAAAACTTTTTGAGAAAAGGCATGAACGGTGCTTACCTCTAGTATGGAAGAAATGGTCAAGGCTCGCGGAGTTCAGCACGAAAGTTTCGAACTTTTTCTTTCCTTTGAAAAGTTCCGCAAAGGGCACGTTTTATAAGCACTTAATGTGTGCCGACAAAGAGGTATTATTCAAAATATGGTTGGTGTTTTATTGCAATATTACTTTGCCTTTTCAAAGAGTATAGACTGGCGTAACTAGTTGCGTACAAATCGTAAAAAACCGACACTTGTTGCAAATAAGGCATGACATGTACACGTGTCATTATGCTGCATAAAAAAAAGCATACAGGTAACAAACACTAAAACAATCGGTGTTGATATTTTAGGAAACAGTTTTTCTCACTCCACGCAGCGTTGTGAAGCCTTACAAAACACAAGCCAGTAACTTGAACGAACTTGTTAATGACTCAAATGTCGGAAACAGTACAAACATTGTTTTTCCGGAAATAGACTTCAGCTTGGTTGGCATGCTTTAGAGAGGACATATCAGTGCATTTGGGAATGCTCACAAATTTACGCGAAATTGTGAGATTTAAACACGTTGATCCCAAACAAGTCAATGAAGTGAGATGCTGATGCTGAGATGATTAACGAGGTAGCTCAATTGTGTAAAAAAGTTCAATGATGCCCCTTAAGGTTGAGGCATCGTGTATGATCTCTCATTTGAAGATGAATTTCTCCGCGGATAATCGCGAATTCAAAAGTTACTTCAATTCTTTCTCTTTCATGACATTTCCATAGGTACCAGGCGCCTCCATCGAGGAATCTAATACGTTTTTAATAAGATATTATAGTATGGTCCGTTATATTTTCCCATTATTGCTTATTATTTCAATTATTTCTTCCTGTTTTGACATAACTTATAAACTTTTCATGTCCAAGATACCCCAAAAAAGGTGGTTACAATTGCTATTTTGCGATTTTGACACAAATATTTACGTAAATTTACATGTGCCACATTATAGCAAAGTATGGGTTCTATTGCTGTTGCCTCAAACTTGTTTTTTTTTACTTTTTTGGCTGATGAACCATATGCTGAAACGAAACGTGAGATTTTCATGTCCTGCTCATCTACGCTACCCATGATGCCGGTATTTTTATCATTGCCAGGCTACGAATTAAGGGAAACAAAAGTACGCACCAACAGATCATCTGGTTTGTCTTTTGTGACCGTATGCAAAGAAGAAGAAACATTTAAGTCCATGCCGAACTGGTGTTCAATCGCTTCCCTGTTGATTGACACCTGAGTTCATTTAAAGCCTCATGATCGCTGTCTGTGTACAGCTTCCAATTACACTTCTCGCAGCTGATCGCAAAAGATAAGACATATGATATCGCTATGAGAAAGCTCACAACATGCGTTTCATTGTAATGACTCAGCGAGTTTGATAAACCACCGGAGTTGATAAGATACTTATTGCAATAATATGCGAAAATAAGTCAGTTTAATATTTCCATTTAATTTCGCACCGGGCCGGAAGTTGCCTTCCCCTTAACATTATTTTTGTGTGTTCACACTGTCAAACCGCGTTTGACTACTAAAACAACTCTGAAAATCGGCTCGCTCGATTCGGATTTGCTTCACAATGTTCATTCACAGTTGTTGAAGGTTTGATTTGTTTACTTTTACAACGATTGTAGTCAATAACAAACATCAAACATGCAGATGATTTTGTTATTACGTCAGCGGGCGAATTTGGATGTTTAACACTCTGCTAAAGCCATAACACGAACGGACTTCAAAATTTAAAAAGAAAACGCCTGACAGTTAAACATTAGTTCTTTAAAAATCACAAACAATCGGGCTGAACTTTTGTGGAAGCATATGTAGTCCAATCAAAGTATTTTTTACGAGTCAAGGTTTTGGTTTCGGTTGTCAACTTCTTGCGAGTGGCATCACTTGACAGTTCTCACATCGTCTCACCTGTTACTTCTAACCGTGGGAAGAAACGAGATTTTAAAAGCCAGTTAGGTGATTTAAATATTGTTTTTAAATTTCCACTCGAGGGTTTGTCGGAAACACATCAATATGACCCCATTTATTTTAGATAAATCTCCGTAAATAAGGTTATTGTGGAGCTTGTGTAGGTTCAGCATTTGACGTTAGGTGAGATCGCTCATCTCATGTTCGGATCGCCAGGAACCCAGCGCTGGTGAATCAAGAAATGAACCATTTAATTTTCAGGACATTCGCAGCAAGGGTCAGCATCACAACTCGAGGTCACTCAAGGCGATGATGCATGGATCGGGTGCGCAGGCGTACCCGTCGTGGCGTACACAACCCATCCACATTGACCAATCGCCATATATAGCAACACGAGGTAGCGAGCATGAAATGACGGCCGCCCTACACCACCGACCACACAAGTATCTAATCTACCTTGGCGATTCACCAACACACCGGCACGGCGGTGGTCAGTGGCCACGTTCCTTCGCGCTTCCACATCTGACTCACGGAGATGAACGGTGGATACGGTCCCGATGAAAAATTAACTATCTGAGGATGCTCGCATACCATGAAACCGCGGCGAACGCGTGTAGCTGTTCAAGTGACAGCAAGGCATACGACCACCTCTATAAGCGTTAGCAATAATGACAAAGAATTAAAAGAAAAATAAAACAAAAATAACTAAAATTTTCGGAAAAGGGCTCTTAAAGAGCCCAAATTGGACGTTACCACGGATGAACCAACAACTTTGCAATGATAGAGTGTACTCACAGCAATTGAGGTACGGAGACTCATGCAGAAAATCACCTTATTTGTTGTTTATAAACAGCTAATGAAAGCAATTGCATTTTTTCGATGAATCAGCAACTCTAACAACTTGTTTGCAGGTTCGTTTCGATTTGGAAGGCCTAGTGCTATGTACGCTTATTCGGGTCTAGGTAAGATAATCGTTTGAAACAGGCAGGCAAAAGCCCAGGAAAGAACTGTTACCCAGCCGGGTTGCAGATTTTTCCGGTACCTTTTTCCGTGCCCAGACCTGCGCTACTAAGTAGCCATCTGTGTAGGCAAAAGCGATTGCACAGACACACACGCACATATTACAGCCGATTAAAACATGGATCAGCTATAGTTGCTGAAACGTGAGCCCTACATCTGCTGTTGAAATACCAGGCACCAGCATAGGGCGAACACCGAAGGATCTATGCTGAAGCATACTCGCCTTGAAATGGGTTAAGCAACAGTCTGCATCGATCGTGGACACGAAAGCCACGTTTTATGCCGATTTTTATCCTCTCCCTAGCAATACCGTGCCATGTTGGTATTCATGCGTGTCCGACCCATGGGATGAACATGGCGCTCATTTCGGTTTACCTTTTCGGATCAATCGGGCCGATATGTGAGCATTGTGCCGACCGTAAGGTAGATTGATGAATAGAAAAAGATAGATATATATATGTGAAGGGAGCAGAGTAAGAGAAATCGAGGCGGATAGGCAGAGGACCGGGTGTGCGGTGCATGTGTGTGCCTACGGATGTTTGAAAAATAGCCCGGAAAATGGCAAATAATTGATCGATTTTGTTCGTCGGTTGCACAATGTTAAATATTTTGAACCGAGCCTAACATGGCACATTCCCCCCGTAACGCGCCCGCCCGTCCCAACGTTTCGCACGGCTTCACCAGTCAAACACAACACACACTACGGTAAGCGATATTCACATTTTACGGTTTCACATGTCGCAACGTGTACAGCATCTCGAATTTCATATTTTATCTTAAGCGCCTATTGACGACGTTTTCTTTTCTTACAGAGAAATTCTTTTCGCGTCGAACGAAAATCAGCAAATACCGACCGGTGATCGTTTGCGAAGTGGAATTACACTATGCACATGGGGTATACGCACAACAAATGGTGCCTCAAAAACGGGTTTTCCAACCCACTGAACACAACCACTCTCGGCACGGTCACTGTCACTTGCGGACGACGTTTACCGGCGTTGCTAAGCAACGCTTTGCGCACGTTCGAATTCACGCGTACGTACTTCGCGTACGGCGTCTTTCGTTTGACTGCTGGCTGCAGCGAACGCGAACTCAAGCGCAAGCTCCCATCCGGATCGGTTGGGAATGAACCATGGAAGGGTGTGAAGGGCCCTGCATTGATGGGAAAAAATCAGTCAGGTGCACAGCCGTCAGCTTTCGTGCTGGGTTAAATCGTTCCGAGCAGCTAAGTTTCAAAATTAACGTATATTATCAATATAATTTACGATGAAAACCAAATAATGTGCTCTATTGTTTTCTTAGAGTGGGCCTCTGAGTTAGCAAGGATGAATAATGAGTCCGTATCGCTTCGTCAACGCTAGCTGTAGGTTTCAGCAGGTCCAAAGATGAGTTCAGTTCATTCGAAAAGTGTTTTTTATGTTGTTATTTTCTAATCTTCAATCTCCGAACGCATATAATTTCGTTCAAATTTGCAGCCCACCCATTTTTAAACTTAATCTATTGTAACTAACCTACAATCTAGCCGATGTATTGATCTCTCCTAAGAAGTTTCATATTTTTTTATTCACTTCAAAGAGTCAAATTTTAAAACTTTGCTCGGATGCGGATTCATGAATCTGAATCCGGCATACCCAACCCCATATATCACTCCATTTTGTAAGGAGTTGTTCCAGATTGTGAATTCAGTTCCGGCTCCGGTCTGGCGTAGATCATAGAACGGATTTACGATACATTGGAACAAGATGAGTGTGACCTTGAATCGTTTCATAAGTTCATGAGCCATGACTTCATTCAATCAAAATTTAGTTCCCAAAAGCTTTGAATTCTGCATAGCTGTAACCCCGGTTGTTTTCAAGCATAAATATCGTTTTAATAGTTGCAATTTTGTGTTCATATAGTTAAGGACAAATTAAAGCAGTTTCAAATCAGTTCTAATACTTATATCCATTGATATTTTATTGTCAGTTAATATCACTGTATTGTGGAACAAAAGGATGCTTTAAGCAAAAATCATTAAGCCAAGTTTTGCAGGACTGTCGAACATTGTTGCTCTGCAAACTTCAATATAGTGTTGACCCTAAGCGTTAATATTTTGAATATTTGAAATCGAAATCCGCTCTTTTTGGGATGCGACTAAATTTCGTAAGGCACTGTATGCAGTTCCTACCGCGTTCCTCGTGCGGATGCTTCATGGACCGGATCGAGAGCTATCTGACCCTAGATCAGTTAATGAATGAATTTTTTTTAAAGCTCTGATCCCAAAATTTTTGTGTCGGTGTATTCCTAAAAGCACACTTTAGATTAAAATAGATGCTATCCAACAAATTAATTATAAAAAATTGTAGAAGGATTGGAAAAATTGTAGCATCGAAAGATTTTGTTTCCACTCTTGTATCGGACTCGTTTACTCTGAAACGGGGCATCAGAGGATCCGCCAATATTGGCCAATTTTGGTTTAGACTAGAGATGGGAACTCCGGATTCGGATTTGCAAGTGGAGTCGAATTGACGGTATGAATCGTATTCAGTTTGATTTTGGTTTTGGTCGTAGCATCCAAAATACTCATAAAACCTGCCGTTTTATGAACTTCCAAAGGTGATCCAGAACCCTACAATGCTATTCTGCCCATCAGAAGTTTACACTCCGGACAAAGAACTTCAGAGTTATAAAGCACAATCGATTTGAGTAACAGGTTACGTTACAAAGAAGAATAGCTAAAGTATTTTTAAAAATTCTGATCGCGAAATGGAACACAAAGTGGCCTTCTTTATGTCTGGTTTTCTGGTTTGGGGGATCAGCTAAGAGGAATAGAGCAGTGAAACCATAAAACAGTAAGCTAAAATGAAAACGATAGAATCTGGCAAGAAGACGGACGATGAACTGATGCTGTTGAGAAAAGAAAAGAAATTTTCAAGAGCCATAGTATATAGAAAATATTCATTCCCGTACCAACACCGCAGACATTCAACGTTAGTTCTTCAATATTTTCTTTGTAATAGTTTTACTTCGTTGTAAATTTTATTAGATCAAACCCCGTTAAAATTATTCTCTCTGAAATAACTAATACTTTAAAATATTAATTTTACTTTACAAGAAAAACTAACTATAATGCTGACGATACCATTTCACATTAGAATCGTTTGGATAAAATGTTTTTGAACGTTACGAAGCTTCCACCCAAATCGAGAAAGTTCTCGCCGCGAAGAGTGCAGACATTTTTGATACCTTTCATATACTGCAAAAGGCCTACAATGGATTGCTGTTCTTAAGATAGCTTAATCAATTAAATTGTCATTTAAAAAAAGCAGTTACAGAAATGAAATTGTGTTTCAGGCCAAGTACCTACAAACTGCTTGTGCTTTATACGCTTGTCTCCATTTTTACTTCAAAACGTTGCTTCTTTAATAACCATCAATTTGATAGTTCTTCGCTTCAAATATCGTTGTAATTATTATATTAGTCATATAATCACTGTTTTCAGAATTGAACCTTTACAGTGGCGACAACTTTTGCGGTGTGTGTGGATGTTTCGTTCAATCAAACCTTACGCTACGCACGTCGCAGAAAGAAAACCTCTTAATCCATCATTGTCATTGTCGATTGGTTTTCTTTTTAAGATAAATCGAAATTTTTTCACAACTTTCGTTACATCAAATTCATTTTTTGAATAGGTTAAAGTTTGGATGTTTTTGTTTTGTTTTGCAAACTTTGAGACACCAACAGCGGAACCTAAACACCAGAGGCTGAATCCACGTTAAACGAAGTTTCCTCGCGCTTTAGGTGCTCAAATGTGATTCGGAATCGATATCCGAGGCATTTCCAACGCTCCACAGCTCGTTCTAAGTAACATTCCTTTTATATTACGTCAAAGATGAAGATATTAGACAAATGCCAATCGCTCTACGTATGTTATATCTTTTTCATTTAATACTAACAGATCTCTCTCTCTATGAAGTCACTTTGTGTATGGTCATTTTCGAAAACATGTACAGTAAACTCCCGATTAACAAAACCCTATGACCGAGTTTATATAACGTTGCAGCGAGGTTTTGATGTAAGCCAATGAGCAAATCGATACCAAACATATCCTGTTCAAGTAGTCGTACGTATGCGACTCACTGGCGGCTTAAGATGCACCTGGTTACCCAATTCCCCTTTATATGTACGTTTCATATTGTACGGGAAAGGTGGTGTTATACACGCGAAAATACAGCAACTGGTGCTTTCTTAACTTGGTGTGTTTAAAATTCAACTTATTTTTCGAGTTTATGCTTTCAACATATTGCGGAATATCTGCGTTTGGCGTGCCATCCTATGCGATGAACAATCAGGAGTTTACTGTACACGGTTTGTTTCTTTAGATTACGGTAGAACATGTGGGAATATGTGAAATAAACTTTAGGGGCATAATGTGTCCCATATCATCGCAATATTATGCAGCAAAATTTTTCTTAAACATTCAAAAGCAAAAAAAACCAAATTGGTATTGGCAAATAAGATTGCCGACGTTTTGGGTTATATCCATTCGACGTTGTTCTACTTCGAAGCAACAGGAGATCTGCGATTGGGTAACTAAAATAAAAAGGGAAAACCGCTCGATCTAAAAGAAGATAGCTGTGCAAACACAGCTATGTGTTTGTCTACACCTTCTCCGCCAGCAGCCGTTCCTCTGCCTCGAGCTGGGCTTGGGTCTTGGCACTGCCCCTGTGTCCGCCCGCCGTCGCTTTACCCTTCGCCGATGACGGATCGTATCCGTACAGGAAGATGGAACCGATAACGAGTGCCGCGCCGACGGTGAACTGCAGCGACAGATGGAACTCGAACAGGTAAATCGACGCCACGCACGAAATGATGATGGCGAGCGAGGTGGCGAAACCCTTCAGAATGTTGTCGGCGTACTTGACGACCACGGCTACGATCAGCCCACCGACGGCCTGCAGCACGATGAGGTAGTAGACGAACGCATCGTAGCCGTAGAAGAAACCGCGTGCGGACAGCGCTGCACCGTCGTTCACGAAGCAGGTCAGCAGACCGAACGGCAACGAGAGCAGACTCAGCTGAATGTTGCGCATCCAGATGGATATGTCGGCGCCCTTGAGCATCTTCTCGAAGTAGATACCGGCCAGCCCGGAGAGGAAGCAGGCGCCGAGGGCGGCACTAAACCCGACCAGCCGGTTCTGGTCGCCGTTCCCTGTCGGTATGGTTTGCTGACGCGTGGCAGCCTGGACTTCGCCGTCACCGGTCGAGTTAGCCAACTGCACGCTCGCGACGCCAACGACGAGGAAGACAAGGGCGGCCCACTGGGTGGGCAGGAGGCGCCGGCGCAAGATCAGCACCGCAAAGACAGCGGTGGTTAGGATCTTCAGCTGGTACGTTACCTGGTAGGTGGCGGCATCGAGATGGGACGCGGACACGTACAGCAAGTTGTTCTGGATGATGTACAGCAGCGAGGGCACGCAGATCTTGAACGTGTCGACCGGCTGCTTCACGATCGTTTGGTGTAGGGCCGTCCAAAGGCGCGGCAAATGCCGACCCTCCTCCAGGTACACCAGCACCAGGCTGGTGGAGAGCTTCACCACCTCCGCCATAACGACAGCGGTCGAGCTCAGGAACATGTCCCCCGGACGGGTCCGGGCGTACCGCATACTCAGCCCGAGGATCGCATTCTGCAGCGTGAGCGTGACGAGACTCAGGTACTTCAGGTTGTTGCTGTGACCTATGGAGAAGCGAACCCGGAACGGATGCGTTTGTGAAACTCGTCAACGTCAGCAACATTCCCGGCCGCGCTGTGACAGGACAACAACAAACAATACTCACTTGTGGCAACTTTCATCTTGACCAGTCGTATGGTACACGGGACAAATGTTCAATCCAAACTCCGCACAGCAGCAGCGACCACATTCAGCCGTTGCACGATTTTATCGAATGTCAAAAAGTGATTACGTTGACACAGTTTGATGCACCGCCTATCCGGTTCGGTTGAAATCCGCATCCCGACGTCGGCAGATGAAGAAAACAAACACTTGGTTTGTTAAGTGACGTTGGTATGCACACAAAGCTAGTAATGTAAGCAAATGTCGGTGCATCTGCAACATTTTGACGTTTGCCTCGCGAAGATGTAAAGGGTTTGACGTTTGGTTAAAAACACTTTCACATTGTTGATTGTTACAATGCCAAAAATGCTTTCACTAAAAACGCTTTCGTTACAATTCCAATTGTGTCAGTGCCGTTGTGATTAGTTTGAAGTGTTTTTCGCTGTATATTTACTAATCTAATGCACTTCACAAAGAACAGGGCTCAGGGCACAACATGATAAAACATCACATTTTCTTGTTATGGAGCAAAGATTTCCTAGCTTTTAGATAGACTACCCCTAAATGAATCAATCTGAAATATTCATCATCATCAGCTTAGTGAAGGCATTTTATTTCAGTTCTCGACGCCATTGTGGACATAAATACAAAGTTTTGCTCAACCTCAACGATTCTTAGCCACTTTGGGTGGTACAAGCCTGCACGTTGCCAGACAAGCAACGTTGTAACTTTTGAATATCGCGCGTAAGAAAATTTAAAGTATTTGTAGTACGTGCCTACAAAAATTCTCTAAAATCAGGATAAATATATGTGGTTATGAGAGAAACCTTTGTTTGAAGCATCCTCCTCAATATGTGAAACAATGCACTTTTTGCTCACGTGCAGACATTTCACGTTTCAAAAACTTAATTTTACCGTTGACGTGGCTTGATCAGTACGCGACAGTTTTTGTTGAAAAGGCCATGTTTTATAACTTCCAATGAAATCATCGAATGCTTGCAATCAATTATCTGGCTTAGGCACATTTCTCATAAATATCTTATCAATTGTGGGTTAAGATAAGTTATGAGATATGTACACTTTGCGGTTTTAAAAGGAAAACTAATGACTAATGGCAATGTAAGGGTTAATTCACGTTTATCAAAGCGTCCGGAGCACTGACTCTACTATCAGTATTTTATCAGCAGCAGCACCTCTAAGACGTGCACTTCCTTTGGCAGCAGTATGTGGCGTTATTAGATTCTACTCGATCGTTTCATTAGCAAGGGAAAACTATTAATTTAATCAATTCTCAAGATAGATAGATTTATTTAAAAATTAAGTCATTCGATTCGGTGTCATCTTTCTTCTTTATTATGTTTCGGGTGTTTTCAAGACCGATGGTGATTCAATTATAGAAAACGCATGTGACATCGGTACCTACAAGTGTTACTGTAGATATAATTAGCATTGCACGTTTTATTATCATTACCAAACAAATGGCTGAATCAGCGAAAGCTCGCTTAAGGTATTCCAAGACGTCTTGCTATCTTTGTAGTGAATGGCTGGATGACGACGAAATTGATGTGAGTAGAGGGCAAGAAGAACCGCGTGGTGTCTCACTGGGTGCGGTATAAGTCTTATCAAGGCATATTCTTTATTTGCGTAATGAATTATGATTACTATTTCCCTCCCCCTGCGGAGGAGCCCTTACGGCATCGTGCATTGCACATACCAACACCAAATGCATCATTTTGGATGAGGTGTCCACCGATCGCTTCTGCTTTCAGGACCATTTGATTCAATGCAGCAGAAAATCGATCGCATGTCCAGACGGTTGTGGTACTGTGCTGCCGCGCCAGCATATGCAAGCCCACTGGAGACGCTGTGCGAAGGCGTTTGGAAATTCCGATCGGTCAAGCACGCTCGAAGACGACAACCACGTGGATGCTAGTTCCGTAGCGGATATAGCGCCATCGCCCACCATTTACGATCAGGTGCAAATGCTTGGGCACGAGCTCCATACCATGCGGTTAGCCATGGGTGAGGAGGTGAACCAACGTGCGGAGCTGATGGCGCAATTGCAGCAGCTCAAACGTCGCGCGGAGCTGGCCGATAAGTGGACGGTTAAAGTGAACGCCGCGTTGATGTCCTTCAACAAGCTGGTCAACCACGAAACGAATCGACGGAGTGTGGATGTTTCAGGACTTGAGCAGCGCCAAAACGTAAGTTGAAAAGCAATCGGGATGGCTTGGAACCTAGTTTAAATGTGCCACCATTGTCTATTTTACAGCAACTCGAGTTGTGGCGCCTTGATTTAACCACTCGGTTCAACAGCATCGAAAGCAAATCGTACAGCTCTGCCGATTCCGAGCCTTCCTACTCGCTCAGTGAGGTTTGCGCCCTGCAGCAGCAGTTGGATCGCGTTGAGCACGAACTGCTACGACTTCAGGCTCAGGAGAAAAATGCAAACGCCCACCTTGAAGGGGAGCAAGAGTCGGCAAAAATGGCGATGGCTTCCAAGCAGGAGCAAGATGTGAGCGCTTCCCAAACCGAGGCGAATCGAACAGCAGACCTGGAACACATCAAAAGCGTAGTGTCTGAGGTTGCGGAGAAAAACGCTAAAACTGTCTGCAGATTACAAGAGGCGCTGCAGCAGAGCTTCGAGTGTGAGGAACGGGTGCTACAGATGGCAAAGCAGCTGGAACGGTACAGACGGGAAACCTACTACACCAAGCAGCGCCTCGATGCGCTCCAGGCAAACCTCAAACTGGAAGAGAAGCTGGCGGCACTCAGCAGCACCAACGGTCGGGTAATATGGCGGATCGATGACTTCGAGAAGCGGTTTTCAGAATCGAAGGATAATGACACCATGCTGAAGGGTCCCATCTTCACCAACCAGCCATATGGCTATGTGCTGCAGGTATGTGGTCAATATGTGGCCAAAAAGATTCAGCTTTGAGTGAGTTGTGTACATTAAGTGTTTCTAATAATTTCTTTCCCTCTTTCTCTCACTCTGTTTCTTCCCATCAGTTAGAAGCAAGTCTCTACGGCATAGGAACATGGCGTGGACGTAACTTAATAGCAGGACTCACTATCCTAAAGGGCTCCTATGACGCGCTTCTGCAATGGCCATGTATGCTCACTGGAACCATACGTTTACGAGACCAGCCGGAAGATCGATCAAGTGCCTCGGACATATGCAAATCGATCATCGCCAAGCGCAAGGACCAGAAAATGGATAAACATCAATTCATCTACGTGCCGCACGATGTTCTGCGTTCGCGTCACTTCATCCGAGACGATACTATTTTCATAGAGGTGATTCTAGACCAAGAGTATCAGGAGTCACCTGCTATATAATGCCTGTTAGAAGAACCGTTACAAGAAGAATACATATGACACAGCGTCTCAATCACGATCAATTTTAAGCAGTTTTACCCCAACGGCGTTTATCCCATATTGGTGAATCACCACTTCGACCCTGCTGCCGTTTTATTTCATCATAGATATAACAAGAAATGCATGACACGCTTCCGACCTCTGTACGCTAGAATTCTGATTGTGTTCGTTTATTTTAAAGCTATTATCTGTGTCTTGATACATGTTTTGTAGTTTTGTTTCGTAATAGTCATTAAAGTGAAAATAACAGTAACCGTTACTTTTGGATGGTAAAATAGTGTGCGCTCTGGTGGTGCACGTTACAGAGATAAGGGTGGTGAGAGAAGGTTCGATTGTGGTGTTTAAAAAAGTGGCCTTAGCTTGAATGCCTTCTAGCGCACATTGGATGCGTTAGTAAATTTGGATAAACTGGATTTTTACTATCTACTTCACAGTATACGCTTACAACGAATTGTGAGGGTAGTTGTAATACTTGATATAATATATAATATATAATATAATATAATATAATATAATATAATGTTCATAAACGTGTGTATGTGTTCTATGCTACGGTCCTACGATTGTATATGAAATGTTTTTGTGAACTCTGGAAACAGTTAATATATTTTGTAATATTTTAACTATTGATAAAACAATTATTTAAAGTACACTGCTCTCTTGATGCGTGTATATATTGTTTGTTGTTGCAAATTTCCGTTTTGTTTTTTTGATTAAGCTCTATATTTTGACGTTTTAATAGCAACAAAATTGTTGGTCCTAGGAACAAAGTAGCTTCTTGTGGAAATATGTTCGAAACACTTTCTATGCGTTTACATGTGCACATCACCTCTGGGTTAAATCCGTGTTACAATCCGTTGAAACGAAGGCATACCTTTTTGCGCATTCTCTTCAGCTACATTTCCTGTAGCTGTGGCTCTTACTCGATATTTTTCACCGCTCTATGTACACGTGTGCCTCTAGCTTTGTACGGTGAAAATTTCATTTTCATACTATCGGTGTGTGTGCTGGGTGTGATAAGTTTTTTGTGTTCGTTTCCTTCCACTGTAGGTGCTTCTGATTGAGTTTTCGTTGCTTTCATTACCATGGTTAAACTAAACCTCTTAAGCGTTGCCTGGCTATTTGGTTTTGACTATTTGCTAATATATCTAGGTGAGCGATGGTCGATATTATTTGTGTGGAGAAATTGTCGCTCGCTTGCCCACTGGTCGCGAGCCATTTTACTCCAGGAATGTTGGCGTTAAGTCATCTTTATCAACTACGTGCGACTGCGTTGCGAGAACAACGGCATAATTGCGTAACTTGGTTTTTCGCTTCGTGGTTGTTATCTTGCTTGATTATGTTTAAGATACCTGCAATCAGTTGCCTTAATCGACGGGCGGCCCTTCGTCCCCATAATTTCACCTTCACACACATTCACGCACAAATAAACTAACAGCTCTGTGTGTCGTTTGTAAATAAGGGTTGCCGACTTATGCTCCGAGCATTTTCTTCACCGTGTAGCCCGGCACGGAGTAGAAGAACAGAAGAAGAAGTATCGCCAGTCCGATAATGACGAGCCCTTTGATAATGCTCCACTTGTAGTTGTGCCAGACGATGTAGCGCACCGACTTGAGCGGGTTGAGAAACCACATGAAAGATGCATCGGGTCGGCTGAAGAGAAAAACACATTGAACCAGGTTAGTTAGTCACGGTGGAGAATGTTATGAGACAAGGACTCAGACTGTCAAAGACTGAGATGTCTTTCCGGGTACTTACTTCGGTTTTTCCAGCGGGTCCGGTTCGTTCCGCCCGAATCCGGCCGGGTTCTTCTCCGCCTCCTCCTTCGTGAGCAGATGTATCTCCGCCTCCACCTTGCCGGTCAGCTCCATTTCGTCGTTCTCCTTCTTGATGAAGAACGGCCACCAGCCGCGGACGCGCTTCTGCTTGAAGATGTTCACCGTCGGCACGTTGTCGGTGCGCAGCATGTTGAGCGTGCAGAGCTTGGAGGACTTGGCGCCCCGCGGGAAGCGGTTCAGGTTGAGCGAGATGGCGCCGAGAAAGTCGTCGGCGGAGAAGTGGTCCGCGTCCCACACCTGCAGCTCCAGACGGGCCGGGATCTTCACTTCCGTTTCGTCCCAGCTGAACAGTGACTCCTTGCGCGACAGTACGATGCGCTCCTCCGCCGCTAGGTACTCGAAGGGGAAAATGAAGCGCCAGTTGAAGTTACCCTCACCGGTTAGCGAGCGGTAGTGGATGTCCGTTGCCTGCATATCCTGCTGTCCTTTCAGCCAGCTAGAGAGAAATTTCCAACAATTTCGTTAAGATATAGAAGGGGTATATTTTGAGGGAGCAAGAAGAGATACGAACCCCTTCACATAGATGTCGGACATTTTCTCGCCGGTGAAGAAGGCATCATCTTCCAGCACTACGTCGTCCGTGTTCCAGATGACGACGCGCAGCTCGTAGGACTTGGGCTTCCGGGGTGAGATGTCGACCGGTGGACCCGGTAGCGGCATATCCATCGGGAACATGTCCACCCACATCTCCAACTTACCCTGCTCGATGCCAGGCTTATCGGTGTTGTACAGCGAACGGGACTCGATGTGTTCCGGTACGATCTAACAGCAAGAAGGACGAAAGCGTCGAGGTGACAACTCCGATTTGTTGTTATTCTTAGGATGTCTTACCTTACAACCTACGCGAGGCATTTCCTCCCACCGATGCAACACGGCAAGGGCCAGATGCTCGTCACGGTACTTGATCGAGGTAGGATTGGACCAGGTTTGGATCTCCTCGGTGGAAAACATGAAGCAGTACCGCCCAATGGTAACCCGGTCCTGCAGGTACTGTGGGCCTTCCAGTTTGTTCTCCTTGCACAATTTCGACAGGATTTGGGTGGGTTTCATCGGATCACGCCATATATTGTAGCCCGAGCTATAAACAATCAGAGGAAGAATCATTGTAAACAACGTTTTACATTAAACACGGTGGGAGGATGAAACCTACTCTTCGTAGTTGGTTGATATACCGCACATAGCCCGGTGCTTGCTGTAGAAGCGGTTCTCCAGGTCGATCTTTGTCTCGCCGATGAGGTCGTCCGAACCGACCAGGTCCCAGTCGAAGATCTGCACCGTCAGCATCGAGTCTTGCGGGAAGGTGGCCTCGATTTCGAAGCACTTGCCGAACACCGGATTGAGCTGCTTGCTGACGTAGTTATCCTTATCCGAGATACGCTTGCTGCCGAGCTGCAGTACCACGTACGGATCGGCCTTACCGTTCAGATCCATCGGATGGAGATCGGTGGCCTTTACGATGTAGACACGTACCAGCACATGAATTGGATCGTTGAGCGGGAGTGTGGGTGCGAACGCCGGTTCCATGCCCTTCTCGATCGGTAGCTTGTACACCTTGATCGCACCTTTGAAGTAGCCGACGATGCGCGTCTCGTCCTCCGTGCTGTCGCCAGTTTTCTTCCCACGGTACAATGGAAACGACAGAAGCCACTCCTTAAAGTCGTTGAACTCGTAGACCGACTCCAGCTCGTTGGGATAGATTTTGCAGGTGGCGACACGGGACCCAGCGGGGCAACTCTTCTGTGGCGTCGACTTGGGGCTCAGCTTCGACACGAACTTGGACGTTTTGACACCGAGCTTGCGGCCATTCTCGGCCGATTCGTGGCCACCACCCTGATGGTGGGACTGCTGGTTCCTCTGCTGCTGCTGTTGCTCCATCAGTCGCGAGGAGGTGGAGTGTTTCGTCGATTCGATCAGCTTCTCGTACGACAGAAAGTACTTCGTCCACCAGTCTTTGCTCGACTCGTCGTCGTCATCACCACCGCCACCCTGTGCGTCGAACGAGGCATCCTGTGACTCCAGCTTCTTTTTTGCCTTCTTACCCTTCGAATGGAGTGCCTTTCCAACGTAGGCCGCACCGTATAGGGTGAGATTTTCGCCGGACCACGAGTTGGAGATGGCACCGACCGCAGCGGAATCCGCTGCAGGTGAAATGAGGTTGCCAGCCGATCCTCGGCGACGCGAAAGCACCACCTGACCGTCCTGGTTGAACCGTTTTGGGTCTTCTTTCGGTGGCGGACGGTGCATGTATTTGTGGATAGAGGTGATCTGATGCGTACCGACCAGCGTGTAGCGCCCGAACGAGCGACAGTCGACAGCTCGGATAGTGATCGGTGGCGCGTACCGTTCCTCGATCGGTAGATCCAGGTCGAAGAACTTCAACATGTTAGCAAAGTTCGGGTTCTTTTTGGCGTTCTGGATGATGCTGGAGTTCATGATCTTCCCCGAGCACTCGATGTCGATACGGGGCTTATCGACCGTCATGAAGTGCACCCGCTTGAGGTCACGTAATCCCCAAAAGAGGACCTCTATGCGGAAGCGGGCAAGATTGGGACGTACTTCTTGCGGTACCGGGAGAATAGTTAACGCCGGTTGTATCGACGTAGACGTCTCTCCGGCTCCCCGATACTCGCCGTGAGCGATGTACTTCGGATCCGACAGACGCGGCACATCTTCCGAACCGTGCTCAAGCATCTCGAAGGCCGCCAACAGTTCGCCGGCACCATCGAGTCCTCGCGTGATCTCGAACCACTCCAACACGGGCGTACTGTAGTGGTTTTCTTTCAGCTTAATGCGTGGCTTTGCGATGGCGCGACCGATAAAGTCAGACTTTCCCACCTTATCCTGGTCGTACACGTCAATGACAATGGTCGGGGGGTCCCGCTTGATTTCCTCCTTCGAACCGTAGATTGTTATCTCATCGAACACTAACAGCTCGTCCCAGGTTGGGCTGAGCGTTTCCTCGATCACCTGCGTCGTCTTGGAGTACTCGGTGATGTAGACCGTCGCGTACGGATCGCTCAGGCCGGAAGCGTCGGAGCCTATCAGCGAACGTGCCTGGTAGATGTGCGCCCGTAGCTGAAACACGTACTTCTCGACGTAGTGTATCGTCGTCGGTGCTGGTACGTTGCTCTTCTCGGCATTCTTGAGCTCGTGCAGCATTTCGTAGCCTCGTGGAAGGCCGGAATAGAAGAACTTCTTGTGTTTGAGCGTACCGAGCCAGAGGTACAGCGACAGCTTCGCCCGCACATGCCAGCCTGCCGGTCCATCCGCCTGCTTGCCCGGCAGCTTCAGGAAAACCGTCTGCACCTTACCGCAGAAGACGCCCGTCTCCTCCTCGATCGTGGAGTAGATGAGGTCCCGTGCGTCCAACCGATGGTAGGCGACTCGCTTCCCATTCGCAATCATCCAGACAAACACGTCCGGGAGGGCGTGCTGCGGATCCTCGATGAGGAACTTCAGCTTGGCCAGGTAGTTCTGGGCCGTCTTGTAGCGTTCCTTCATCGAGCTCTTGGTGACGAGGGCGCGCAGGTTGCGCGACATGTTGCCGATCGACTCCACCTCGCGCTGGCACAGTTTGATACGCTCCTTGTCGAGCTTCGTCTTGCCGGTACCGGGCCCGACCAGCGCACCCTTGGTGATGGTGACGTACTTGTTGCAGCTGGAGGCCACCTCCTCGAGGACGCCCCGTAGCTTAACCTCAGCCGTTGGGTCTTCCTCCTCGAGCAGCAGGTTTGTTTCCGCCAGCCCAACCTCCATGCGTTCCGTGATCTTCGAAATCATGTTGCTATTGTACATCCGCCGACGAAGGTCCGGAAACCAGGCTCGAACGTCCATGCACGGCTTGTAGTCCCAGTACGGCAGGTAGTAGTGATTCTTATCATGCGTAATGGGTTTGCACGCACTCGTCGTACTATTGTACGCAGTCGTGTCGATCGACACTGTGGAAATAAAACAACAAACTTCAGGTTCTGAAACAAGCGGAGTTATTTAAAACATAAGACCCTCACCAGGTTCCTCGTCATCGTCCATGTTGTTGGTGGCGCTCTCGTTGTGGCCGTCAAGCGAGTTGCCAGCGTTACCCATGCTCAGCTCGAAGTAAACCGACCGATCGCAGACCTTTTTATCCAACATCGAGGCCTCCAGGACGGACGAGAACAGGAAGAAGCCATCATTTTTGCAGTACGACGACTCGCATATAGGCAGCGTTGGTTCCACTTCCACTGTGTAGATGATAGAGTGGCCGGTGTTGGTATGTTTTGCTGTTGGAATAAGGTGTTTGCTTACCATTCTTGTCGGCGAACAGCTCGACGTTGTCGGTGATCTCGGTGCGGATCGCTATCAACAGCCGAGCCCGGTAGCTTACGCCCTCGCCGAGACCGGTGTTCAGGTTGGAGTGTTGGTCCAGCAGGTTGTAGTCCCGCGTCGACCCGTACAGATGCACGAACGAGGGCCCGTACGTCGGGAGGAAGCCTTTCTCGCCATCGTTGGAGATCTGCTTCAGGTCGATGTAGTGCGTCCCGATGATGGCCGGCTTCATCGGGTCCGCGTCCCGCAGCTGAATCTTGATGCGTTGGCACAGCGGCGGAAACATCTCCGTGAACACGAGCTGCTCGTTCCACACCGGGTTGTAGGACGCCTTCTTCACGTTCGTTTTACCCTGCCACGAGATACCAGACCACGTTAATCTCTTCGACATTGAATGGATTCACTTAAAAGCGAAGAGTAGCTTTACCGTCAGCCCGGCAAACGAAACTTGCACGTACGGATTGACGAGATCCTTCGCCTCGCCAGTGAACGCACGCTTCACATTCGCCATGATGGAAGAGTTCATGCGCGGCAGCCCGTCCGCGCGGTACACCTTGACGATGAACTTGGCACGCTGGCGCTCGATCGGCACGCCGTCCGGCAGCAGCAGGTTACTGCGGATATATAGATAAACAAATATGGCCACATCAAAGCGGTGCATTCGACCGGAAATTCGCTCGCTCGCTAACGTACGCCTCGATGTCGTCCGGATCCTTCTCCGACTTGGGCGGCACCTTCACCGTGTCGCCCTTGCCGATGATGCCGACGTCGCACTTCAGGTAACCTTTCGGGCCGGCCGCAAAGTCCTCTGGATCTGACAGCAGCGCCCATTTGTGATAGAACTGATGGTCTGATGGCGTATAAGGGTGGGCGGGTCGTCGCAAAAGATGCAGAAAAGCAGATAGGGAAAGGTATTAGGCCCGCTAAAGATAACCCAAACGAAAAACACGGTGATACTAACAGCATTTAGAAAAGCATGACAACAGGATGGTTTGTAAAGAACAACGAAAGATGTACACGAAATGGAGAAGAAACAAACAGATATGGAGGAGAAAACGGTGCAACAGTGCAGAAACGGGAAACAAAACCATCGCAACAAGGCATTCATGGAGTGATTGGAAAAGAAATTAAACACACACACGGTATATAGAGAGGAAAACGTTGTTTGAGTGGCGGTGTTTTGCGATATTATGCTTGGAAGGGAGCAACCTCCATCGTGATAAAAACAGAAATCAACACACACACAGATAGACGAACAAACACAAAATAATAGGGGAAAAAGGACGAAATTCAAAGTAATTTGGTTGGGCACAGTTATGATAAAGTAGAAGGTAGCTACCGGGCGCATCGTAGACTGTTTTAAGATCGATTTTGAACGAGCCCACCACCGTTCCGGAGCGCATGAACTTGCGAGAATGTATGACCTGTTAACAGGTGAAGCGAATGAATGTTAATGGTATTTTTTTTGCCTCTGAAATAGCGCTTCGAATTGGCACGGTTCAAGAGAAAAGCCAACAGTATATCCTGCCCGAGGAGAGATTCATGCGCTGGAATCGAGGTTCCTGATACGCGAGTCGCAAGACCAGGGCTGCAATTTAAGCAAGCGATATGTGATACCGCTAACTTTGTACTTTGTAATTACTTTCTTCCTTCCGGTTTCATGTCCTTTTTGCCAATTTTGCTTCTAACTAGCGTCGAATGCAAACAATACTCTACAGCGAGAAATTAGCTCAACGTCTTCCGAAACACGACTCGCGGGACAGGAAGCGAATGGTCTTGTTTGCTAAAGGGGGTTTCTCTCCCTTTCCGGGTACGGGTGTGAACGATAAAACAAATAGCAAATACTTACAGACAGTGTGATAATCTTGTCGAACAGCATCACCGGTGGCATGTGGAAATCGAAGACAAAATACTGGAAATGGAAGCAACGTGTGATGCAACATAGTTGCTGGTTAGTATCTCCAGGCGCTTTGTTTGTCAGGTCTCTGCGGCCTTGTCTGACTAACCTCGTTGTAGTACGGGCAGTTGGTGCTCTCCTTCACGCTGGTGTACTTCTTCTGGTCCCCGACCTGGATGCAGACGACCGGATCCATGTTCAGGCCGGGCAGCTGCCGTGCCTCGATGATGGTGACGCACACCTGGAAGTCCTGCGACTTCAGATGATCGTTTCCCTTAGCCATGCTTTTTAATCTGAGCAAAGGGTAACACATGAGAGAAGAACGTTACGTGTCATTTGAAGTTTACGATATGTTTCGAATTCGATTTAAGCCCTCTTTCGCTGAAACTAAGCACTCAAGTTCATGTCTCAGTTTGCAAACTGTTGCGGTTCCAACTTTTCTCCCTCGATGTTGCCATAACGTGCTTTAGATATTATGTCAGATTGTAGTCAAAGACCGAATGTTTGTTTTATCAAAATACAGAGTATAGCTGGGCAAAATTGCGCACTTCTTACTTGGGACCAGTTAGAGATAAGAGATTTCAAACAATGGTGTTTATTAACTCTGCTTAACTCTTTATCTCCCCCCGAAATGGTTTGCCAGTGTTAGCAAAGTAAGTCAGTGTATTGAAGTAGAGTGATTTTAAATAATGCTTATAGTCATGAGTACTAAGAATGAATTAAATTGAACAGAGTGTTTCATAAGGGCGCACTATGTTTAATGCCAACAACATTTCCGTTTTATGAATTTCCAAAATGGAGAAAACACACAATCCAACTTGGCAAAAAAAGATTTAACTCATATATGTAAATATGACATCCCGTGTCAGGTTCTTAGCCCTTAATGATACTGAAGATGGTTCCTAAAGAAGAACAGAAGTAATTGCTTTAATCTATTTCTTGTTTTGTCGAAACCAGTCCTTCAAAGTTCTATAAATTCATTTTTTAGCAACGTCATGAATATTTGTTCTGTGAAAACTTTGCGCTTTTTTCTTTGTTTATGTCACTGACATGCCAATTGCAAATCATCAAGTGCGCACTTTTACCCCGTTTTGCTATACGTCTTGTCATGCCGGTGACGCTAGTAGTCAAGATGAATGTTAAAATTATGAATATTCGTGTTGTCTTTAAAGCGTTGAAATCGTTCGGAGCCCTTTGCTTCGAAAGTATATCACCATTCCTATGCATATAATCAAGGATACAAGGTGTAAGCCAGTAAAGGCTGTGCGCTTTAACTCCTTGGTGGAGCGGACAAAGTTGGCTACACTTACTTCTTGAGCTTCTCATTAGTGGTGACGTCCTCGCCCTCGCTGGAAGCATTCGAGTGGGTACTACACGTCTGCGAGACGTTCTCGTAGCCGCCAGGAGGCACCGTTCCCTTGCCGGTCGCGCTCGTCGGGCTCTCGCCGGCCGCCCCTGTCCCGGGCGCCCCGTGGCCCTGCTCGCCGGAAGTCCGGCCCGCGTCGGCCGACTGTTCCCGCTCGTGGCCGGCGCTGGTGATCAGCGATTTGCCCTCGTCCTCGGTGCTGCTGGCGGTGCTCTCGCGCGACGAGTGCCTCGAGCGGCCCAGCCGCATGAAGTTCCGCACCGTCCGGAGCGTCACCTTCTTGTCCGAGATGGACTTGGCCGGCCGGGCGGACGCCTCGTTATCGGAGGAAGCGTGATCCGACGGCTGATTGCTGGCCGGCCCGCCGGTTCGCTCGCCGATGCCCGAACCGGAAGACATCACACGCTTGATGATGTTCGGTTTCCGCTCGGAGCCGCCGCCACCACCACCACCACTACTACTCGCCGCCCGGCTCGACCGGGTCCGGGACGAGGACGGCTGGTCGGCAGTCTTGCTCTGCG
Source organism: Anopheles sinensis (assembly GCA_000441895.2). NCBI lineage: Eukaryota > Metazoa > Arthropoda > Insecta > Diptera > Culicidae > Anopheles > Anopheles sinensis. The sequence continues at coordinate 1,639,912 of KE525157.1, read as the reverse complement.
ACAGGCTCTTCTCGAGGTTGGCAATGTTCTGCTCGATGTCCAGCAGCATCTGCTGGTCGTCGTCGATGCTGGACTGCTGGTGCAGCGAGTGCACCACGCGGGGCGCATAGAAGTTCCCGGACTCATCCTCCGGGCTCTGATAGCACACGTCAAAGCTGACGTACGCCTGAGCGAAGGTGCGAAAAAATAAACCCCCAAATTAATATATATTTACATTAAAATATAAAGCAAGAGTCTGTCAAAATAAACTGCATAATTTCTAACAAACAAGAAGAACAAGCAGTCAAATCGAAAAGGGAGGATATTAAATACGAGGATACGACTCCCAGAAGAGAAAGTAAGCATCGAAAAAAGGCAAACTAGCGAGAGGGTAAGAGTATAATTTTTGCTCTATTAACTCTTTGGCTACAATGGAAAAAAAATAAGCTTAAAATATATGTGGTGAGGCAGAACTAATTTTTAGAAAATCACAAAAGTGTTTGGTATAAGTTATCCTTCATGATTTAAATCTACCGATTCATTAGTAAGATAAACAGCTGCTCACTCAGGATGCATTTCACTAGTGTTTTAAAAAAAGTAAATATGAGACTCATACACCGAAACAAAGTTGTTTAAAGCATCATCGATCAGTGGAGCAAAACTCATCTATAAAATAAATACAGTGGTGGAAATAGATATAAAATAAAGATTGCAACAACTTTAGTCGTAAATTACCCCGAACTGTTTGTTTGAGGTAAATAAGAACTGAAACTAATTTCATTACTTGAGAAGGGTACCTCACGTTTGGAATCATAAGCAAATTGATTTTCTGTGTTGTGATTATATTACTTAACAAATTACTTTGATTAGGTTGCCAATTTGTTTTAAAATATAAATTTTAACTACAATGCTAAACCGTAATTCGTCATTTGTTTACGTTCTTCGAATAAAGTAAAATAATATCACTATTGAGTAGCGAAAGCCTGTTAAAGGTTTTTCAACCACTGTGCTTCATTTGCCCCGTTTTCCGTGAAATGCCAACCGACGAAAGACAAAATGGAGTGAAAACAAATCCAGAATGGAAAGCGAATTCAGCTCATCAAAATAATGAGCGGCAAAATGACTCTTTGAAGTGCTGAAGCGAGCGGCGGCGAGCCTTAAGTTCAGAAGGGACAGGGAAAGGGACAAACGACGACCGAGACCGAGTCGCTGACTAGTTTTTGTTCCCGGAAAGTGCTATGGGCTATTAATGCTTTCCGAGCGAAGTTGTACCCATCCATCGTCCTTTCATAATTATGTCTCGCCCAAATGGATCGCTGAAGGGTCAATTGTGTTGATGAAAATTGTATTAAATGAGCGCACGGGAGTTAAAATGTTAAATGTCAGATGTTAAGGCAAAGGAGAATGAAGCGGGAATGCGTTCTTATCTTGCGTCTTCTACAGTCGTTTTGAGATATTTTCAAACATTCTACTACCAACCAAAAGGAGCAACGAGTGACATGCTCTTGGTGGACATGCTTACATCGATCGGTTTGTTTGATAGATCCACCAGACGGTCCTCTATCCGCAGCCGGCCTTCGTTGATGAGAGCTTCAAAGAGGGAAAAAGCGGAAGTCGGCTTGAGTGGACACGCTCGGGCCAGATATAATAAGGCTCGTGTTTTCCGGTCACGCTCCTCTTCGGTCACCTTCTCGCGACCCCGGAAGAGCCCATCCTGTTTTTTTTCTTTCCGGGAAATTAGATTTACCTTGCGCAAGCATGACGAATCGGCCGATGATTTTGGTGCTGCTGGTGATGCTGCCCCGGTTTCCGGGCCCGCCCGAGCCGTTGCCGCCACCGGACGCGATCCCGATGCCGGTCTTCAGCAGGATCTTCGTGGTTTGCTGCCGCAGCTCGACGGTAATCGTTTCCGCCTCGTCCGCCGCCCGCGCCAGCGGCCAGATGAAGCTCTGCAGTGGCGAACCGAGAAGTAAGAGAACGGGGCGTCGAAAGGGAATTAATTCGTTTGCCCTCCGGGGAAGGGCCACGGCGAGCTTATTTATGTTTGCCGGGGCGCTGCAGGGCGCAAACTTTGTCGTCCCCGGACGCTAGGCGTCGGAGCAGACGCTGGCGATGATTACGAGCGAAGCTTGTTGCTCAGAGCCTACGCATCCTCGCAGGTTCGCCGTAACTTTGTAATAGCGTTCGTTAATTATACGGTTGCGGTTTAACTTATGGTTTAGTTGCAAACACATTTTACAGGCTTTTCTAATAACCCTTTGCAAAATTTTCAAGTTTGGATTTTAATTTCAGTTTCGTATTTAAAAAATAGTTTTCACCATTTAACAAAAGTTAAGGTCGTCTTACATCGTATCGTTTAGTGCGGTTTGTTCATTCTAGTTAAAATAAAACATATCTCTAAAAAACTTGCCTGGTTGACTTCGACATGTTCCGAACCACAGTTGAGCTCAGTCGTCGTATGAGCGACTCCTATAAGTAAAAAGAACATAAGAAAAACATTTCTTTGTTAGATTTGTATATAAACAATATGTTTTCTAGCCTCGCAGGAAAATTGATTTGACACATGACATGTTTTAAATATTGTGTTGTTTGTTGTTCTACGAATGACCTTCCCGAACGGACGACATTGATATTTTACGGCATCCCTGTGTCTAAGGCAACAAGCCTCCTACAAGTACAAATCCAATTCAGCTCGGGGGGATTTGAACTTCAACGTTGCTACCAGCCTGTTCCGTGTCTGTACCGGCCTTTTCCGTGTAGCACACTGCTTTAGCAGTTTTTATCAGAAAGAAAAACATTTTATGCAAATCATATCGGATCATGTAGGCGTTGTTTTGGCTGGGTTTGGATCTGAGCCGACCAAAGCCGAAGGTAGATCAATTGATGACAAGACCCCGAGATACCCATTTCGACACCATAACGACACCGTTTCGACCGGAATAAATTATACCGACTTCGTTGTCCTTCGTTGCCATATTCGACAAAAAGACCGGCATATTTGCCCAGAAAAATCTAACACGGAGATATATTGCACACTGTAGGATTCTACTACAAGTCAGTTTTAATGTTAGGTTTCTTTCCACTATTTCCAAAAAGTTGGCTGCTACGAAGTATGTAACATCAAAATTCTATAATCTGATTAAGAAAAATCGTTCTTCAACGTAATAAGAAAATGAATTTCCACAATGTTGAAAGAAAAAAGTGAACATAGGAGAACAATGGCGCGATTTTGAAACAGATTTTCTTTTGTTTTTAATGGCAGCGTCAAAAGCACCAGGCGTCTCCATCGTTAACTGGGACGGCTAACATCAACAATATAAAATTCTTTTACTTTGCGATACCTTGTAATTTCATCTATTTTTTCTCAATTTCACTTCAGTTTTCAAATATTTCTGTCCAATTCTACTGAAAAGAGGATAAATCAGTAATTTGAGGCTATATCTAACACAAAAAGGGTATGAGTTCGTAAATTTCTAGCATAGTATGAGAGTTATCATGTTATAAAGAGTTTTTATGTAGGAAACCCTAGAAACTTTCAAAATTTTCTAGATTATTTCAAAATTTTCTTCTCCCAAGTCAAAATTTCAAAATTGTTACAGTTCTACCCAAGTTAAAGAGATACTGGGCGCCTCCATCGTTAAAAGTTCCAGCTTGTATCCATGATAGTACACTCTTTAACTATTCTATACACTTTCGTTGGTCGTAGTTTTCAGCCTTTGATATCAAATTTTATATACCAGGAACATATTCATTCTTAACTCTGGGCAAAAAGACTGCTCGAAAAGTTGCACTGTCAAGAAAAGAAGCTAGAAAGTTTATTGCAGAGTATAACTCAGAGTACGTCTAATCCTGCTGATAAAAGAGCAATCGATCTAAGTTCTGAAAGTCCACACTCTCATAGTAAAAGTGTATTAAGTCTTTCGTGAAAAGTGACACCAGTTCTTTAAAGTTTAAGCACACGACCTCGTGTTCTCACTTCTCTTAGCATTACGCTTTTCTTTTGCAGTTTCTTGGTAAGACTCGATTTGGCAAAGAGAGAAATGCATGGTTGTAGAGTGTTTTTGAAAGACTTCTTTTGAAAGTATTGCTTTGACTGGGGCTGCCGTGCTATAAAATATTATAAAGCAGACTCAACTTGTCGAAATACATTGACAAATCATCTTTTAAAGGCACTGTTGAAATTTAAACATTTCCGGATAAATTTTACAGCATTCATCCCGTTGGTTGGTAGCAACTTCAAAAGGATATATCAAGAGTAATTAAACACTAATCAAAATATAAAACGTACATTTATATTAATGTTGATTATGTTAATTATCCTCTTTTAGACTGAGGGAATATCATTTGTGTATGGGTTTGTTTTCTTATATTGGAATCACAGGAAACAAAGCAAGTTATATTAATTCACACTTTAACAAATCATTTTCAATTCAACAACCAACAGATTAGTGTTTTCCATCGTCTGGTACGATGTTTGCTATCAGCGCTGCTATTCACCTTTAGCGAACGTAGTACACTACGTAAAGTTTACATAGGACTACGTGCCATGGTGTGAAGGGCCGGGCGAAGGGTTCGTATTTATGTTTGATCATCTAATACTAGTTCGGTTAACCTTGGACCTCCGGAAAGGCTCGTCTGTGCTTCTTTGAAAGTCAATCGTACCAGTGCTAAACACTCCGGTTCAATTTTCTATTTCATTTTTCACTGCTCGCCAAACAGAGCGATACATATTCAGTAAATGGTTATCTAAGCGTAATAAAAACATAAAAGATGCTTGCTTTTTTTTTCTCGGAGAAGATCGCGTACCGGGCAGCACCGAACAAGCGTCCGGCGGCAAGACAAGCCCAATGTTGCCCAATCCTCCCCCGAGGCACGAGCCGTCCGAGGCTACTGATTGGGTTTTTTCGTCCGAAATCATTTCGGCTGCTCGCTGCTAACCTTCCCCTACACACTTCGCACACTGCCTCCTCGTGCAATCAATTTCACCGATATTGGGAGGGCTTTTTTCCATTTTCCGACCAGATATCTCGACGGCAATCCACTCAGGCTTCTCGGGGCTGTGTGTTTCGCTTTTTTAAAGATGACACCGCAGACATGGCAGACCTTACTTTGGCCTGCCAGTGCTCCTTTGCGGCATGCGACAAGGGGATATAAAAATCGGGATTACCGTCAGCCGACAGCTCGCAAACGCAAATCTCCGGCCACGTTTCGACAGGGGAGTGGGGCGCAATCTCTAAGCAACAAATTGGAGTCGTTGCCATTCATGCGAGGGATGTTAAAGCACCTCCAAAGCTCCGAGAGTGTTTGTTGTTTGTTTTTCCAATGTTAATGCAAGATCCGAAAAGTCACACGAAATGTTCAGGGTCGGTACCGTGTAATGGTTGCTATTAATCTTCGTCTACTTTTTGTCGGCGACTGTTTGTTTAGAATGAAATATGTACGCCTCCAGCCTTCGGCTCGACGAATTAAGTAGGATTTAATAGAAAGCTGGCTTAAACCCGAGCAGATTCCTAAACAGCACGGTAGGCTGAGAGCTACTCCTTTAATCGGAAATTGATAGAGTGGATAACCCACTCGACTCAAAGACCATGTTCGGAAATCGGTAGCTGATTGTTTGTACACTGAAGCTTCCATTAATCGTGCGACAACAACCATTAGTGCTTGCTTACAGCTAAGAGCTCTTGCTGCTTTCCGTCATAATTTCTTTTCAGATTGTTACGTTCGGCTTAAGCATCGTACGGCATACGAGAAGATCCATCTCTGGGATGAATTTGCGTTATCCCGTGTGCAAAAAATTCCAACCGATTTAGATAAAAACTTCCCCGATTCGGAGGTTCCGCTCCATAAATATTACGAACGAAAAATACCCGTTCCTTTCGGGTAGAGCGTAGGCAAAATAAAACGCTGATAAAAGCTACCCTGGTCGAGATTTAATCCTTTTTTAATCGAAACCCAAAGTAAGGCGATATTGGGGACACGAACCAACAATGGAACATCGAAAAGCCGTGCGGGAGATTGAAGCATGGCTTTTTTTCTGGGCCTGTTTCCGGGAAAGCAGAAATCGATACAAGTACCACTCGCGCGTTGGTACGAATTTTCCCAGCATCACAAACCTTGGGGTTGTCCTTGGCCCTTTCACAGCCCGACAAACAGCAATCTGGGCGATTTGTGAACGATCCTATTAATTATTTACAATAATCGTTTGACCGCGATCGAACGCCGCTCGTAAATCAAAACAGCAAAGGGAGAGAGCGTCCGGTAAAACTTTAAACTGTCACTTTCGGGCCATGGCGATCGCTCGAGTGTAGTTTGGTAAAAGTTTACGGTTTGCCTTAATTAAGGTTGTAAATTTGTTTGGACGGAAGCTGTAATCCCTTCTGGGCTCAAGGTTCCCAAACGCTCAAGGTGCTCTCAAATGGCCTTAAAAGGTTTTCATCCATTTCTTGTCCTTTCACTCACAGATAGGTTATATCTGTAGGTCACTATTTTTATTGAAGTTTCAGAAGCTACCTTTCTCTTATTATTATTTTTATAGCTTTCATCAAAGATATAAAATACATTATGTGTTATTTTGAAAATGCGATAGAGCACTCATGAATCTATCAGTTTTGAATGTTTTCTAATACGCAGATGCTTGCATGAGCAGAATAGAAAGTTGAAAAGAAATAAAACTGTATTAATCACGCAAACGTTCCCTCAAATCGTAACACTATCTATTGATTACTATCCGACAAAGTCGTTCGGAATAAAAGCTGTCCGTGTCCTGCCACGTCGGTAATCTTCAGCATGATTCCAAACACGATGAGTGACGGTGGAAATGAAATTTTCATCACGAAAACGACAGAGCGAAAGCCGCCGGACCATCGCGCGCAGATCGTTGACAAATGTTTATTTATGGCGAAAAGCCCCGCTGACAGGAGACAAATTTGCTGGCTCGCTGAACTCGATTCCACCGGTTGCGTGCCGGAGCGATAGGGAAACATATTTTATGGCGTACGGAAGCGCGAGGCAATATAGGCATCTCCGATGGGGGGAAAGTATCAACGATAGATTACGATTATCAAAATGACTCTCTTTTAACACAAATTTGAGGGTTCTGAAAATAATCGAAATCACAAATCAGTTGATTTCATTATTTTAGACGGCTTATATTGCCCCACTTTTCCCTACACCAAACAAAAAACGGCCCTAGCTGCCTACTTGCGATCCTTTAATTTCGTGCGGTCGTAATTTCCCTTCGCTATCCGATTGATTTCTTTTTTATCTGGTTATGTTCCTGATATTTGCTATTAAAATCATCGTAGCACACCGTTATTGCTTCCCACTTGCCATTTCGTGCTCTTTGCTATGGATTCCCGTTCCCGTTCACCGGCTTCATTTCTTTTTTCATTGCAGTTTTGCAAGTTGAAATTTGAATGGCCTCATTCGATTCTCACAAATCCTGAACGAATAATTACTCGTCGGTTGTGGAAAAAAGGGGACGAAACCGTAGGTTGAAAAATAATCCTATCACAAAATCGTTTTCGCGCTCATTTGTACTTCAATACGAATCGCTTTTCCGGTTTTCTATCAAAAAAACAAAAATAAACATCAAACGTGAAATGAGAACCATTTCCATTTTCTACGTATCATATGATTCTGGAATCGCATTTCAGGATCCAGTTTTAATTTCAGATCAAATTAATAAATACGAATGGAGTATGCTTTGTACATCTGTATCCTTTTCGTCCTTTGCAAAAAGGGAAAGATCAAAACAATTATTATAATGTTTTACATGGTAGCCAAACACATCTAAACCAAAAAAATTGTATGCAACACAAACTATCATTTAAATTAAATTAACTCTCTCCATCCAGTTTATCAGAATTAAAATGAATAAACGAGTGGAAAAATAAAAGGAGCAACTATTTTTCTTGTGTTTTTAATTCTCGTTTTTCCATTTTTACGATATGCAAGAGCGAGATTAAATATTGGCAAATGGGTCACTCTGGCATTTTGGTGTCCAAACAGCGCCCTAAGCAATGCCATGTTTCATGTTTCATTAACATTGACGGTCAAACATCAGACGAGATTAGGACCTTTTCCTTTTGATATGCAAAAGCTTCTCGCAAAGTGCTGTTCCACGGTTGAGGTTTCTTTTTTAGTAGAGAAAATGGCAAAGCAAAAGGAAAACTGGACGTTCTTACCTCGGAACTCGACCCTGCCAAGCAGGTTGGCCTTCGACTTCGGCAGCTGGAACTTGTTTATCCGCACCGTGAGCGACATGGTGGCGTTCCGTCCGGTTGGGTTCTGGTCCGATTTCTGGTGGAAGGCGTTTCTATATCCTCCGTAAACTGGTTAAGTTGTTTGCTCGATGCTACTTTGTTTTCCCTTACGCTGTGGACGCCCCGTCGGAATCAGTCCGGCGTCTTAGACGCCCTCAACAGCGACGGCGGAGGCTGGCTCGGCCTTCGTTCGGTTGATCGTCGCCAGGTTGATACAAAGCCGGGGGTGGTTGGTAGTGATGATATGTCGTTGAGTTTTAAAGCTTTATTCTTTAGCGGCTACTCACATTACGGAACGCACGGAACAAACCCGCTAGCACACACAAATACACACCACGGCACGCACGCACACACACGTTGTTTTCGCACTATCATGCCCAGCCCGTTTTTTTCCGCCCGAGGCGTTTGAGCGTTTCCAGTTTCAGCAGTCACCGCCGCCGTCGCCGTGTGTTGGCTTTCCCGGGAAGTTCTGCAGCGCTGGGCTGGGTTTCATTTTTCCCTCATCTCATTCCTCGCGCCGAGGCCGTTTGAGGGCGGCTTATTGAAATTCCGCTCGGTTTTCGAAGTGTCTCGCTTCGAAGCCCTTTCAATGTCGGCTATGCCGTTTTTCCTTCGCCTCCAACGTCTAGGGTCCATTCATTACGAGTTTTGCTTTCCGGCCGCCGCTCACTTGACACTCAACTTTCGCACTTTCGGAAGGAATGATGCCGGTTTTCTGGAAAATCGAGAGGAGAAGAGAAAAGAAAAATGCAGGAAAGAAATGTTCAATCACATTAATTTGCTTCCATTTGCGGCGCGCTCGAGCACTCGGGTCGGGGGAGGAGGAGGAAAAACAGTAGAATTTGCATCGTGCCATGCAATTTTATCGCATTTTCCTAGTACGTGCAATCATCACCATGTTGACCAACTTGATTGAATTGCTTTCAGCTGCACTGAGAGGAGGGTGTCATTTCGTTCGCAAAGCACTCATTTGCTCGCACGAGTCGGGCATAAAGTGTAGGTTGGCACTTTTGACGAGCCGTTCTGTCAACTACTTCATCCAAGCCGTTGATGAGGACTTTACAGACGGTTTTATAGCGTCCGGGGGGGGGGGGGGGGTCCGGCTTCGTTCCCGATGAGTGTTATTGAAATGGGCAATCGAACCGGCGGAAAGCGATCATTTCGAAGTCGCTTCCGTGCTCGAGAATTTTCTCGTTTTCAATAAGGAAATCACTGGACGTACCGTCAAGTAGCCACTTGGAGGAGATGGAGAATGGATTTGGACCTTGAAAATAAAAGTAATATTTCAAAGGATGAAGCAAAAAGATTCTGCTTCCCTACCCTGTATTAATTAATGCGTTTACAAATTATTCACATAAATACTTTATCGCTTGCAATACATTGCAAACTAAATCTAACAGCATTCGACACGTTTATACTTTTGGAAAATGTGAATAATCCAGAAGTGTCGTAGAGAGAATTTAAAGCTTCTTATGGAGGAGGAAAAATAGTATTTGTTACAGCAAACAAAATCAATTTCCATCTATCAATCACACAGAGATTTTCATTTACCAATCGTGTCAATCTTTTTTGTGTCATAAAGTATAATAAAGTTTAAGGAAATCGAGTTTTCAGACATCAAACAAAGGAAAATTCCCTTCGAAACCTTGATTAGGGAATTTAGGGCTTCCTTGATGAAAGGAATGAACAAAATAAATCAGAGATGATAACGATAAAGGTATAAAAGGTTAATCTCTGTTACACTATGTTATTTATTATGCTCTAAATACACCCAACACGTACGTAACTTACAGTAACGAAAAAGTTATTATAATTGAGCTTGTGTAAGGAAGTTTTGCTTTCGTTAAATTATAATGTCATTTAACCGAAGTGAAATTTTGAAGTTACGAAAACGACCCCAAGTTCAATGGTTTTTGATCAGCCAATATTGAGCCCATTAGACGGAAAAGATTCAGACCCATTTCCACTCCATAAGCCGCCGAAGCTAACTAACGTTTCAAGTTTTTATTAACTTTCACTCCCAGGCCGAAGTTGAACCAAAAATGCGATTGGTTTTCCACCGAGACACACATTGAGTGCTAAATCTGTCTGGTTTGTTTCGAAAGGTTTGTTTTCTTTTTTTCGTTCCTTAAAAACCGCCCTGAAGCAAGAGTAATTGGAGGTCGGAAGGAAAATTTTAAACAGGGGCTTTTCTTCCGATGAATTTACTGCATTGACGCACTTTACGCGCCTTTCTTCTTTCCGAAGGCAAGCGAAAGTTACGGCAGTTTGTCACGAATTTTTCAGGAAAAGTTGCTGGTTTGTCCCATCCCGTCCTGCATTTCCGCACCTTCATCCAAGCCGTCAGCAGGGAAGGAAAAGATGAAAACAAAAGTACGCTTTAAAAGTTTCAATCTTAACGCGTGCGGTTTGGCCGCTTTCTCGCGAGGTTTTCCGACGATCAAATCAAGAATCAGCAAGCGCTCCCGGGAATGCCATTTGCGAGGGTTGGTAGTGGGGGGAAGGGGAAGATTGTGCACGGTGCGAAAAGTTCAATGTGTTCCGGCTGTGAAGCGTTTTACTGAAAACATTTGTTTGAACCACTTTGCACATTAAAAATGTCGTTCTCCTGCAATGGAAATTTTCCAGTGTCCTTTGGCCTCCCCCCGAGTCTCGAACATTTTATGGCGTTGGCTCCGTTTTTAAAGGGCCTTTGTCTTTGTCAAAACGCCTTCCCACCTGCCCGCAACGCAACGGAACGTCTTTCGAAGGGAACTTTCACCCGCAACCAAACCGCATCCATTTTGTGGCTCTCCCTCCCGGAAAGAAAAAGGTCTCCGACAGGTCCTGAGGTCAAAAAGGACCCGGAAAAGTCGTGATAGCACACCGGCCTTGCCAATATTACCTTCCCCCCCAGACGCTCGCCTCCGGAAAAGGGTGGCTTTTACAATAAAGATTTTACCGCGCCCGGAAAACTAAACTAATCTCGGCCCGTTTTTGGGGGGTGGAAAATTGGATCAGTGTCGGAAACGGATCCGAAGGCCCGTTGATGGCACGGTACGAATTTCCATTGCATACGACGACGGGTTTTTCTACTCCACCCCCTCTCTTTCCTATCTTCATCGCGAAAGGCGCAACGGGAGTCATTTTATTCGCACAGATGAGTACAACTGAGCCTCTTAAAATAGGCTCGGACCGCATAATGGGCACTGAAGGTGACGGAAAGCCGGCCTAATGGAGTAGGCTTCGGGAAAAGAGAAAGCCTACCTGCACCCGAGCTTTGATGGTGAGCAAAGCTGCTCTTAGTAGCTCTAATAGGAACCTGGTTACCGTGTAGGGGAAAGCGGAATAAAGTGTACTAGAAAATGTAGTTATATTTCAAAACATATTAATTTGAGACATTAAGAATAAAAAAAGTTTATCAAATGCGTTCATTTATGTGTTCCATAAAGAATAAAAATGATCGTATCACCTGAGAAACTCACAAACGAACTTATCTTTGTACAAATTTAGCAAAGCTAACGAGAAAATACCGTATGTAGGACCAACTATATACGTAAAAGGAACCTTCAAAGCCCTTAACAAGTATGCATGAAACGGAAACGATCATTATTTCAAATAAGACTACAAAGGATTCTTTCACAAAAAGCTCGCGAAATCGTAATGCTTCAAAGCTATCTATTTCTTTTTCTATGTTTTATCTTCCGAGGTTGAGCTTGCACACTTTTCTCGAAAAGAAAACAAGCACAAAAGGCAAATCGAAATGTTTTAATACGCTTTGCTATGAAAATGTCTCAATACTGTGTTGAACTGTGTACTTTTGAGTGGTTTTTTAATAATAGCATGAATTATTTCGTTCTCTTTTAATGCAATGTCCGTTTCATACAGAAAACAATAATTAAAAATGGTTTCCAACGAACCATGAGCTGTCTTTTAATTCCTTAACAATTGTCGGTAAACATAAACATAAACATAAGACACATCTTCGAAAAAATCGTCCGATATATTATATTGGCATTCAAGGTATGTTGATTGAAAATATGGATGCGTGGGTTTTCGTTTTGTTTGTGTGTTTTGCCTGTAACGACGCACACTCCCCTAAATCTGGCTTTGTGTTTTGTTGTGTGGCAAGTGAACGGAAAACATCCCGCACCGAGAGAACAGTGGGAAAACTAATCGCTAGCAACGGGGATCGGCGGATAACAAACCCAAACGGAACTGGAATGTACGGGCAAATCCCTGCCTCAATCTCGCAGCTGGTGGTGACTTAAAATGGCGGAAGGTGCACCGCAACGGAGGGCGGGAAACGAAACATACGAACAGCTTAAGCGGTTGTTTTGTAACGAGTGGTTTTTTTACGTTTCGGAAACGGGAAGTATCACTGGGTGGAGAGAAAACACATAACCGGAAAACTGCAACCGGAAGGGCACAACCGCCAGGGAGAAGGGAGTGGACGGAGTGTGAGAACTTGTTATTATATTTGTGCTGCTATTCTTTTCCTGTTTAATAGGACCAGCCACAAAAGGTGCTCTTGACACGATGAGCTACAGGTTGAGCTCCTATTCAGCGCTAGCAGTTGTTTGTGCCAGCATTATTTCCTTCTCATCTGGCTGTTTTTCTTTTTTGCGTCTCTGTTTTCACACGAAACCCCGGAACCGTAAACATCGATAGTGTGCGGCGTGCCGAGCCCCGCGGATCGAAATATACGTGCTGGAAACTTCCGACAATCTGCGAAAGATAACGCTTTCCTTCTGTTGTTTTATGTAAGAGGCTTTTTCGTTTTGCTCTCACTCTTGTTTCTCCCTCTTCTTCTCGACTCATCGAACCGCTTGGTTTTCGCATTTGCAGCAGGGTGTTCTTTTCCACCACTTGCTCTTCACTCCCGTTTCTTAATGTTTTCGTATTCATTCCCATCATCTCTTTGCATCTTCAAGTTTTCTTGGCTTCTTTCGTCATACTTCTCTCTTGGTTCTTTTCCTATTCCTTCCACGTCTACCGCGGGCTGCTGCGGCGAACCATCGGCTGACACTCAAAGGCGAACGCTCGAATTTTTTTATGCTTCAGTACCTGTTTCCATTTCTACCGGTTGTTATACATATTTAAAAAACGAGAAAAGCTCATCTTCCATTTTTCGTTTGTGTTTGTATCACCGAATTCACTTACTTGATCTGTTTAGAATTTTTAATATATTATCATGGAGTTTATTTTTATAGAGGATTCTTAATATCAGAATAACAATTCCACAAAACTGAAGCTCATGAAGTAGATTTGAAACGTATTTGCTTCCTATTTTACAATTTAATTTTGTTCATAGTGGTTTTACCTTTTACAAAATGAACAAAGCAATAGAGACGCCCAAAATTTCGCTTCCTTCCTTTCACGGGAAGGACGGAAAGCTTCAAGAACATTGAAATCAGCATCGTATATAAGACTTAAATAATATGACAGAAATCTAAGTTTGGAGCAGCTGACAATAACATCAAGACTTTCGATAATTTTAATCTTATTTAGCCTTTCTTGAGTTATGTTAATAAAATCCTGCAGATTGAAAAAATAACAGGAGTTTCGTGTCACAGTTGGTTGAAATATGTCATTCAGGCAAATGATAAACAGGAAACAAATTACTTCTCATTATCTTTATTATAATTGAAACCAAAGGGAGAGTAATAAGAAGCATTAGAAATGAGAAATCTTTCAAAGAACACTTGAAATACGTGCATGGATAAAAGCTTAGAATAACAGCAAGGAGAACTATGATTCTCAGACGAATTCAACGGGTTTGTAATGAAAAGAATGACAATTTAAAAGTGAAATTAATGGTATCCTTTTAAGTGTATTTGGTTCCAGTGTAACATATTTAAATGAATTCTATTTCCAACTCATGTTCTGATTGCCTGTTGTTGCCAAACTGCGTACTTAAGTGAGCTGTTCGGGGTTGGAAAGCGTGCCGTGAATAAAATGATGGATTTTATTTTTAACCTGCGTCACCGCCCCTATTCAGATTGCTTTCCCCTTTCCTGTGCTGTATACTCGTAAGAGGGAAAAGGGTAATGAGAACCGAACGGAACGGACCGAACGTTCGGAAGCGTCGGTATGAACTTCTCGCATAATCAACTCAACATTGCCCACACGCGGTTCGGTAATCGATAACGAACGGTGCGAGCGTACGGTACGTATTTCGTGACGAAAAGCCGTGCCGCTGTTGCGCCACCACTCACTTGTCGGCAGAAAGGTGCGCGCACTCACTGGCAATTCGGCCATTATTCACCTGCCTCCCACCCCGTGCTCGGTCTCCTTCTGCTCACCGCAAACTGATGAGCACCAGCGTCAAAGCAACACGTAGCGCCCAGAATGGAGGTGGAAGTGAGACACGACAGGTGAACCACCGGGCGCCTCCACCACGTTGGGTACACGCCACCAGGCGCCTCCATCCAGCCGTTTTTCCGTCCTTCTTTGTTACCGTCGGTCGGTTTTGGATCGATGGGAAAAGCGTGGCGGTTTCGGCCCGAGTCCGAGGTAAGAGCTAACCAGTTGAATGCTGAGTGGTTGCATCCCCTGGTAGATTGTTGCTTCGACAATTAGGACCAGGGCGCTGCAGGGCGGGTTGATTGTGTGCTCGGTCGCTCGGTTTTCGATTGGCAGGACACTCACACACACACACACATACACACATGCATCCGGTGCTAACTGGTGTTTGCCTCCCATTTCCTCTGAATTTTCAAGTACCCCGGAGGAGTACAACCGTGACGCATGAGTTTGACTTCGTCTCCAACTACGAGTCGACTGTTGGGGGGGTTTTTAATGTTATTTCATTCTAGTGTGTGCGCTTTCGAGCTCGAGGGCTGGAGGGACATGTTCATTTCCCTCGTTGAACACACATACACGTGCTTTCAAAAACTTGCCTGATCCCACACACGTGGCCTTGTCGCACGTTTTGCGCTCGGGGAGTTCGGTAAAAAAAAGCCCGAAACTAGCCCGTGCCCTGCGTGTGAATTTTAATCCAGCACATAACTTCAACTTTCGGTGAAAAAATATAAAGGAAAATCCATACACTACACACAACTCCCACCTCCTGGAGGAGGAGTTGACTAGAAAAACGTGACACTCGGGGCGTTGGGGCCATAAATGTATAAACTTGGTGATAGATGGGCGCACGGAATGGAATCATCATCACCTTCTCAGCACCCCGACATTAGCTTTCGAGGCGGATTTTCGGGACCGTTACGGGATTTTCCCGACACCCTCCCTTCCGACATGTCAGCGAAAACAGCATAAAGGTATGCTTGAAAAAAGGGAACAAGTTAAACCTTTAAAACTCCACACGCCACACGCCGGTTTCGAAAAAAACACAGCCGGACGATACATTAGATCGTAAAAGTCGGGTGATGTGTGTGTGGCTTGGCTTTTTGGCAACCCAAAAAGACAAATAAAAGGTGGGTTCTGTTTTTCCGCACAATGGTTGCCGCCGGTGGAAGCCCCAAAAAAACCGGAGAACCTTTCCCATGCTTTTTTCTCTCTTTTTTCCGCCGTTTTGTGTATTTCTTCATTCGGAACCATCGTAAAACCATTCGAGATATGAATTTCCATCAGCGCGAACTCGGGCTTTCCCTTTTTTGTCCGTGCGGCGAATTACAAGAGAGGGTGAGGAAAAAGAGGTACCGGGGAAACCGATAGGGAATC
>KE525157.1:1592876-1623990 GCA_000441895.2 Anopheles sinensis | reverse complement strand
AAAAAAATGGTGGAGTGGGGAAGGAAACATATTTATTTATATTTATTTATGCAAGCCTGGCGGGCGTCTGGTCTTTTGGCGCTTGGAGGTAATAATCATAAAAACCCTGTGGGAATGACCACGAGCACGGAGGACACGGTGAGTGGGGAAGGGGAGAAGGGTAGAATCTAAGCGGGGCTAGAAATAGTCATTATCTGGAGTTTGGGATCAAGCGCGAAAGCTTTTTTCACAAAATGGCGAAAGCGAATCCCGGTGCAGACTTTTCCCCCATTTTTCCCTCGTGTTTTCCTTCTTTTTGTTTTCATTAATTTTCCACTGCATTATTATAATCCCTACTTATGCTCAGGTGCCCGGTTCACGGGGTTCACCGTTGCGCGCTCCGAAGTGGATGAATATAAAAATATATATGTGTTTTGGGGGAGCGGAACTGGAACGAACAAAACAGCGGAAAGTAAGAACGGAAAAAAGGTGTAAAAGTGGGCAAGCGAGAAGCCCGCTCGTGGTAATTATAGTCGCGTGCTATGCAAAGCAGAACATTGTGTTTTGCAAAACGGGGGCAACTTTTCCGTTTGGATAAAGAAAAGCAAAACAAAACCATTGATAAAATAGCGAAAGTTGGGCAATAAAGCGGAGGAGGGCAAGGGAAAATGACAGCTTTATCCCGGGTTAGATAAAAACCCGTAAGTGGAAACAGACATCCCCCTCCCCGTGTGTGGGGCTTCGAAGGAAGGGAGATCGTGGGTTTTTCCTTGCACCCCGGAACGTTTCCACAATAAGTTCCGACAATCGCACATGCTCTTGGCAGGACGAAAAGGAGTTTCGTTTTTCACTTCCAGGAAAAGTCCACTTGACCCTTGAGGAAAAGGCACACAAGGAGCGATGCACTGCAAAGAAGTTTGATTGTTGGCAGGCAGGTTCGTCACGGTCGAAATGCTCGGGCTTTTTGGTGGGATGTTAGTGGGAAATTGCGGGGAAAAGAACTTGTTACACACTTACCACTACGTGCTGTTGTGTGTTGCTGCTATTAATGTTGTTGCTTCGTGTTTCCTGTGCCCCGGTTGACCCTGTGCCTGTTGCCCTCGCAGCCTCGGTGTGTGTCCTTTTTTCCTTTTGCGCCGGATGGTTCAGAACAATACGCACGGTTGCCTTTCCTTTGTTCCGTGCTTTTCCTTCGGGTCGCTCGGGAAACGGGAATGCCGCATTGTCACGCTTCGCCTCGTGTGAGTGATCTGTTGTGTTCCGATGTTTCCGAACGACGTCGTTTTGTTTTGTGTTTGGATGTGAAACACTACGAGCGGATGAGCTGCAGCATCGTTGGTCCCTGTCCGGATTCCGAAGCACGCTGGGACCGCGTTTTCAGGATGTTTCTAGGGTCACAAGAATATTCTACTTGTGGGGGTGTGTGTTGTATTTTTTTTTAAATTTCGTTGATGTTTTGTTGAAAGCAGAACCGGAACGGGGAACGATGCAGCGTGAACTTTACGCAAAGGTTACGGCTTCCCGTCACTGGACGAGCACGAGCGCGCGGGTAGAGGGGGAGGAGGGGATGGAGACTTTTGTCCGCGGTTTCCGAAATTCAAACAATGTGTCAAAACGTCCCCTTCCGGCCCCGACTTCACCCTACTTCCCCTGCAGCGTGGCAGCGACCCCGGGTTTGGTGCGCATGACGACACCGCAGGGCAGGAACGGGAGGAGAACGCGGGTGGCGCGGAACACGGCACGCAGCCAGGCGAAAATTAGCCTCACCACCAGCAGCAGGAGCAGCAGCAACAGCAGAAGCAACAGTGGCCCCAACAGTAGTAGCACTTTACTACCAGCAATGTGTGTGCGTTTTTCGAACCAACTGACGACTGTGAAACTATGGACTGAGGCCTAAGGGCAGGTCCACGCTTCTGGGAACTAGAGCCAGAGTAGGCTCGCTTTGTTCGACGATCCACTCACGACTGACGCGGGCCAATCGCCAACCAGTCGCAGTGCCACGAACGCGGGCCAGACGGACTTCCCGTACGTATACAGTACGCCCGCCACTACCAGACCACTCGTGTCGGAGCGCGCGTACTCCCACTCACTCGACTGCTCGCTCATTCGTGCAGTCACTAGGAGCAAGAGTACAACCTGCTGCCGAGTACAACTCGTAGCGCAAGTTGGGTCCAACACGGGCAACAGGACTAATTGAGTTTTCGTTTTTAGGTAATTTAAATTAATACACACAACACCGAGACAGGAAAACTAAACCGTAACTCATACTATAAATAAGAAGCAGAAAGGATTGAATCTACGCTGTGTAAGAAAGCTGAACGAAGGCATTAGAGCAAAGCAGATGTAGATGATATAAGAAAATAAAGATAAAGATAGGAAAATTGAAAGGAAAATGATGCAGTCGAAGTAATCGAATAGCAGATTGGACTGCAATACCAGTCTACTAAGAGCCAAGCAAAAACGAAGGTTTAGCCCTGATTAGTTGGTGTTGTCCTAATCTTAAATAAAATTCGTAGCCAAACCGTCCAGTGGTTGTCCAAACTAGTTCAAGTCAGTCAATACAAGAGCATCTACTAAATAATAACTGTTGACTGCAAGGAGTATTTGAAACTAAAGATGGTAAAAAAGCATTTTATCCTTCTTTTATAGCTTTGTAAATTAAGGCTATGGGACTACGAAAATCCTGGAAGCAAGATCTTGAACTAATTCATTCTGCTTCATGCTTTGACAGATTTGTTTCAATGCAATGCTTGGTAAATAATAAACCAAGAACGTTGTTTGTTTGTTGAAATGAAAGTTATTTAAAATATTTCTTCTTGAAGCTCTACTGTTCTTTTCTATATCTATCAACACCATACAATATTCACTCTATATTTTATTATTGACACTTTCTTTGACACTCTTCATGGATACACTCTGAATTCAAAAAACATGAAATTGCGAAGGAAAAATCAACCTAACGACTTGTTTGTTTGTGTACGGTAAACAAATAAACCAACGTACTTATCACAATGCATTCGATGTTCCAAACTTTAACGGCTGAGGAATGCTCGTTTTTCCGGTTAAAATGAATAACGACAATTATGTGGGCGAAGTGCTGATAGTATTACTTTGTTTAAGTTTATATTTGACAGATGCATGGAAAGTTGCTGACAGGAAACGTGTGTGTCGGGAGAAAAGGATTCTCCTTTCTTATCTTTTCCTAGAGCAAACCCCAACACACGCTACGACGCTTTGGGGGAGCAAACGCGTGAGAAAACCGTAAGCAATCGCGGATGAGCAGAACACGAAGCCTTATGCCGACGCTGCTTCACTCTCCGACGATCGCGCCGTTCGTAGCTGTTAAAAGGTTATTTCGCACAAGATAAGGACGATGTTTTACTCGTACTCGGCTCGGTATCCTTCAGCCACCAGCTCGGCCCTTCTACTCACTCGCTCGCTCGCTCGCTCGCGTCCCCCTCGTTTCCACGTTGTGTGTTTGCGTGCTGGAGCCCTTTCCGATGGAGCGATTCCTATTTATTTATTTACTTACTTTCAGCAAAGGGACACCATTTTCACCATGTCCTTGATTCGCCGACACTGCCATTCAATGCAAATGAGCGAGCACGTGCGTGTCGCCAGTCGATGAAAATAAATGCGAATAATCACAAACACACACGCACACACACATACAAACACAGCTCGGTGCGGAGGCTGCGCAGGGTGTGGGAGGTTGGTGAGCTGAGGATGTACGAGCGGGAAATCGTTGAAGGGTAAATTGAATGGGAATTGCCACGCTCGGACGCCAACACATGTGTGTGTGTGTGTGTGTTGATTGGTTTTTTTTAATCTTGAAGGAAAGCTTGGCCAACATATTAAAAAAAACTCCCTGAAAGTCCAGTACGAGCTCGAGGCAAACACGTTGTTTTGGGTGATAAATCAAAAAGGGCAGCACGAGCACGAGAGAAATTGAGACATTTAATTTTATTCAGTGCCCGGTGCGTTCCCAACACTTGTTGGTGGGTTGATTGTTGAGGCAAAATAATGTGTATACATACATATGGGCTACAGACAGGGGGACGTTGGGAAAAACCCACATTCCATGCAGAAAGTGTTACGACATAACGTCCGCAATAAAACTAATGTCGGTCCGGTTGATGCTCGAGCAGCCATTCGCAAACTTCGCCAGATGTCCTACGCTTCCGAGGCGGTTTGCAGTTGATTAGATGGTCGCTGGTCTGTCGCAGAAGACTAACCCGAAGATGAAAACGAACATTAGCAGATTAAAATTTGGTTCAATCCATCGGTATGAACATTTCATTTGTTTCAGCATTCAATCTAAACCGGGACTAATCACCATTTCCGCAAGAAAACATTGATGAAGTGAATCGTGCAAGTACTGTGCGGGCATAAGCTTCCATTCTGGAAATTGGAAACTGCTCTAAGCCAGCTTTTGGAACCATGGGAACCAACTTTCAAGAATAACACATTGAAGAAGTCAATTCTTCGCAATCTGTTAGGGCCTAATCTTTAATTCTGGAAATGGAAAGCTACTCAAAACCAACTTTCAAGTATTATACATTGATGAAGTCAATTCTTCAAAATCTGTATGATGTGAATTCTGGAAGCTGGAAGCTACTTAAAACCAACATACAGATATGGGAACCAATCTTTAAATATAACACATTGATGGAGTAAATACTTGAAACCTCTCTTCCCTTAGCTTCAACATCAAATTAACTTTCTCGTACAAGTAAAAGAAACTAAACGTTACGGGTCGTCGAAGTCGAAGTTTAAAGGTCGATACGTGTGTTCCTATCAAACGTTTGCTACATGCTGCTTATCTTGTTTGCCTCAGAGCTATGTGCAGCCTATGATTTACCATCAATCTTGGAAGCGAGCAGGACGTGGCTGGGGCTTTAGGTCGATATTTTGCCGTGCGAAGAGAACCCTACAGACCTTTGGGGAAAAACCCCGTACCGCCGGGACCTGGAACTCGCTCAGCCGTGCTGTTCCAATAACTTTAGGGAATGCCGTTTTGGAGTGGCGCAATGAATTTCAAATTGCTTCCCGGACGGACCTCGTCGTCATCGCAAATCGAATTAAAGTGAATTGAAGTCCACAACAGTTCCGGATTCCTGGAGCTGGACTGGACCAACTTCTTCGCCAAGGGTGACTCGAGCCAAGAGAAATCAATCTTTGTCGAACGTCAGGACGAAAGTAGGTCTCCGGCTCACCCACGCCCCACCCACCTCCCCTCCCGCCTCCTCCACCGTGCATCAGACCGTGGCGCGAAACGAAGATGAAATTCATTTGCATATCTTCAAGGCGAAATTATCTTTCCGTCGCGACAAATTTCGTTTCCTTCCGGGCGTGCTGCTGTGTTGCCAACGAGCGTCATCTTCACGGTCTCCCCCCCCTTTTCTTCCCCCGGCTTTCCCCTCGCCCCCACGGCCGGTCCGGCTGTCAGTGACAAATCTTTCCGGAGGAGCGAGGACGCCATCGACGGTGTCGGCAGCAGGCACCGACCTCCGCCGGTCGCGGATATGTTGGAACATGCTTCATAATTAAAATAGCTGCCACTGTTCCGCCGGTTTTTCCAACCCCCTTCCCGTTCCCATCAACGAAGGCAACGCTTTTGTTTCCTGTCGACGAACAATCCATATACACGCGCGTTTATTCGCGCTCTCTGTGTGTGCCGGATTCGGAAATTGTTCGGATATTGCGAACACGGAGCGGCCTAGCCCCGAGGCAGCTGTACGTACACGTACGTTTTGAACAGGCATATATTTGGAAAAACTTATACGTAGTAAGGAACAAATAAAAAAAAAAACAATCAAGGAGCAATCATAATTTAACCTTGTTGGCCGCCTGCTAATTTTGTTCGTTTGTTTGTTTCTACGCTTTGTGTAACCTCTGTATGGAAGAAAAATCGAAATCACAAGCTTTCCCTCCCTCCAAATCGAACCTCCACACATATCGTGACTGAAATTAGCAGTGAGGGATAATTTTTGTGCCGTAAGAACTGGTTTTATCCAAAACATCTAGTCAGCTCTGATAAAAAAGAGATGTTGGAGAGAAGAATTTAGTACAACATACACTACTGAAAAGCACTAAAGGTGCAATTTATTGAACAGCTTTTCCAAGCGCTTTATGTTTGGGAAAGGGATTGTGAATGTAGGTAGACTTTTTCCCTGTTTCCAAACATCGAAAGAGTTCAATCTTATTGATCTACAAATTTACAAAACCCTATTTGTAGATCTGAGAGCAAATTGAATACCACATATCTAAATACCGTGTACCACGTCACTTTTTCATCTATTTGTGATATTTTAAGGGAGGTGTTAGTTTTACTTTTTTTAATTCAAACCTACATTTCCCTGTGCAGTTTCTGCTTCGGAATAGTCGTTTGTAGATAAAATTTGAATTTTTTAATTAAACTGAATATTTATTCAATTGCTTTGAGTTGTGATAAATGTAAAAGCATTGATTGTACAACTAGTATAAATTAGGGACGTTAAATATCTCTTTTTCAAATCAAAGAATTTCGAATCAATCAGTATCCAGGAAATAGTTAAAAAGAAAACTGAAATGTAAATTTTTAACATGTTTTATTACTTTTTAGATGAACTTGGAACGCATGAAGTATATTTTAAAAATTATTTTGACTTTAAATATATCCTGCAGTTCTGTTCGCGCTACACGGGGAAGCATCTGTCTGTGTGTTTGTGTCGGTGTGTCTATGCCGTAATGGCTCGCGAAACTAAATCCCGGGGGCCCGTAAATCACTCACTTGTAAATGCTTATCAAAATCCTCTTAATGTACCTATTTTAACCGAACAAACGCCGCAGCGCACCTGAAGGCCATTGCAGGCGACTCAATTTCCGGCCCCTACCCTCCCACTCTTCCCCCCACACTCGCCCGACGCTTGCTTTTCACCGTAAACAGGCACTAAAACTACGCTTACAGGAGGTTGTTTTTTTAAAAAAGCGTTTACACTCCGTGTCGGACACATGTCCGGTGGGTTGTAAAAATGGTACGACCTGATCGCGAAGTGCTAGGTACCTTTCTGATGCTGCTCCTCGGTAATGTTCCGATGGTGGAACGCTTTTCGTACATATATATATATATTTGGTAAACGCTCTTTCGCTTTAATGTCGCTACTTCCTTGTTCGCGTAATAGCGGACCGTTTTCGTTTTCGTTTCTTACGTAGCTAAGCCCTTGGTCTAGGTTTTGTACATGTAAATAATACCGACGTGGAAAAAGGAAAATACATATCGCTTTTTGTTCCGGCAAACCTGGCTGGAAACCCACCGTTTTATGGGTGTTCTGTTGTGCTGTTTTTTTCTTTTCGTTCGTAACTGCCCTGACTATCACCGTCTTTTCTGAACACTCGGCACACCTCGGGTGCCACTGCCTCAAACCGTGGTCCGTAACATAAAACATTAAACGTAGCGGAATAAGTTAAAGCGCTGTTTTGTTTTTTTTTAAGTGTTCGCTTGTAAAAATCGCCTATATAAATTACGCACTAAAAACGAGTTAAAGTTAAATAAAATAAAAAAGGAAAATCGAAAAAAGGAAACGATGCACGCGCTTAGCAACTAGGCCGAATGCTGAAACTGGCGCGTGCACTAGAGGGCGCGTTGGAGCTCCAAAAAACCCTTCCCCTCCCGTCCCCCGGGGAGGGAAGGATGGAGCGTCACCGACAGTGTCATGAACACACGAACAGTTCTTGTTTCATCCGCGTTCGCCAACGCATCGAGTCGAGGCGAGGGCCATGCTTCCCTACAGGTCCGTACTCTGGAGCCGGTCGTCGCGCCACTGGAACAGCGCGCGCCGGTACTTGGCCCCGCCGGGGAAGATGTGGCCGAGCTTCACGCCGATGGCCCGGATCGCGAGCATTGTCATGTCCGGCAGGAAGCCTGCTATCAGTATCACAAAGCTGAGCAGCCAGAACGTCATCGACGAGAGGAGGTTGTTGTACACTTGCAGCATCGAGCCGTCATAGTTGCTGGACGGGGGAAAAAAAGTAAAGGAATTCGTTAGACAGGCTTCTCAGGATCTAAAAACCCACACGTAGGATAGTTCCAATTGTGGGATAAACGAAACGGCCAGGCATTCTTCTTCAAAGACCAACAACACCGTGTTATTTCATATGGATGATGGATGAGCCGATTTCAATCAAGAATTGAAAAGTGTTGGGGAAACATATAATAAAGCACTTGATAAACAACATCTGGCGCTTTCGCACACACATGACGATGATGGTGAAGATGATAAATCCCCCATGCTTACCAACATTTTCCTCGAAGGCGTTGTGTGTTGGGGGGAAAAAGAATGGAAAACATTGTGAATCGTTGCATTGCTATAAAACGCTGCATATATTGCGCATAAAAACGCAGGATGCAGAGGGAGAGTACTTGTCAAATGCAACATGCAGCGTATGAAGGGTGAACTATTAAATACAACAGCGGGATGGAAGGTGGAATATTGTAGGTGGGAATGCAGCGTTCGCAGATGAAAGAAGAGAACCCCTCACTAGAGCAACATACGTGTGTAACAGATTGTAGACGAAGGTCGAGCCCATGAAGGCGAAAATCGACAGCAGCACCGTGGCGATGAAGATGTACGACTTGTAGATCGCCGCGAGGAGCAGCTTCAGGTTGACGAGCACCACCACGTTGTGGATCAGGATAGTGCCGTAGCAGGAGAAGCTGGCCGTCGACGGCCAGTACGAGTAGACGGCCGGGTTGATGGTCCAGACGGCGTACGCGAAGAAGTAGATTACCGAGAAGTGGTAGATGCCCAGTATCATCCAGCCGATGAAGTACTTCCACGCGTACTGCTTGTTCCCGGCGACGGTCTGGTACAGCTGCGGGTTTCTGCAAAGGCGCGAGAGACAAAATTAATATATTTATCACTCGCTGAGGAGGCGGGATCTTTACTTTGCTATGGGGTACTTGTGTTGCGAGTGTTTAGAAATATTCCCCAAATTAGGAAAGGTCCGTCCCAGTCCCCTAATGTAAACGTTTCACTAAAGACATCTTGTTTTCTCCATTGGAAAAACATAAATAACGCAATGCAAATGTTCAGTTTGATGAGTTCAGTCTCTTCGCTATTAGATCTCACCTAACACTAATCATATGTGATTCAAGTTGTGATGGAGTAGGAAAACTAAAAAACTAAACGAAAAAAGGGCAGATGTTACTGCAAACGAACGCTTACGAAGAAAGATAGTCGACGTCTTCTATGAAAACAAAAATAGAACCTCGTAAAACAAGAACGTTACACTTACTTCATGAGCGTTTGCTCCTGGTACGGTTTCTCGGTGAGGGCGAGCACCAGCACCGGCACGGCCGTGTAGACGACGTTGTACAGCGTGAGAAAGACCGAGTCGTACACGGACTGGTTGGAGAACATGCTGTGGATCTGGAAGTACAGCTGCACGCCCATAAAGACCAGATTTTTGTAGAAGAAGTACAGCACCAGCACGGCGAGGCGCGTGCTGAAGAAGTGACCATGCACGAGCAGCAGCCTCTTGAGCATGCAGAACTTGGCGAACGCATAGTCGGCACAGCGGGCGGCCTGGCGTCCCTCGCGCCCCACGATCCCGAGCCCGACGTGCGCCTCCTGTATCATGGAGACGTCGTTGGCGCCATCGCCGATGGCAGCCGTCACCGGCGCGCTTTCGACCGTCTTCATCAGCTGCACGACCTCACACTTCTGCAGCGGACTGAGCCGGCAGCAGAGGACCGCGTGGCACCGGATGCTGACGTCCCGGAACTGCTCCTTGAGTGACTCGAGCGCGATCGTGAGGCTACCACCGTCGATGAGCAGCGCGAAGGTGGCCCCGCGCTGCCGGAACATCTCCAGCGAGAGCGTATCGAGGTGCTGCTGGACCTGGTCCACCGTGCTGCAGTCAGTAATGAAATAGCGCTCCGCCCCGTCCGGGATGTGGCCGCAGCTGAGTGCAATGTTGAGCGCCGTCTCCACCTTGTCGCCCGTCAGCACCCAGATCTTGATGCCCGCCTTGCCCAGTGACTGCAGTGTGTCGCGCACGTTGTCCTGCAGCGCGTCCTCGACGGCCGTCGCGCCGAGCAGCTCCAGCTGCGTTTCGATCTTGCGCTGGCACTCCTCGATCTTGGCCGTCCGGTCCGTCAGCGAGCTACTAGCCTCGATCAGCTCGTCGTTGAACGCGTGGAACTCCTCCGCCGTCAGCCGGCGCCGCGCGACCGCCAGCGTTCGCAGGCCCAGCTTCGCGAACTCGTTTATATGCTGCTGGGTGGTTTCGATCAACGGCGAGGTGGCGCACAACGGCAGCACATGGCTCTCGGCACCCTTCGTGTACAGCCAGATCTGTCCGCTGGAGTCGCGCACGATGATGCTCATGCGCTTGCGATCGGAGCTGAACTCCAGCACCGCCAACCGCTCGTACTGCACCAACTCCTCCTCGGGGATTTCGCCGATTCGCGAGCGCACGTCCGCCTTCACGCACGATGCGCGCAGCTTTATGTTCATCCGGTCGCCATCCTCCCCGACGTAGACGAGTCCCATCCGGGCGCACGCTTCCACCAACGCCTTCTCGTCCGGGCTCGATGCCTGGTAGTCCATTTTTCTGCCATTATGAAAGGAAGACAGGTTGGAACGTTTAGTAAACGGACTCGCAAAAGGCACAGTGTTAAACTTTCTAAAATAAATACGGTTAGTTAAATTCTTGAACACTCTTATGAGGTTGGGAGATAAGAGATTTGTGTAGAAAGTATGATAGTTAAAATTTGGATCACGGTAAGTGTCACTTACTGAATGAAGTTGTCGATCTCCTGCCGCTTCACCTGAGACTCTTGGCGTTGGATGACGGAGTCTTGGTTGTAGGCCGGTGCGGCATACGATTCTCGCACCGAGCGTGACACGTAGGAGCCTCGGTTGCGGCGCAGGGTGACGACCGGTCGACCCGCCAACGGTCCGTTCATGGCCATCTGGTAGCTGGAGGGACGACCCATGCCGGGCGGAATGTGCGACTGAGTGCGCCGGTGTCCGATCTTCTTCAGATCCTGCCCGCTCGGTGGTGTCGGTTTCTCTTCGTACGCTGAGATGGTTCGCTTCAGCTCGAGCTGTGACGGTATACCGAGGTTCCCGTTGCTGCCGCCGCCGTTGCCGGAGTGCTCCAGTATGAACGATGTCTCGACGCTGCCCGGCTCAACGAGGCTGATCGGTCGCAGGGGCCTTCGTACTTCCGTGTCCGATGCGAGCGGGTCGATGTTCTCGACTGGAACGATACGATTCTTGCCCTCGAACAGCGACACAGGATGACGCCGTACCAGTGTCGTCGGTATGCGATCGCGCTCGTCGGGCATAGTGAATTCTTCCGTTGGATTGGACGAGGTATCCTGAGGTGGCGGTACTGTCTCTTCCTCTGATATACTCATCGTTTCCAACGGTAAACGATCATCTGTGTTTGGCTGTAAAGGAGTCGCTGGCAACTTCAGCTCATCTGCCTCTGTGGTGTAATCGCCGGCCACCTGGACCGTGTGGCAAACAGCTAGCGCTTGGAAGAAGTTGTACACGTGCTTCTGCAAGAAAGACAAATAACCAGTTATAGGCCAGTTATGCCTCTCAAAGGACTCGATGGATACTCACGGAGAGTTCGTTGATTTTGAGGGCGTACCGACGGCCACTCTCCTGCAGGCGGCGTCCCTTCTGCTCGTACTTGCGCCCATTGATCGAACACTGCTGAAAAATCATTATGTTCTTCGTTAGTGTGCCAGTTTTGTCGGAGAACAGCAGCGACACCTGGCCGAGCTCCTCGTTGATGTCGGACGTGTTGACGATGCACTGCTGGTCCGTCTCCTCGTCGTACATCTCCAGGTCCCACTCGAGGTAGAAGCCGCCGAGGAACTTGGCCATCTCGATTGTCACGTACAGCGAGATCGGGATGAGGTAGTTGAACAGGATCAGGAAGGAGAAGTAGTCCTGCAGGAACTGGGACACGCGGTAATTCGCCAGTATTTCGCCCAGGTAGGCGTTGTGCTCCTGCCGGTAGCGGTCGTTGTAGCGCTTCAGGAAGTAGCTCACGGTGACGATTGCCACCAGCAGCACGAGGAAGAACACCAGGTACATGTTGATGAACCGCTCGCTCGAGCTCATCTTGCTCGTCGTCATCTTGCTGTTGAGTGCCAGCTTGGTCTGCTGGCCGGTGTACACCGCGCACCCTATCGCCCACTCGGTGTTCTTGATGCGCGAGCCGCGCAACAGCAGGTTCTCCGTCATCAGCGGCAGCAGGCTGTGTTCGCCGGCCGCCAGATGGCAGTCGGCCAGCTCGATGCGTCCCTTGAAGCTGTACAGATTGGTGTGCGGCAGCTCGTACTCGATGCGCCCGATCGTATGCAGCCGCTCCATCGGCAACCTCGGCACACCCTTCGGCACGCTCATCGTCTTCAGGTTGGTCTCGCCGTCCAGGTTCGCCGTCGTCACGTAGCACCGGTCGTTCTCGTCCGAACTCTGCAGCAGCACCACATCGCACGGGATGTCGCAGTCGCGCGTCATCATCACGATGTCGCCCCGCTTGATGTCCTGACACCGGATGTCCTCCGCCACCCCGCTCCGGATCACCGTCACCGGCGAAAAGTTCACCATATTGTCCGCCCGATACCGGAGGAAGTTTTCGTACCCCTGCTTCGCCGCCGTCACCGCTATCACAAACACCAGCGGCACTAGTGAGGTCAGCGGAGACACGGGACTATCTACAAAGTGTAGCAGGCACGGTGGTGCGATAGCAAAAGATAGAGAGACAGGGCGAAAAAGAGTTAATGGCACGAGCAGGAACGAGCACCCGGAATCTCCAGTCAGGTACCTTACCTATCACTATCGATATGACCGTCATGATGAGAAAGTACATATTCGCCACTCGCCGGAACTGCTCGAACAGGTTCATCGGCAGGAAGGTGAGCAGCGTGTATTTGGTCGACTTGATGCGGTTCGATTCGTTCGAATTCTTCTCCTTCTTCTCCTGACTGTCGCGGCCCACCTTCACACTCAAGGAGTCCGCCTCCTGTGACACTCGATTCCCCTGGAACGGATTCCGAACGTAGCAAACAATATTACACTTGTTTAACTTTGGGGATCTTAATTCTATGTAGAAAAAAACTGGTAGAACATCTGGTATACAAGTATTTTTCTAATACAGCAGAGTCCGGATTATTCGCGGACGGATTTTCTACTTTGTCGGATGTTGGGGATAGTCGAGAAACAGAAACTCAGGTGGCGTAAAGAACATAATTAGTACAGGTTTAAAGATGCGCCAAAATACTCAAGTTTTTCAAGACAAGAAAGTCTTCAAACATCGTGGTATGAATGGTATTGGCTACCTTCTGCTACCTTTTCTGTAGCATCTCTGTGGACTCCTCACCGTTTTCCAATCGAGAATCAAGTGCTTTTTTACAATACCCCAATCTCTTGTTATTGTTATTGAGGAAAAAATACACAACTTATTTGTAGTATGCGACTTCTCATCAGAATACTCTGGAGCGTCGTTCCACAAGTACAGCGGACTCTTCAAGCACTTCCAGTACGATCTGTTCGCTCCGGTGGCGTTGGCTGACAACCCGGGGCAACGTGGGCTCCTCTGGTAATTGGTGCTAACCAACCTGTTTACCATCAGCTTTTAATCCCATTTCTAACGAGCCCCGGCCCGGCCATCAATCGGCCGCGAATAACTGAATGAATACTCCACATACCAACTGCACATCACACCATTACCGTGCGTCTCCCTTCCCTTTCGCCCTGCTCCAACCAAAACCCACTTCACTTTTTAACCCTTCCTACTCCTCGCTGTCAGTTGTATTGCGGTACAAAAGTGCAAACCGTACATCTAACTGACTACTGCAAACAAACGACAACCGAAACTAGTCGGCTACCTTTATGCATTCATAAAGTTCGGTTTTTGAACGACACCCTAGCAATAACCGAAGAAAGCTGTATAAATATG
This sequence comes from Anopheles sinensis, assembly GCA_000441895.2. Taxonomy (NCBI): domain Eukaryota; kingdom Metazoa; phylum Arthropoda; class Insecta; order Diptera; family Culicidae; genus Anopheles; species Anopheles sinensis. Next base: position 1,610,046 of record KE525157.1, on the reverse strand, counting down.
TTTATTTCCATATTTTTTGCCATTTCTTTGAGGCTCCTTACCTGAAGCCTTCAAAGAACCGGAAGCGAGTGGCTTAGCCAATATTCGTACTCGCCATTCGCGATAACATGCATGAATTATTGCACCAATAAAGTGATCCATGCGCTTTTCCGGTCGTTTTTAAATTTACTTTCATTTGTTGACATCCAAATCATCACCTGGCGATAACAGATTTGCATCCTTTGCGCATAGCCCAAATTCCGCGTGGCTATAGGAGCGTTCCAGCGTTCCCGACCACGTCCGGCATATAGCGTTCGATTTCAACAAACGATTTCCCTTGCGGAAATGTAAGCTGTGAGCGGAATGTTCATACCGTCGAACGTGCCAGTGAAGGAACGTTTCACATATTTCGCGCTTACTCAGTTCGTGAAGCCAATAGGCAATACCTTTGTGAGCGGAGTGTGGAATAGTTTAAGGCAGGGGTTGCTACACGTTTCCCAAAGTGATATTAAGCCATTTGGAAGTGTAAAATTTATCCAATTATCCGAATCTGAAGGAAGGAAGAATAAAACACTTCAAGTTTACTTTGGGGAGCATTAATTTTTGAACTAATTTCCTTTAGATTTTATACTTATTTAACAAATTAATCTTCATTCTTTGTACCTTGAACTAATATATTTAAAGACACTTGTCATTCTACCTCCTCCTCGACTTATGTTTCACAGAGAGTCGCCTGGCATTGGAGAGACGCCTGGTAGAGTCGCCTGCTGTTGGACATTTAAAGGCGGACAATGCCAACTCCTGAACTTCAGGAACTTCTGAATCCCAAAAACTTGACCGTGAAATATAGTTGTGCTTCGAGTAGATCTGTTTTTAGATTAAGTAATTCTCATTTAAAAGTAATATAAGGTAACTCAGCTCTATTTTGTTCCAGCAATTAGTATTGAGAACTGCATTTGCTGATCGCTCTCAAGCAATGAAGTGCTGCCAAAGTTTGAAGTTGTTTTACCTTGGACCAGCAACAGAATGCACTCCACCAGGGCCGGTACGACCCGTCGGTCCCACCATCCTCCCTGCCGCCGGTCTCATACTCGATGCCGCACTCATTCATGTTGCCGGGCGGTACGTACTTTTTAACTGACCGCCGCCGACTTTGAGTACACGTTGTGCCCTAGCGACAGGCACGGATGAGATCACTTCCGTAGTCCACCATGCCACCGTTCCCTTAGGGGTTTTGATCGAAGGTACTCGCTTTTCTAATTGATCGCTGAAGATGCTTTGATGTCGGGAACTTAGTGTTTTGACAAAACTATTTGCCGTTTGCTTGTGAGTGAACCTTTCGGTTCGCTGCTTTGGTTGATTGTCTGCAGATATGGTGTCATCTACTACTCGCTAGTACACAAACACACCCACTCACAGGCACACCGTATCACTTAACCGTGCAACGGTTCCGAATAACTCTGGCTTGTGGATTTATGGTGCAAAGCTCACACCTAACTTCACCCCCTAGCCACCCCCCGCTTTTAGGTGCCGCACAATCTGTGCCCGAGGAGGGTTTTTTATCTCGCTTATCGCACAACAAACGCACAACCTGGGAATCACTGACGGGCGAAACTTACACCACACAATCACGGCCTTGGTGTTCGATCGAAACTACCGAAACTGTTTTTCCCGCATGAAAATCGCTGGATGAAGGTGTTTCCGTTCGGTTACGGTTTAAAACAGGTTGGATTATCCTGCGCGCACACACACACACACGGATAGAGTGGGCGTTACGGGGGTGCGTGACGGAAGAGTTGATTAGCACAGGATTGCGCCTGTAACGGAAAATCTGGTTTTTAACTGTCTAACAAAAATGTTATCTATTTTTCAAATAACCGGAACTACGGAAAAACGGTGGCGTCAACACCGGAGAGTGGGAAAACGTTACACGTAACGGTGTTCGAAGGGGCAGAGGGGTGGTTTAAGCTGATCTTAACCACTTCCAGCCAGCGCCGGGGAAAAACTACCCGAGCACCAATCGAGTACCGTTCGCGCGTGTCTAGCTTTGCTGCTTCCGAGCGGCATCGAGGCCGCATCCACCAAGGAAGAACGCCACCGTCAGACTGAACGAACCGTCATCCCTTCGGTCGACTCGCTAGAAGCTATTCAAGACCGCCACCGGAGCTCGCGGACGTGTATGCGCTCGCGCGCGAGTGCTGAAGATCACCAATACGCTCGCGTACTCGCTTCCCTGGTGGAGGCGTCGCGCCGAATGACATGCGCGAATGTCCCGATCCTTCCCGACGCTCCCGGCGCTAGGCTCCGACTAAGCGGGAGACTGACTGGCTGCAGCTAGAACTATTTGTAAACCAGATTCACCACAGAACCCAACCTCACGTGAATCCGGCAACGACTGCAGAATGGTTTTCCCCCTCGACCCAACTCCAACGTGCGGAGGTATTTGCGGGCGAGTATTTGCAACCCAGCATGGCGACACGCACCGGACGTTACCCCAAATGGAGATAAGATAAGCCGCGCAATTGTGTCATGCTTGCGGAGTCCTGCGTCGGAGGCGAGGGCCGAGTATGCCGATACCCGGGAGAGGGACGGATCTGACGTGGGGTTCCGAAAGTCCAGGAAGCGTCCCATCGGACGGCATTGGTGAGGAACAGATTAAGATGCATCAATCAATGTGCGATATCGACACCTCAAAAAAACACGGCACCGATATCGAGCGGTCGAGAACGAGAGTTCGCCTCATTTGAAATTTACATTACACCGACACGGTGGTTCGCTACTTTTCAGCAAGGCAGGTGATGAGTAACATGCTTGCCAAATCAAATGTCGTTAAATGTTATGCGCAACAACAGCTCGATCGGAATTTAACAGCCGGAAGTATCATAATTACAGTAACAATTATTGATATATTACGATTATTTTGTTTTCATTTCAATATGTTCCATTTTTTGTAATTCTCAGATAGAACAGAACCTTCACCAATTTTGAGGTAACCACAATTTTGAACTAAACAGATACGGAACAAAACCGAAATTGTATAAAGAAATAACATACGGACAATGAATTACTTAAGAAATTCAAAGACTTCCATCAGTTAACATGTCACGAGGAATAAATATACCCTAATGGTTACGACAGTACTTTCCGGGTTTTTTTTTCCACTAAAACTTGAGAAATAGATATTTTAGAAGCTAGAAGCTTCAGTTTGCAGAGAAAAAAGGTTTTAATAAAAATTAGATTTTACTTAAACCATTACCTTATCTTAAAAATTTTACTTCATTCCTAATCACTTGAACAAAAATCAAAAAGTTACTCATAACTCATTTATTTTTCAGAAATTTTGTTAATTTGCTATTAAAGGATGTAAGTGAGTTCCTTAGTTTTTATGTTTCAGGATGAGTATTTGGAAGACACTTGAATATATTGTAGTCATTTGGATTAAAGCGATAAAGAAACCCAAAAAGGGTAACGGTAGCTTTATGTACCAAATATTCGCAATAATTTTATTTTGAGTACATGAAAAATCAAAACATGACGGAAGAGAAAGAAGCACATCTCCTAGTATTATCAAACATTCTGGCCCATTTTATTCTGAACGGTATGCTTGCGGAATATTTGCAAAAGAAAGCTTATTGTTTTTAAAATAGTTATAGACATTTGATTATACAAATGTCCATGCTTGAATTTCATTGGGGTGAGGTGGTACCCATTTTTTCATACAGTTTGTCTGGCTTTATATGTTTGTTTAGTAACTTGAAAATTATTTCATCGTAGGATACTTTATATTATCGGTTGACATTCAAAACAACGAGGAGCAGCTCATAACAACGTGTTCAACTTGGATTATATTAATCTAATCCAAAAATCGCAAGACATTCTACCTCCGATGTGATGTTACCGGATACAGTAAGAGATTCGTCTCGAAAAACGACATCGCTTATCCTTATTGTTTGTGAACCCTTTTGGTTGGTGGAAAATTTATGTCACATTTATGTTTGCTAACTAAAAGGAAAATAATTCGAGTGTAATGTTGCTTATTTAAATCGCTGTTAAATTTGGCAAACCCTCCAAAGGACACATGGTGTCAATGAATACGGCTGTGTGGGAGGGTGAGACAATGACGATGGCGAGATGTTTAACGAATAGCGACACACAATCACTGCCTCCCGAATGTTGATTGGTTTCTTGAGAATTCGTGCATTCGCGTTTCATGCTGTGAAATGGAAAATCGTTCAGCTCTTTAGCGTTAAAATCTCTGTTCGAAACGCGTCGCAGAAGTGGAGTATTTTATATATTTTTAATAGATATCCACTTCAGCTGGTCGACTAAGGCCCAGAGTGGTTCGGAACGAAAGGGAGCAGCGTGTGATGTTTACATGAAATTTCGATCCCAATATCAGCAAACTCACTCTAATTGCGGCAAATGCAAATGAGCTGCCATAACTCTCGGCGTTTGTTGACGATGCCATTATTTTGTCCTCCGCGCCAGCTCGTCGGTGGCCATTTCTACCCCGTTAAATTTGAAAAAAAGGCCAAGCCAAGAGCACAGCAGTCCGCTCGGTGATGCGATCGGTGGTATGTGTGCACAATCGGAAGATACGGCGATACACGCGATATGGCTGAGCAATGATAATAAAATCTTTGGCCAAAAGGGGGGCCCCAACGGCACCCCAGCCGCAAAGCCAACCCCTAAAGCGTCTAATCAATGTTTATCGATTGCAACACAGGCCCGCGGGGCGCGATATATTGTTGTTCACCAGCGCGCCGAACGCGGCACCAACACCACACCACCACAACCACGACGCCGGTGCAAGTGACCGGCCCTGTTTGCTCGCGTTTTGGCGCCCTCGCGCCCAGATTTGCCCACCAGCGATGGAATGGCGCGTGACCCTTTCCGGGAAGGAATGGAGGGACCTTCACCTTCACCGAGCTCGACACGAATCTCTTCCGAAAGGAAAACTAATCACTCCTAAACGTCCTACTTCGCACATGAACACTCACTCAAGCTCTAGCACTCCGCCTACTACTCAGCTGCTGCATCTCTCTGATCTGATCTTGGCGACTCGTGATTGTGCCCCAAACCGTGTTCGGTGTTTGTCGCGGACTCTTCCCGAAACCGCGTTCCTACATTGCCGTCGCCCCCGGGCTGAAGGTTAACCGATCGCAATATTTGAGCGTCATCGAACGTGGCTATTTTGATTTCGTTAAGCCTACGCCAAAAGAAAAAAAGGGTGCGACGGAAACGAGGAAGCTCCACAGGGGTGGGAGGGTGAAAGTCGTAATATGCATACGCAGTTCTTGGGTCGAGCACAACGCCAAACAGTGTTCATGAGTTGGATGTGCTTCCTTCACCCCCCCAGAAGGGCTGCGATGTAATAAAAATGTAACTCATTTGCGCTGAAGCGAAGTTGGTACGATGGAAATTAAAAAACTTTGTATCAAGTTTGGCGTCTTCCATGTCTATTTCGTTATGTAAGACTATGAGTTGTTCTCAGTTGTGTTTTCTCGGTTAATTTCTACGAGTTCTCCTCGTTGTTGCAGATTGCATTCGACTTTATACACTTCGAATGCTTGCTCCTATAATTGAGGTCGGTTTTAAGATAGAGACATGTGAGCTAGTTACTCGGAGACCTCGGAGTACGGACCCCACACCAACACACGAAGTCTCTTCCTTCCGCTGCATGAAGTAGTATGTTCTAGTGGATACGAGATAGTTTACGGAAGAACTCTTTCAAGTAGTGTGGTGCTTGTTGCTAGAAAAGTTTTCCAAGGCTAACTCTGAACGGGGACTCAAGGGCTAACGGACGTAAGAAGAGTTTCAGTCGGAAACAGTATTGTAAGTTATATCCGAGGACCACCTCTGGATATCTCCGATGTCTCTCAGAACGGATGTTTTAAAACAAGCACCATGTTTATAAGAGCTTCGATGTTTGCAAATTTTTCATTGCGATATTACATTCTTCCTTGTCTGATCTTTTAAGCAGAATTTCTCGGAAAACAAATCTGTACCAGTAAACCGCAGACATAATCTCGCTAAATTGGTGTGGTGCCCCTTGGCGTAACTGTTGGGTTTGGTAGCCGAAGCCTGATAATCGGCCGCGGTGTATGAGGGTGAGAAATTACAACAGCGGAAGAACAGCGTACGTCTTTGCGCCGTAAAGGCATCGCACCGATATCGGGTATGACACCAAGACACCGTGTGTTTGTTTGGTGTGAAGGTTTTCGACGTTTTGGATATGGAACGTTATCGACACCCGGCACTTGAATTCCTCAGCAGGGCGATGGGTGCTGAACGTGGCTGATAACAAACCCGCGATGACTTGCGAAAAAAATGGTAATAGTACTGAACGACACGGTGCATGAAACCTTGCCGGGAATCGTTTACCCTTTTCGGGTGACTGTGGTCCAATGTTGCAATAAGAGACCCGTGACTCATGTGTGATGATTGATATGGCATCTTGGGCGAATGGGTTAGCCGGCAAAGTTGTCTAAGGGCATGCCCAATTGAGCGGAGCAGGATTGCACGATAATACAATACCAATCGTTGCCTTATCGCCTCTAGCAACAATTCTAGATCGTTCGGTTTGGTTGGTAAATCCGATTCGATTCATTTGGGGCTTTTTTGACATCTGAACACTTCTGCCAAGGGATAGGACAAGTGATTGTACCGCGTTACCTCGAGAGATAATTAGCAAACACTGAAGGGACTAGTTCTTGAGCAAAATATTTGTGTTGTGCTGTGTTGGCCTATTGCAACGTTGTAGGATGCCTTTAGGATTTTGTTTAAACAGTTTCTTCAAAACAATGACACCGAAAATGCGACCAAGATATTTTGGTTGTTAATACTTTGCATACCCTTATGGAGGAGATACTTTAGAGGCGATGAGATCAGATTGGTTGCTAAAATACAAGCAGATGTTCAACGAAAGAAAATCTTCTTTACTGAAATATAAATTATAGAAACTACATCTAATTAAAATAAATTATTTTAATTAAATTGCAGTATCTATACTATATGCCGGTAGCAACCGGAAGGATCTTTAGAGGCTTTTTGAAATACAAATCCCATGCATAAGATAGTATGCCCTTCTCGCTGATAGATGTTTACTACTTACCATGATCTAGCAACGGAAACAGTACATCCAAATATCAAAACAGATCTTGCTGTCTGCCGCCCACGTCCTCACTGGCAACGTTTCCACTGCGTTCGCTGCGGTAGCTTTGGCCGAGTTCCGGTGTTAACGAAACGTTACGGGAACACAGGTTGGCATTGACGCTACGCAGACAGAGCGGCCAAGGCGTAGTCGTATCGCGCCGCTAATTGATAGAATAGTTTGTCACTTGCCGTTTTCCTATAAGTACAGGCGGCGTCGCACGCCACCTTTATCGCACGTTCAATCGTAGCTACGAAACACTGCCGTTACGCCATGCGGAGCATCTCGAGATCGTGGCGCCAGCGCTGTACAGCTGCTTCCTCGGTCGTTGTTCACTAGCGAAGTGTGAGCCACTGCCGACGGCTAACCGAGCCCAACCGCGACCGCACTGCGCCCGGGGCTCCTTTCCAGTGACACACGGACAGCAGCAGTATCAGTGTGGAGCTGATTCGGGGGGGAACCATACCGGGCACGATATCGGCACGACGTGTACGGGACGCTGGCGAAACTCTGCTGCTCGAAATCTGCTCGACTACCACCAACGTTCGTCCAGGATACCACGCTCGCCATTGACGTTCCTCGCCGATCCGATCCTGCTGATAAGCGGCTAATATTGCCCACAAAAGGCCATCCCACGTCCGAAAGGCGTTGCTTTACGACATAAAGGTAAGCCCGATTGGTGACGTGCTTTGACCGGAGACAGTGGTATACATTTGGCAACGATCTCTGTGCCGCTGATATGACGACCTGTATCATACGCCATCCACCGCCATCGAAGTGTAGCGCTAAGTATGTGTGACTGAGTGGGGAGCAGAACGTGCTCCGAGGGTAAAGAAAAACAGGTCCTCTCAAAATACATCGCACAGGCGCCTGACAAAAATATTATACGATAAAACTTTGATAAATTTGCATATAGCCGCTCAGTCAACAGACACATATGCACTCTAAACAGGCTTTTCTATCGATGGCTGATTTTGAGCAGCTATCTAAGTAGTTGAATATTTGAAAATTACTTTCGACAAACGTCTTACATATAACGCGTTCATCGACAATATCCGTAGCCAACCTCTTCTCCTTGTACTTAAATTATTAATTAATCGCTTGCTTACTTGTTTAGAAAATGTAAAACACACCAATTTTAATATGTCATTAGTTGAGTATAAATTAGATACTGTAGGTTAGGTTATTTATTTAGTTCTTATATCCAATACAACACTTTTTTTGTCCTTCAATGGGTTTCAAGCATAAACGTTTCTCATTTCAATCTAACAACTCCCAAAGTGGAATTTTCTCAAAAGGCTGTTATACAGTTGATTACGCTGCTGCAGGCCTCTACATTAATATATGCTTGGGAAACGATGGAGATAAATTCATGCAAGCAAATGAACATCCTTGAGGTATATCTGGATCCCGATTGTACGGCACATTTTGCCAACTGCTGTAGATCGACACCTATGATAGTGACGACAGTCACACGGATCATATATTTGATTACGATAAGGACGCACACACGTACCAACGCTTTTCGATCATAACTAACTGATAGCCAACCATCGACGGAAACGCAGCAACGATAGAATGGTTAAAGTATGGACACGAAAATCGGGGGTTTCCCATGCAGATGGTGCATCGGCTGACACATGTTTAATGTCACCTGAATCGATACGTTTTCAATATCACCTGACCTCGTAAAACGAATTTTATGAATTGCAACTAAATATAGCCGAGGTCAGGTGGATGTACGTCCAATCGAGCTTATCAAATGCATCGCGTTCACTTCATCCTGACCAATTGTTGCGCGCAAATTTATCAAACTACCACCGTTCAATGCAATAAACAGGATAGATTTTTACGTACGTGACTCACCTCACGGTTGTTGCATGAACAGTACAAAAATACGTAATAAACCAACAGGAATAATCGCGTGTTTCAAGTAAGAATTGAAGGAAAATAAATAGATAAGTTTGTTCATGTTAAACGCAACACAGATTTATGATATTGTTCATTTATTTACATTTCTTTTCATCATTAGCATTGACCCTTGTTGTTTACTACCCACCGCACAAATTGTTGGGTGTCTTTGTTATTAAATTAAACTAGTTTGATGAAAGCAAATATAAGAATGGAAGAGTGAGAAGTTACCTTCGCTACGCATTGTTCCGGAAATGAAATTGTCTGCCCTCATCAGGAGAGGGAATTTGCGGAAGGTGATAGGGAAACAAGCAGGTTCGTTGTTTTAGAAGAGGTTCTGTGCATCTACAAATCGTCCTGCATTGTTGTAGACGACAAGGAACAATAACATGTAGTCCTATGATGATTGACACAGGCCAACGGGCTGTGTTTGTGCAACGCAGATAAGCAATCTAATATGGTAAAGAGATTATAGGTGAATTTCTACACTCCGTACCAAAATGATAGCCTCACCTAGTTTATCCAGTCCTTCGCTTATATGGACAATTGGATTTTTAACAAAATACACAGTTGTTTGTTGGTTTACAATGAATACTTCTTATTAACAAACCCTTTGGCAGCAAAAAACTTAAAAAGGGGTGACCCTAAATGAAAGCCTCACTTAGGATTTTCATCAAATAACAAACAAAAATAGTATTAACGTATGCATTACAAAATAGACAAACTTTCATCGATGGTAAGAAAAAAGTTAACCAAGCTAATTGAATGAAGTAAATTTTATTATAAAGTTACATCACTTAAGTACTTTAAAAAATGTTCTGACCTCCAGTAAGGCGGCCATACGGTACTTGGTCGAAATTTTAGCCAAAGATGACAAAAACCATTCATGTTGACCTGGTTTTTAGTAGCTGTATGGCCTGCATGATCACCTGCTGCCCCGCTTGGGCTTAAAATAGTTGGAACAGATCCTACTTTTAAGAGTTGTCAAGGTTTTATCAGTTGGAAGTGGTTGAGGGACATAGATAGGGTTATTCGTGCTGGTATCGAGGCTCATACTGTATCCTATCTTCATCAATCTCTCGAATTAGCATTCCCCACCACTTTTCTATAGGATTAAGATCTGGAAAAACGGCTTGACAATCTCTAGAACATCGGTTTAATTCGAGACGACTTTAAAAATTCTCCATTTATCACGTGGGGAATGTTTTTAACGATGACCAGAAGACTTTTGGAGCCCATTTGAACAGAGATCTTACACATAATCCAGATCGACCTTCGCCAATCGTTTGATACGCTCACCAATCTCACGATTCGGCGTGCCATAATAGCGATATGCAACAAGCTGTACAAGAGGACTGACTATCCACGTACATAAGGTAAAAATCTTGTAAGCCCTTCATGGGGCAGGCATTACCAAGAGGTCATTACGCCAAAAAGAATGAGGTTGGTGTAACTTGAAACTGATTAATTTGGTTGGGACACTCAAGTTTATTTGATTTTTTGCCTCAATAAAATATTATAAATATTTTTCCAGAAAAACAGAACATTTCTTTTCTTTTAAGAAATATGTTCCTGTAATTTATTTTTCCTTGCGAAAATTGACATGGCTTATGATTAAAAAACTAGGTAAGGCTTGGGACGCTGTGTATGTTCATGTCCCAAAGAAACCTTTTATAATTCAAATGAGTGATAAATGTTGAACTGATCTAAGAATTGTTAATGTTTCTGCTTCTGACCTGCACAACAACGCTGTGTTACGCGAGGAGAGAAAGCTGGAGGACTAGTTTTGCAAGGATACATAACTAGTAAATCAATTTTTTCCAACACTATAAGCACCTTACAGCGTCATATAGTGCGCCTTGCAGTGCACTATGAACTCCGACACAGGATCGTTATCACCTTCACCGCGCATCGAACCGGTAATTTCTTCATTTTCTACCATCGGAAGAAACAGCTGCACAAATTCGGACGAGTACGGATGCGTAACCATCTCCAGCACCTCCGTGACGAAGTAGCGGATGAGCGAGATGTCCGTGTCGCCGCGGCTGCAGCACTGGCTGATGTACTTGACCACCGGGACGACACAACCGCGCGCCAACAGATTCACCATCCGATCCAGCAGCATCTTTCGCATTTCGAGCTGCACCAGGATCTCCAGCTCGTCCTGCTTGGACTCGAACAGGCGGATCAGCAGGCGCAGTATCTGGTCGTGTAGGGAGGCGTGCACGACCGCCACCTCGTCGAGCAAGGCAAGGTGCAGCGGGCAGCTTTCGGTGCACAGCTTGAAGTACGACGGCTCGGTAACGGTGTTCTCCACCCAGCGGATCACCCCGACGCCCACCACCGGGAAGCGGATGCAGTTGTACAGCGTCGATATATCGCCGAGCAGCTCGGACGAGCCGCGGCTCACGTTGCAAATGGCGTGCACCTTCTCGATCGCGTGAATCGTCGGCTTCAGCTCGTCCTTGTTCGTCGTGCGATGGCCGCCCTTCGACTGTCCCTTCTTGGTCGGCGTCTCGACCACGCTAGCCGCGTACCCGAGCAGGTAGATGTACTTCGATTTGTGCTCCTGATTGATTTTCACCCCCACTTTGAACAGCGAATCGACGAGCAGGTCTAAAAACTGCGGATTACGTATAAGGTCTATCGGGGGCGGCTCGGGTGAAGAGTAGTTGCGGAACAGCACAGTAATGTCGGCCGGGTTTAATGTGTTACGCGACAGCATGGACGTCAGGGCTTCGCACGCTTGCGGATGGCGTGAGGATCCGTTCAGCGCCATTGTAATGGGCGTGACGTTATGGTTACTGAAAGAATGAACGAAACATTAAATAGTTTTAAACAACTTTTTTTAATATTTTTTAACTGCGTATGCAAAGCATTTAATTCCCAGTGCTAATGTTAGGTTTGGTCAGGAAATTTACAAGGTTAGAACCACTTACTTTTTGAGAGCATACTTTGTGATCTCTTGCGACAGTCGCTTCATGATAAATCCCCCTTTCGATTCCTGTGACAGAACCTGGATCAACACTTGGCTGTACACGTATGTGTGCTGCCCGTGGCACACCATTTTGGCGCACTCTTCTATTGCGCTCTGCCAATCTTCCTGGTGACTTAGAAACTTAGCGATAGCCGTCTTCAGCACGCGTGAAAAGACTTCGATCTGCTGGGCAGCGGTGGAAATGGAAGTGATCTCGCTCTGGAACCCGGCATCCGAGATGAGCTTTATGGTGAAATTCAGCATCAAACAATCCGGATACTCCTCGGCCAGCCGGTAGATGAGCGATCGCCACGTATGGTGCTCGATCATCTCCGTCAACCAGCCCGGCGTTTCTCCCTCCTCCGTGAAAATCTTGTCTGCCTTCTTCGGGTCGAACGTCTTCAGGATCATATCTTTCAGGTGGTTTTCGACCATAGCTTGCACGTCGGTCACCCGGACGCCGGCCAAAATGAGCCATTCCGCCAGCAAATTGGCCATCTGCGCGACAGCCGTGTAGTTCGCGGAAAGCTGGTTAATCACCAGCTCCGGCGTGCCGCCCGCTTGAAAGTAGCGCTTCAGCTGGGTGAAAATGCCGGGCTCCATGATGTAGTCGGAAGTGGCAAACTTCGAGACACACTCGTCCAGCACCTCCTGTGGGTTGTCCAGCGGTTCTTCCGGTCCATCAGCCTAAAAGACAAAAAAGGGGGTGGGTCAGTGCGTCAGTCACAAAGTAGGCTATGGCTATGCTTCAACAGTAATTGGGTTTATGGTATCGTGATGGTTGTGTGAAACTTTGAAGCTGAAAATGTACAAATTTTAATCAACATCTCGACGCTGGTGAAACTAAGTATACAAAGGTGTAATATATTTATATTCTTTTCACGAGTAAAGCACAAAGGCCGGCGTTATGAGTATTCTACATTACAAACAGTGCCTTACTTCTTCCTCGAGCTGATTGTTCCGCCCAACCCATGCCTCGTCGTCATACTCTTCTTCCATTTTGCACTTGGTTTTGTTCCGCGAGATCTACAATATATATATATCCGCGAAACCCAGACAAGAGTTTAACTAAACTTTGCAGAATAACACAGAAAACAACCGAAACTAAATCACAACACGCTCCCGCTTGTTATCGCGTAAATTAATGCCACTGACAGAACGCAGCTGGCGTTGCCTTCTCGGCGTCATACGTTGTTATACTTCAAGGGTGCTTTGAACGAGCGCTTCACTCAACTGACAGCACCACGTAGGAGACTGACAGCACTATTAAAAACGATTTCCATTTTGGCCTCAAAAACGAATGAAAATTATCTCTTAACGCTGGGTTAACAAACAATAAACTATGGTAATAACGTGCATTTGGTAGATCGGGTGCAATTTGTATTATTTATTTATGATATAGTGTATAAACCTTGGTAAATCATTTATACCCCGCGATTATGACGCCAGCGCCTATTGGCGAACGTCAAACTGCTTTGAATGCTTCAAGACTTCTGAAATATGCAGGTTAGGTTTTTTTATTGTTTAATAATTTTAACAATTGTTGGCTTGTTTAACAAAATATCTAATTATATTTCATTGCTAATATAAGGCGAATGATTTGAGACACCAGATTGAGTTTCTGTCATTTGACAAGGTTGAATTTTCCTTCAAATATTCGAAATGGTTTGACCTTTGTTCTACAGCGACGTAAACGCCTCGCCTACACCGTTCGATGTCAAAAGTGCTGGTGCTCTGTCCGCGTTCACTGTAATGAGCTGGTAATGCAGATACTTTGCAAAGTTAAGAAAATCGACACCAAACTCTTCTGTACATATTGTAGTGATTCAGTTTGATACATAAATAACAACGTTGTAACACACGAGAGTATCGTTACCTGCACCGTTAGTCAGGCTTTGTTGAAGGTGATTAGTTCTTAAACAGCTTGAGAAAATGTCTTGCTAGTGCCCTCTGTTTACGTGTAAGGTCCAATTTTAACTCGAGCAAACAGAGCTAAAATTGCAAACGATACCTTCATTGTTATTGGCTAGAAGATGTGTTACGGTGTGTACAATTCCATAAAGAAGCTAACGTTTGTTCATGTATTGCAGATACGTGGAATATTCATCACTGAAACTCGAAACCTAGCACCATGGTAAAGCTATACGCGATCAGTGTCTTCTATAAGGCACCAACAGAGGCGCGCCTGTTGAAATCGGCCTACGATCTGCAGAGTTTCTCATTCTTCCAGCGCGGCTCGGTTCAGGAGTTTATTAGGTAACCATCGAACGACTGACATTCGCGTAAATGCTGGAATTATATATGTTTTTCTGATGCTCCTTTGTTGCAGTTTTGCAAGTAAAACACTCGTCGAGCGAACACAGGCAGCCACTCGGCAATCGGTAAAGCAGGATGTGTACATGTGCCATGTTTACGTGCGGGCAGACAACTTGGGAGCCGTGCTGATCGCTGACCACGAATATCCGCAGCGCGTGGGACATACATTGTTGACCAAAGTTCTGGATGATTTCTCCGCCAAAGTTAGCTCCGACCAGTGGGCCGTCACAACGAACGAGGCGGCAATTCAGTTTGGAACGCTTCCGGCAACGCTGAGCAAGTATCAGGATCCGCGCGAAGCCGATGCGCTCACGCGCATGCAAGAGGATCTGGACGAAACCAAGATAATACTAAAGAACACCATCGAGTCTGTGCTGGAACGGGGCGAAAAACTAGATGATTTGGTTTACAAGTCGGAGTCGCTCTCCATACAGAGCAAAGCCTTTTACAAGACAGCCAAAAAGACCAACTCTTGCTGTAATTTCGCCTAAGGTAATGTCCGGTTCTGCATGTTTCACAATACTTCAATAATTCCCACCTGGTGATGTTATAATTGATGGACAAGAAATGGAGTAACGTATTCTGTTTGTTAGCTTTAGCGCAATATCCAGAATGCCTGTCTTTTTCTGTAATTTAAATTTTACAAGAAGATTAACTGATGAGAACCCAGTTGCTATGGTATCAATGGCAATGTGGTTCATCGAAAAAGCTTTAGTGCCTGCGAACACGATACAGCAGCACATGGGAGAATGTGCGCATATGCATGCTATGTGTGTGAATTGAATTTCATTGCCATGTCGTACATTCCCTTCCCATGTGTTTTATTCGAGATAAGTGGATTTCACTTCAACTGTTTCTGCCGAAACACTGCGCTTTGGCAGTGATACGGGTGTCACAAACATTCACCTATCCCCTTTTTGCGATCTTTTAGTGATATTTTAGTTAAGAACTTGAACTTGAAGGATCAAAAACTTTCTGAATATGTTTGGTGTAGATCAGAGAATTTCAGTATCGCCGAAGTGCACAACGCAGAATGATCCTTACAACATGATAATTGTTGAATTAACTTTCGAACAATAAACTCAGCAAACGTCTCAGTAGTTGCAACGTATTACAAATATTTGTTGAGTGCAAGGGCAATATGGATGATACAAGACAAGAACTATTTTAACCTACGCATCAAGACGCCGGAGCTGCGGTTTTGCGTGCGGCATTGATTAAACGAAAGTAAAAAAAAACCATCCTTAGTGTGAATGAATGTTGATGAGTCGAGGATTGTTAATATACCTATAAACATATAAACCTGTAATGGTTGCAAATATTCACTATTGAAAAGCGTAATGTAATAAGCAACAATAAAATTTACTCAAAAGCATCACAACAATGTATTGTATTTACTTTATCAAACCACCCAGTTGAACATGTGATGATGGCTACGTAACTCGGAACACTGTATTTGCTATTTAAAGAAGTTACACTATAGATGCTGTTTAACGTATCATAGTTTATTGTCGTCAATATTGAATGTTTTTGAAAGAAATATATTTACAATCTCTTAACAAACGCTGGATATGTTTGTTGTTGATGCCCTTCTCGGTCATTGTTTCTTTGAGCGATGCGAAACAGTATCCGAAGAACGCCGGATGGTTTGTATTTTACCATCGTACAACTCTATCGAAGAAGTATGCAAGGAGAATCAGCGGAACAATGTATCCGAACTGCGTGTACCATATGTAGTAGAGAAATGAGAAAAATGAAAATTTCGAACAGAGTTTGGCAAATTTAAATTCGGTTGCAGAACGTAAGAATATATTTAAAAGACTTAATTATTTATGAAACATAATCTAAGTGTTAGCTAATAGACCGAATGTACAATGCAATACAGTTTCCTTTCAACCAAAGATTTTATTTTAACACTATTCTTTTAAAAAGTAGCGTACCTGACTGTTTGATTGATCCAGCCAACTGTCATTTTGATACCGCAAACACAGTTGCTATTCGTTCTTGATGGACTGAATGCCGTTAAATATATTTCTACTTTTTTTAGCCATTTAAATCCAAATCTGAAATATCAGCTAGATGAGTAAATGTGAATAAATGCATACTTCTCTAATTTTCCTACCGTGCTTAGGGCGCATGACAACGGGTTCTACCGTAGCGAACCGCTTGTGAAGTGTTGTTTTTGACACAAGCTGTTGTGGCCTATCAAGCGCAGATCAAAACAATAAAAGTCTCTGTGAGTGGTGACGAAGTTTTAATGCCGATTATCTAATATTAATACCGGATACTGCATATTCCAAACCCTTATCCCAGTGGGAGCGGTTGCCATAACTCGGTAAAACATATATTAACATTTTATTTACCTGTTTTAGCTTTCTCATCCGACCAACGATGCCGATGCCGGGTGGTTGCTGTGCAAAACAAGTGTGCTGTAAGGAAGAATACCGACCATAGTAAGGGTGTTTGGCAAAGAAAGGCAAACTTGTAGCATACTCGACTCGTTTCCGTCAGACCTAGTACCACTAGGGGATGGTTAGGGCCACTTTGGTCGCGCTCCGATCGAATGCACACAACGGTTGTCTTGGTATAAGCGTTTGCTGCGATGCTCTGCAGGGGAGAAGCTGTGCAAGGCGGGTGGTCAATTTTATAAATAACCTTGCTTCCAAATCAGCTCACGAGCGAGAAATCTCATAGGAAGGAAAAGCCATGCGCTCTCTAATTTACTCGCTTTCCCAAAGACCGAGAGGGGCTTTGGTAAGATACCGGAAAATTTGCCGGAACGAGTGGCGGCGCGGTCGCCGGCTGTCGTAGGAGAACCAGTAGGACACCACACG
>KE525157.1:1519405-1592856 GCA_000441895.2 Anopheles sinensis | reverse complement strand
ACACGTTACCCTTAAACTTCTTCCTGCTTCAAATATTGCATATGTTTTACGAGAGCAGACCGATCTGGATCTTCCCCTGAGGCCTCCCGTGAAGTGCTACCAGTGCTCGAAGCATCTGGTCGGCGATCTGCTCTACGCACCGTTCGCAAGAGTTCTAAAATTAACATAGTTCCACCGGCCAAGGCTTACGGCGTCGGCTGGCAGAGAGCACGAGAGACTAGATACCCCTTGTGCACGGTCTCGGTACGATTGCGTGGCCATGAGGCGCGACTGTTTTCCTCAGTGTAGAGCACGCCGATCTAGCGGGCGGTTTGGTATTGGATTCGCTTGTTCGATTTGCCACAGCGTACGGCGAGATCTGAAGAGATACAGCCTCCCCCCGCAAAGCTGGTTACGCAGGTCTCTAGCAGGGGACACCGAGCGTACCGAAATAGTTTGTGCTCCCGGAAAACAGCGGGTTGTTTGGCGCGCGCGAGCCCGCCATCGTGATTTATCCGGCCCAGCGAGAAGCACCCGATCATCCCCGGAACGGCTAGCAGGCAAAGAGAGGTTTGTGTTCCGTGGCCGCACGCATCACGCAAAGGGAGCGAATTTGCTCAATTTCGTTACAACAATCTTCATCGCGGCTACTAATATGTAAAAGGAAACACTCGACTCTATTTTCATCGCTTTAATAATAATCTTCG
The DNA here is from genome assembly GCA_000441895.2 of Anopheles sinensis. Lineage (NCBI taxonomy): Eukaryota > Metazoa > Arthropoda > Insecta > Diptera > Culicidae > Anopheles > Anopheles sinensis. The sequence goes on along the minus strand of KE525157.1, from coordinate 1,592,170 downwards.
GTGGTGTGTCATACGTCGGGTACGGGTTCCGCCGTCTGCCCCCCGCTAACGTGTCCAACTCCCTCCCTCTCCCCTCCCCCTTAACCAGACATGTCGCACGCACACATGGGACGTGCGGTTGTGCTCCCATCATCCCATTAGCCGCTTTAGCTGCGTAAAATCCTGGGAATCCCGGGCCTTTTTCGTGGCGCGTAGCTCGAGCCGTGCAGTTGTCGCCGTGTTGTGCCGCTCCAAGGATAGATCTCTTCAGTGCGTACCTTAGTGCATTCCGGTTTGGGGTTTGTTGATTTTTCCGATATCTTAAACAGCCGTGCAAGACGTTCCTTTAATCCTCCTTTTCTTTTAAACGAACCCTATCCGGTTGGGAGAGGGAAATGTTCGATATTAACGTTAAATTGCATAATCTACCATATGACATTCATTTCCCTTCCTGCTACTAATATAGCGTGCGTGCATGCGAAGGGGTCGCGTTTGGGTGATTAAAAAAATGTGTTTAAACAAAGTGGCACATCCCGGGTTTAAATTACAATGTACTATGTGATTAATTTTGTTGGAAATTCCGTTCTCCGGTGGTTCGAATGGCAAACATTGTAAATCCTCTCTAGCAACTTGTGGAAAATGTGTTAATTTATCACCATTCCTTCTTTTCGCCCGTTCCACAGGAGTTGCGTTTGCGAGCGACCAGAAATTCGAGGCGTGGGGAAAAACACTTAATTCGCCAAAATGGATCCGGAAGCGTTTCTCGATATCGCCAACCAGGTGATAAAGCTGAAGATGTTCCCGTACTTCGACATCGCGCACAGCCTGCTGTGTGCGCTTTCGGTGAAGGAAGATCTTGGCGCCGGTGCGCACGCCTTCTCGCGGAAGCACCCGCTCGCCTGCTGGCTGTCGACGATGCTGGTCGTGTTTGCCGGCGGCATGGTCGCGAACGGGCTGCTCGGCGAGCCGATTCTGGCCCCGCTCAAGAACACCCCGCAGCTGCTGGTGGCGACCGCCTGCTGGTACATCGTGTTCTATACTCCGTTCGACATCGGCTACAAGGTGGCCAAGTTCTTGCCAATCAAGCTGGTCGCTAGCGCCATGAAGGAGATCTATCGTGCAAAGAAGGTAAGAAGCGAAGTTACGCCCACAGTGCCGCATTTCGCCCGACCGCGTGCTTCCGGATTTCTATTTGAAATTTAAAAAAAACATCCAACTTTCGGTTGCCACCTAAACCTGTTGGAATGCTTGAACCCGTCTTGGAGCAACAATCACGCTGTGCTACAATCAACAAAGCATCCAACAAATCGTGCTCCACGATCAAAACAAATCGTTATGTTCTACAACAACTCGTTCAAAAATACCTTGAACAACAAAGAGGAATACTACTGCATTTATTACACGTCGTATTTAGCTAAAAATACTCTTTTAAAACCCTCTCAAAATTAAAAACGTCGTTGCGGGATTGTGAATTGATTTTTCCTACCTTCATTTCGCACTCTCCGTAGATCCACGATGGTGTAACGCACGCCGCCAAGCTCTACCCGAACGCCTTCATCATCATGATCATCATCGGTACGCTGAAGGGTAACGGTGCCGGTTTCACCAAGTTGATTGAGCGATTGATCCGCGGTGTGTGGACACCGACCGCCATGGAGTTCCTGCAGCCGAGCTTGTAAGTGCTTCGAGTCCTTGTCAGCTAACGTTCCACTTCGATTGTCATTAAATGTTCTGTTTCCTCAACGCTTCACTTTAAACAGCTACACCAAGGCATCGCTGATTGCTTCCATCATCTTCGTGCTGGACAAGAAGACCGACCTGATCTCGGCGCCCCATGCGCTGGTGTACTTCGGCATCGTGATCTTCCTGGTGTACTTCAAGCTGTCGTCGATTCTGCTTGGCATCCACGATCCGTTCGTGCCGTTCGAGAACCTGAGCTGTGCCCTGCTGTTCGGCGGCATCTGGGACAGCTTGGCCAAGATTCTTGGCCGCGGTCAGGCCAAGGAAGAGCCGAAGGATGCCAAAAAGTCCAACTAAACCGGCCGGTTGCTGCAACGAAGAGGAGATTTAGTTTTTTCTCTTTTTATTTTGACTACGATACGAATGATCGCGGAAGCGATTCCCTTGAGCTATTTTTCTTCCCATTTATGTTTTGCACAATCACAGTCAGTCACACACACACAGACATACTCTTATTGGTTTGAGTACTTTATGATTCGTACGAGGAGCATAAAATAGTAGTTTATTTCTTATTATTTGTACAGTAGTACCTCTATGCTAATTTAATGATTTCAAAGAGTAGCTAAATTTGCGAGGACAAAAGCCAGAAGAGGAGAGCGTCGGATTGCTTTAATTTTGTCATTGAATGCAATTGTACAGTCAGTAATTTAAACGTATCTAGTCCGCAAACAGAAACGTGTACAATGTGTCGGTTGCTTGAAATGCAACTTATTTTAGCAGTTCAAAGTTTATGTTTTTTTTTTTTAATATTATGATTTGACCATCATCACGGAAAGTGTGTTATGCTTTACAATCGGCATAAGCATAAGCACTTTACTCCAAAAACACAGAGACAGTACGACAGAGTAGGTGAAAAAGCACAGCCAGATAGCAGTGGGTGATATTTGGTCGTCCTTTACGAACGTTCATTTTGAAATAGAAAGCTTCCCTCACGAATGGGATGGCTTAGCAACTCAATGCATATGCAGAGCGAAAAGACTTGATAAACATACTTTATGCCCGCCAGCAAAGGAAAGGAGAAGCACAGAACACAGCTACGATAAACCCCGAACGAATGCTGAACGAAAGAACTATACACGAAGAACGGTCAGCAGGAGACGTCTATGGAAAGTGAGCAAAAGATCGATCATGAAGAGCAATAAAAAAACACTATGTGATTCCAGATGAAGCAAAAAGAAAATATTCGCTAACATGTTCTAATGCTTACTATACACATCAACGCGATGTAACCAGTAGGTATGTTTCCTCCAGCTTCCAGCGCAATTTGATTGATGACCAACCTAAGAAGAGCCGCGGATGGAAGGAAACATTATATAAACTGGACGTTATGGTTTGTAGTTCCTACATTACCAACAGTTGCATGAACAAACCGAGTAAAGTTATTACAAATCAGTTTAACGCTATCAACGGCTGTTTCGTAATCGAAATGAAATGTTTCAGTGAAAGATTGCTCAAGCACTACTGAAGCATAGTTGTTTATTACTTATTGAAATGCTGACCAAAGTGGATAACAAATAATTAATATATCATTCATTTGTTTGAGGTAACTCGTATTAATATCTCACTTATTTTATTTTCGCTTAAATAAGTGGGAAAAGAAATATTTCCACTGTCTGTTTGACATGAGTTAACCTGCATCTCCTGGTCTGACGTTGGCACAACAAAACCAATTGTCATTCGCTGAAACTGCCGTATTGTGCGAGAAGTGTCACGTATGTTTGCCTGCACACAGGTCTCGCGCGATTTTCGACAACAGTGAACATCCAAGCAAGTCATCGTTGCTAGTTACAATCAATAACGATTCCATATAGAGTTCTTGGGACATCTTCACTTTTGCACTTTGGAAAGCGCGCTCCCTAATTGCGAAGCGAACGCAAAAGCAAAAGGTGCAACATCATGACGTCCCGAGCCGTGACCGTGCTCACGGTACACGGACGCCGGTTGAATGTGAAGGTTGAACCGAACATGACTATCCTAGAGGTAAGTAAGAGCAATAAAGTAGCGGAATGTGTTTCTTAAGCTGCGTTCCATTCTAGGTGTTGGAAACCGTGTGCCGTAAATACAACTTTTCGCCCGATGAGTATGGCTTGACGCATCATAATCGTATGCTCGATTTGACGACCATGTTTCGCTTTTCCGGATTACCTAACAACGCGTCGCTCGAGATGGTCCAGGTGAAGCAGGCTCGTACCGAGGAGGACGTGACCATTTTGCTGCAGCTCGAGGATGGTACCCGGCCCAGTGGAACTTTCAAGCCTTCGAACACGTTGCTGCACGTGCTGCAGACGTTGTATCCCGATCGGAGCCCGGGCGACGAGCACCGCCTGATGGTGTATATGCGCTGCGAGGTTTACTGGGATGCGATGGGTACAACCACGCTGAAGAGTCTTGGGCTGTGCAATGGGCGTGCTACGCTGCGGCTGCTCCAGCGTACGCCGGGCACGGCGAACACACAGGCTAACGTCTCGGCACCGCTGCCGTCGAAAAAACAGGAGATTCCCGAGAGTGACAAGACTAGTGGCACTAGCAACGTTGCTGAGGTTGCGAAATCCGAAAACGATCTGACAATCAAACAAAGCGAAACTGTAGCAACTCAAAGTACGCCAAGTGCTGCGCAACAAATGGTTCCGACACCGGAACCAGAACCAGAACGGCCACCATCAACCGAGCCCAAGGATCCGACCAACGATGATGCGAAAAAACCAAAAACTGACGCAACACCATCGAAAACGGTTGCACCGAAAGAAACTGTTGACCCGGTGGGAAGGGGTACCGAGCGCCCGAGCGGACAGATTGTGATCATCGGGGAGCGGCAGGCGGTGCTGTATCACGTCTCCACCTCGGACTGCGCGATGATCGACCCAGACGATGCGTTTTTCGACCTCTCCGTGCCGGAGGTGCTGCAGATGCAGAAGCAGCTGCAGGATCGCGTGAAGGCGTTCGAGGATGCACCGTTGGTGACGCGCTCGGTGCGGGAGCTCGAGCGCCAGCAGAGCCTGCTCAGCAGCATGACGCGCTACCGGCAAGCGGTCATACGGGTGCAGTTTCCGGACCGGCACGTCCTCCAGGGCAACTTCCAGGTGCACGAAACGGTCCAGCACATCGAGGAGTTCGTGCGCGGCTTTCTCGCCGATGCCGCAACGCCGTTCCATCTTTGTAAGTATTACAGCTGATATAAAACTTACCCTTAAATGATATCCCATAATGGTTGACAGCGTTAAAAAAGTAACTCATTGAATAGAATACGTCAAATCAAATTATTTTAATTTACAAAAACCATTCAACAAACTAGCACGAAACATGAAATGTTTGAAAGCTTACATTACAAAACCTCGTTGATTTAGTACACAACAAAAATATATTATTTCGAAATCCCTATGTTCCATGTTTGAGTGTAGCTGTTTTCTTTGCGTGTTCTACTACTCCAAAGGAAATGTTTTTAAATTGATGGCGAATGGTTAACATTCTTTGACGAGTTTAAATAAACAATCACGACCGTTCGGAGGACTGTGCAAACATTTACATTAAATGATTTCATTTTCGCATTGCAGATACGACCCCGCCGAAGGTGGTTCTGGATTCGGCAGCTTCGCTGTTGGATGCCGGTTGCTTTCCGCTGGCGCTGTTGCACTTCGGCAGGCCGCAGCAGCCAAGCCTTCCACAGCCCGGTGGTGCTGAAGACGCTCCTACTGCCGGGTCGGTTTGCGTGCTGCGTCCCGAGCTGCTAAGCCAGCTGTCGGATGCGAACGGGGCGGCGATGGTGGCGAGCCTGGCGAAACGGGCTTCAGCCGGCCGGTCGGAGGACAGCTCTCGAACCGAAACGCAGCAACCCACCGGCAGTAACGACAGCGTCGACGAATCCCCCACGGTGGGTCCATCGCATCGTTACCGAAATCGCCTTTCAGCCGCCGCTGCCGCCGCCGCCGCCGCCGCCACCAACAATCCGCCACCAACCGCGAATGAGCGTGAGGCCAAAATCTTGAAGTTTTTGAAAAAATAGTCCGTAAGTGTTCGATTAACTATCGGTTACTATGAGTTATCTTTTTTCTCGGGTGGCGAGTTACAGTGCGGTCGTTGTTTTTGCGCTTCTCCCAAGTTTCCTAACGTTCGTTTCATTCATTCAACTTTTGTTTTCGTTGCGTTCAATTCATTTCCACTGGAGTTCGAACCGGGTAGCGCAACGTATAGGGATGTGCACATCAAATGTGCTGGAAGAATTAAATGAGCTTTTGACATGTGACTACACAATAAACTTGAACTGTTGGTCTACTCAACACTATTTCTTTTTTTCAAGCTACTTTTAACTGTAAAGAAAATGCAGAGGGAACCTGATTCCAGTATAACACACGATGGGACGATGTACGAAAAGGAATTCGAAAATACTTTTCTTATGTTTATTGCAAGAAGTGTTTATTTTACGAACGCATAATAATTGTTACACTATGAAACTAGAACTAAATAACATAGTAACAAAAAATATACCAAAATCGATAGATATGAAAAGGTTAAGATTGACAACAACACTCAACCCCTTATCACTCTCCCATCGGCGTTGGGTTGGAGAATGCGGAGAGCTGGAGTGCTGAACGTTACTATAAAAAAAAGGGGGGGAAAGAATTCAACAAAACAATGGAAACTAGTTTCTTCTAGAACGTAAAGAAAAAGGGAACAGAAACGAATTTAGAAGTATACTTAAAAGTATTGCAGACTGATTTTTTAAAAGCTTGGAAACTAGATTATTTAAACCAAAGTTCGGCCGGTTTGAACTCGTCGTGCCTCTTCCTAGCGAATGTTGAACGATCGGCCAAGACCTAGGGCTTGTATTGTAGATGTTGATGTTAAAAATAATGGAAACAGTAGTGTCCTAGCTACAGCAGGAGTGTCCCTTCCGATGAAAGACATCCGGCTTCCTGCGGCTTAAAACGGTTCCCATAGCTCACGCGGAACCACATGGCGATCACCTTTGGACGATCCCGGCTTGAACTACCTCGTGTTGACTAGATGGCAAACGCGGAACCTGGTGCGCTGGGGGTGGGTCTCTCACTTCCGAACGCCGTACGATTTGCTGCTCTTCGCCTGTATGATCCGCGAGATGTACGGCGTCCGGGTGTCGACGTAGCCGAGGCTGCTGTTGTCCCCGTCGTCATCATCGTGTTCGCCACCGCCGTCACCACCATCTACACCCTCGTCCCCGGCGAGCTCCTCGTCCTCCAGTGCGTACCGGTGGCCCTCCTCGTCGTCGCTGTTGTTCCTGTGCTGCCGCTGCTGGAAATCGTTATAGCTCGAGCCGTGCTTCGCATTGCTGCCATCCTCCAGCAGCGTGCCGTTGGTGCCGCGCCGGTACTGCCGCTGCCGCTCCATGCTGGTGAACCCATCCTTTCGCCGGTACAGCCCTCTGCCGCTACCGTTGCCGCCTCCGACGCCGCTGTTCTGATGCGGCAAGCTGTCCCCGTCCGGATCGGATCGTTTGCCATCGCCCTGAAGATGGAAAAAAGTGTATTGAAATAAGAGGTCAATCAAAACGGATATTGTTCGTTTATCCCCTCCTTACCGTCATATCGTGCTGGCCGATATCGTGACCATCGGCGTGCTGGCCCTGGTCCGGATGGTTTTCCATCGAGAACAGTCTCAGCTGGTGGCGGATGGAGGCCTTCTCGCGCGCCCGTTTCTTCTGGAACTCCTCCTCGACGCGCCGCATCGCCTCCAGCTCGCTCAGGCGCATCGCCTCCTTGATTTCGGCCTCGCGGGACAGCTTCTCCGCCACGCGCCGCTTCTCGATCTGTCGGATCGTGCTCTGGAAGGTGAACCGATGGTTGCGCCGGTTGGACAGCTTCACCGGGAGCTGCTCCAGCTCGCCGGCCGACAGGGCGCCCGTGCTCAGTGTTGGCCCGACCGGGACCGGATCCTGCAGGTTTTCCTTGTCCTCGCGCCGGGTCGCGGTCACGGTTTCGTGCGGTAAACTGTCCGACGATAGACCGCTCAGCGCCGCCGTCGCCGCCGACGTTGGCGCCTTTCGCTCTTTGGGCGATTCCCGGTGTGCGGAAGCTGTCGCATGCCATGAAGTTGGTTGCGATGGCGTAGGGCCGTGTCCGCCACCGTGACCATTCTGGTTGCGGTACGCCCGGTTGTTGTTGTTCTGATCCTGCTTACTTCCACCTGTTGAACGGTCCTGGTGCCCCTGTTGGTGATGTGCCGGGACTACTTTCGTCGGCTCGCGCGGCAGATACATCATGTGCTTGCCACTGACCAGGTACCCGATCGAGCTGTGTATGCTCTGCGTGAGGGAGGTCACACCGGCTCCCCCGCTGCCACCGTCCAACCCGGCCGCATCCTTGTCGCAACCGGTCCGGTCGAGGCTGGGGTACGACGACGGCGTTTGAGTCAGCAGCTTCGGGCGCTTCTCCGACCCGCTGCCACCACCAACACCACCGACTCCTCGCACGCCAACACCACCGGTGACCGGGTCTAGCCGCCCCAGGAACCAGTTGTCGTTGCTGTCGATCGCGCCACTCTCCTCACTCTTGAACGCACCCGAGACGGACTTGCGGAACTTCTGCAGACTGTTGAACACATGCTTCTCGACCTGAGGAGGAGTACACAGGAGAGCACTCAAAGTTAAAACCGACCGATATTGATCCGTAATTGTTGTTTGGGACACATTAAAGCTGACCGCATTGAACCATAACTCTCTACAACTGTCAAAAACATGGGTCGGAATTAATCCTTTAAGCAGCGACATTTAAAAAAGCCTAAGAAATACAGCGTAAAACTAAAACTGCTACTTTGCCTGGTCTGTAAAATTTATTATATGTGTCATACTTATTCAAAAATGGTACTCGACGTTGCCCTATCTTTAAATGTACTAAGTAGATGATTGTTAGTACATTCGTTAAATGAACAATACATATATGTCGAGTTCTATTTTACTATGTTTAATGTAATACTTTTCGTCCACAACAAACGTTATATTGTAGCCTACCTTCTCATCGTTGACCTCGACGTTGTAGATGGACAGATGGTTCTCCCTCGGCAGCGACAGGCTGAACAGGTGCCCTTTGCTGGAGAAATCCCGCCCATCTCCGAGGAGCCCGTCGCGGCCCCCGCCACTTCCGTTCTCGACGAGGAGTCCCCGCTGCGGTGCATCGGTTTCGCTTCCGGTGGTCGAATCGTCGTCATCCTCGAGGTCCTGCTGCGGTGTCCACGGCATCAGCAGAAGTGCGTTCGACGACCAGCCGCCTCCACCGCCTTCGCCGCCCTGCCCATTACCTCCGTCGCCACCGCCGTCACTTTGCTTCAGCATCCCATGCTTCCCGGTGCTGCCTTCCGGCGTGGAATCGCCTCCTGCGCGGTCCTTTGCAAGCAGTGCCGGCTCGCCGAGCTCGGGCAGGCCAGCGTCGCCCGAGATGCCACTGTCGCCACTCTTGTTGTCCTGCAGGCCGGGCACCGGCTCGCGGTACACGCGCTGGATGCGATCCTCCTGCGCGACGTCGAACTCCTGCTCGAAGGTGGGAGCGCGCAGGAAGGCGGCAGTCAGCTTCTTATCGATGCCATCGCCCTCGTCCGGCGTCGTCACGTCAACGGCGTCCCGGCAGAACTCGTCCTCGGTGGTGAGGAGCCGCCAGGCGGCGGCCGGACTGAAGCGTGGAATGTCGAACTGCTTACGTGGCAGCGTCGGGCGCAGCTTGAGGGCAATCTCCTGCTGCTGGCCGTCATCCCACGAGCTCCCGGTGGTGCTGACGCGCACATCACCCTCCGACGACGCAACCGAATCGGACGACCGGAACCGGCTCCCGTTCAGCAGGCTCGCGGCAAACTGATCGATCAGCTCCATCTGCGTGTGGCCGATTTCGTCCGGCGTCCGCGAACGTTCCGCTTCCGGATCGCACCCGTCAGGGACGTCGTCGCTTCCCTTTCCCGGCTGCGTTTGCTGCGCCTTCCGTTCGGCGAAGTACTCCGCCAGCCGCAGGTCGTTCGTCGACGTTGAAAGGCTCCGGTCCTGGCCGTGTACGTGTCCATGGTCATCTGTGCGGGACGCATCCTGTCGCTGCGTGCCACACATGCCAAAGTAGAAGCTCGTCTTCGGCGGGGGCGGTGGTGGCGGAGGCGTGGCCGGAGGTGACGAATCGCGTCCGTCCACCATCGGTGGCGACTCGACCTGGTTCGGTTCCTTTTCCGACGGCACCGGAATCACCAGTGTCTTGGCCGCGGTCGGCAATTTTGTAGCTTTCGTAGGCTTCGGACTTCCACTAGCGACCACCTGCACCCGGAAGGGACCCTTTTGGGGTCTGCTACTGTTCGCAACTGTCATCGTCGGTGTCGGTGCCGTCTTTCGGTTAAACTCCGGCGATTGCTTTCGTCTCGCCATCAGCTGCAGCTCCTTCTGGAAATCGGTGATTGCGGCGCCCGTCTGCGGTGCCGGCGCCTGGTTGGCCTTCGCCCGCGGTTTGTCCGTCCGCGCACCACCTCCACCGTCCTGCTCCTGCTCGAGCAGACTCTTCACGATCGATTTGCGGCGCGAAAGCGGTGGCGACATGGTCGGTTTAGCCTTCGGCGGCGCCTCGATCGCTCGCTTCCGCTCCAACCCGAGCAGCCCGGCGTCGAACGTTTTCTCGCGCCGGAAGAACGACATCGGGTTGGGCGCCGGTCGGTGGACGGCGTGCTTCTCTGGCTCTGGCTGTTGCTGGCGCGCCATCTGGTGGTGCGTTAGGCTGATGAGCTGCGACGACGAGGACGACGACGACGACGCGTGGAAACTACCACCCCCGGCCGGCCCTTGCTTCATCAGGCTCGAACCCGGACCGGCCGGTGCTGCGTGACCGGAAAACTTCACGTCGGACGCTTCCGGCAGCTTCGCGATGGCGGGCGTTTTCTTCGTCTCGGCGCGCGTCTTAAACAGGCGGAGTTTTCTCGTGGCCGTCGCGTTGAAGCTACTTTCGCCGTAGGACGGCAGGGTGGAGGAGACGACCGTGTCGCCGGTCGGTTTTCGCAGCGGCGAGTACGCGATTATGCGCTGCCGTTCGATGTCTTTAACGGGCTCTCGCTGGGGAAGGAAAATCCAATGGAAAGAAAGTTGGAGAAACCGTAATCCGTTCGTTGTCAACCAAATTTGCAAGGAAAAATAACCTATAGCATCACCTGATTTTCCCGAGACTGGTGTTAGTTAATTTTAACAATAAATGGTTAAATAGCTTCCGTAATAAAGGAATTTCCCAATTAACAAATCAACACGTACAAATTGTAAGAGTTATAAAGAACTAACCCAGGTGGCAGTAGCAAGTAGGCTGTTTCTTTTACGTACGAAAACGATGTCGGTTTCCTCAGTTAGATAGACTAGATTCAACCGAATAGATTCAACGGTGAGATGATAGCCTTCGGAACTACCCTAGACTAGTTTTAAATTTCCATATTTTACTTCATTTCCTTAGAAAACTACTTCTTCGTGTGCTCAGCTTGTTTTAAGCATGATTGAAGGCATTTTGATATCGTTTCCTGGAGTTATCTTAATGTAATTCTTATTGATTTTAATAAAATGCATCTCCTGTTTGTTCGGTTTGAGGCTCACCTTTTCGATCAGCGGAGGAACCGGGGCTGCCTTCTTCTTGTTCTTGCCCTTCATGATTTTGGACTGCGCCGTGTTGGGTTTCCGTGCGGCTCCACCATTAGTCGGTGGCTGCTGGTCGCCGGTTGGAGCTCCATTCCGAGGCCCTTGAAGCGACAACCGTAGGTCGGGCTCGGAGCCGAAGCGTTTGCGGTGGTTGAGCGCAGCGGCGTCGGCGGAAGTGCGTGCGCTGGGGTCCGCATAGCGTTCCTGACCGGTTGGCAGTGGTCTTCCACCGCGGTGGTGAGGTTCCTGTTCTTTCGGCTCGCCGTCCCGGCCACGACCGGCCCGGTTCGCTCCGACCATGTTGAGCTGCGTCCGGGAGCGCGTCATCAGGAGCCGAGGTGGCTGGGAGTTGGGCGCACCCTGGAGCTGCATGTCTTCGTCGCACTCGCTGAAGCTGGCCGGCTGCTGGGAATGCTGATGCTGCTGGTATGTCGGTGACGAGATGCTCTTCGAGCGCTGCAACGCCTAATTGTTCTTGCTGATGGTCCCACCCGCGTGCAGGATGTTACCATTGTTAGTCGACCGGAGCTTGGCCACCTTGCCCGGAATGTCTGGCAGCACCTTGATCTGTTGCTGCTGCTGTTGCTGGGAACCTCCGGAAAAATGGCCACTGTCATCCGGTTTTTGGTCGTGCATATGGTGTAGGTAGTCGTAGTCACGGGGACCTGCTCCTCCTCCTCCTCCTCCTGCGCGTCGCCCATGCTCCCCGCGCTGGTAGGAGTCCATCCAGGAGGACGACATGGCGCCACTCGCACCGGCCTCCCCGCGCATCGCGTCATGGTAACGCTGGTGATGGTGATGATAACCCTGCTGGTGATGGTACCCACCCTCCTCGTAGCTGGCCAGCCCGTTCATGCTGCCGGAATTTCCCATCGTGGAAGGATCTCTCTCTTTCTCGCTTTTTCTCAACCTCTATCTCGAATCACGGTCAATCTCGGCGCCAGTGGAGTTTTCTGGTAAATATTCGTCTGCCTCACCTTGGGGCTTAACATTAACACATCGCTTTGTTTCCGCTCACAAGCAGTTATCTGATGGGAAAACAGAAGAGAAAAACGATTAGTGAAATAATCAGGTTGCCAAATCAAGTAGAACATATTTTTCAAAGGCCACAAACACCTACTCTTAATGAAACGTAATTTAAAATTGAATAAGAACCTTAAGACCTGGAAATGTACGAGTTCGGACCTTCAAAGGCTTGATGAAGACGAGCGAAACGTTCCGCCAACCATGGGTAGGGCCTTGGCAGGTAGAACATTTGCCGGAATGCCATCGTCGGGCCAATTTACCGTAGCCCGGAGCCACTGTAAACAGGGTCATCGCTTCGCCTCTCCAAAACCGCGAACCGGCGCGTACAAAATCTTGACATAACGGTTTGGGGCGGGTTTTGTTGTTATTGTTTCGTACTTGGCAGCCCGTTGGAAAATCCGTTAAATGACTTCTTCGCCCCTGCGTGTTGCCTTGGGTATACGCTCTTCCCGCATTCCTCTCACCCTCGCGGGCGGAACAGCAAAATCCTCGTGCCGTGTCTTCTGCTCATTAACGTCACAAGCAAGCCGGGAAACGATCTAGCCATCTTCACGGCTGGTACTTTCGGGAAACCCGGGCCCCCGGTCGCCGTACCGTTTTCAGGTGGAGCTTGGATCTTTCGTTGCAGCTTGGATGGTTATTAAATTGTCTATACACTTGTCTTGCCGTTTTGCCAAAGCAAAAACCAAAAAGATTCCGATTCAGAACAGTAAGCCCGGAAAAGAATAACGAAGTTGAAACAAATGCTATGAATTTCGTTTCGGAGTGGGTAAAAGAAAACATTCTTTGCTTTGAACCTGCTGCATTTGTTACGCTTAAAAAAAAACAGTCGAATATTTTGAAATAGTACGAAAATAAATTTACAGACATAGCAACAGTTTCATGAAAGCGTACAGCTTTCTCAATAAATACGTTGGTTTTTCCGACCATGCGGACTCGGGTGGGAAATGCAACATAAAACTAATTTCAAAAATCGGATATTTTCACTGAGATAAACAAGTTGCATCTTTGAAAGCAAATTAATTTCTTTTTCGTGTTAAGAAATTTTCAGTGGCGGTTGTAAAAATAAAGATAAAGAACCTTCAATGATATTTAATCACGGAAATTATAACGCTAAGGAGCGAAAGCAAATAAGCAGAAATAAAAGCTTCGGTACCTTTGATTTTAATTTAAATTTGTTTTAAATTCTGGTTGTTTTGATGCTATATTATAAGAGTTTAGATAAAGTGCGAGCATGTTCGCGTCCAGTGCGTAAGACTTTGAACCTTGTGAATTATATCGAGAGTTGGAAATCGGCACCATCTAACGTTTGTCGAGCCTATTTCTCACTCAAAGGTGTGTAGTAGAAAGAAGAGAGCTACACGATGAAGCTTTCTGCATTTGACAGCGATCCAAAATTTAATGCATTTGGAACGCTGGAAGCTGATGAATATGGCTGAGATATGCACTAAATCTCCGTCTAACGTTGGGAGTGGAAATTGTGAAGCTCATACGCAGCGCCGAATAAAGTGATTTGCCACCGCTTTTTTCCACCATTTGGAACCACCACTTCTGCCACAAACAATCACTCCGTTTTTCGAGGGATAATCTCCATTCATTTTATTTCAGGTGGGTGAAGGGGGAGAAGATGGAGGAGGAAAAGTAGCGGTCTGTCACACGGATGCTCCAATAATTTCTCCTTGGCCACGGTGTGGCTTATCGTGCACCTCCGGCCCCTAAATGAGGCGAAACAATTACCAATTCCTGCTCGGTAAGGTGACCCCGGGGTGCGCCTTACTGGCAACCTCCCCCCCCTCCCCTCCCCACCTTCCCCATTGTCTGGCCGAAGGGGAAAAGGTTGCGTCTCATTTCAAAGACGCAACGCCGGCGGTGCACCGGCGACTTAAATGCGACCATAAGTCGGAAGCGTCGGCGGGGGGCGAGAAAAAATTATGAGAAAATTAAATGGGCATCGCAGGAAGCCTAATTGTCCTTTGGGAATACCCTTCTCCCTCTGCCCACGGGGGTGACATCTCACCCAGCCGGCTCCAGTTTTTGGGCTGACGCTGGTTAGGGAACGTAACAATTGAAAATTAAATTCCACGCAGGCGAACAAAACCGGTGCGCGCGCAGGCTCGTCAAGCGCCGGTGAATTAAATTAGAAGAAGAAGAAAATTACACCAATCCAAAACCCGTTAAGGTCGCTCCCACGATGCGCGTTTTTCTTTTATTATTATTACTATCATTTTTTTATTTCCACCGCTTTGACTCAATTTTTCCACCCATGCGACAAGCTGAAGCTGAATCGCTACGCTGGGAGGAAAAAACGGGCGAGACAAGACAAATGGGAAAGATGGGGTGAGATCAGCGAGGGAGGGAGGGAAATCTGTAAACGAAACGGAACAAAACTGCTCGGGTTGGCAGGTGAATTTGCATTTAATGCCACCTCATCCCGAATGCGAAAAGCCCGGCAGGCGTTGCGGGTGCCACAACCTCAGCGCCATCCTCAGATTTAGCTCGGGGACTGGAAGAGCCAAAAGGGGGGCGCTGTGTCCGGGGCTCGAGCGCAGCTCCCGGCAGTTCTGGACGGCGAATAGAAATCGGTGCCGGTGCGCGATGGTGTACTTTCACTCTTACGCACTCTTGGCATGCATCTCTCGTGTGTGAGAGATGGCTTTGCGATTTGAGACACAATTCACCTTTCAGCCAGGCCGTCTGACGCCCGGATTAGGGGTGGCATTGCAGCATACAGCCCCGCAGCGACCACCAGGCCACCAGTCGAACGTGTGTCGAATTTGTATTCTCCGGCGAGGTGAGCTAACCAAACCCTCACTTTTGGTGAAACCTAAACCCGGGCGGATATCTGCAGCTTGCAGGCCTTCCGACGTAGACCAAGCGTTTCGAAACTGACCAAGCGTTATCCATAAATGTACGCCACTTTTCCTAAAAAGTACTTATCTAATACAAGTAAAATTGATTTCAGATCTTCCCTGCGAATTAAAGAATACTAAAAGAAATAGAACAGTGAGAATAACTCGCTTTGGCTTTGGGGATTTGCGTACTTTGCAAGAGGTTCCCCGATTAGGAAAGTACGGAGATTGGATACAGTTTCCATTCAGAATAAACTAAATCAAAATGTTCGTAGGGAAGGAGGAGAGTAGCTGTGAATATTGGTAAAAGAAATTTAAAATCAATAGCCACTAAGTTAGCAAGAGTTCCACACATGAATAGATTCTTAGGTACAAAATGTACAGTAGCTACAAAATTAGTTTTACCTGTTCAGAACATCATTTGGATATACTGAGAAATGTGTAACCAATAAACCGTTTTATAATAAACTGGTTTAGGATTGATGTTTACATAATTATCATTTGAATAAAACATGAATATATTATATTTGGCATCGTAACAGGAACCTTTCTTTGTGTTATGAATCGGTGACATAGTCTCTTCCGTTTCCTCCGTTTTTACGTGAACCAATCAAAAGGAAAGATGTAACTTGCATCTTAAGTTAACAAGGTGGTCCGAGTGTTGTGTTAACATTGAGAAAATGAAGTCTCACACAACAGGATTTAAAAATATTTAAGAGTATCTGCGAGGAGCTCTCTTTTATCCGAACAAAATAACGTATTGTTGAAAGCCGCATGAATTCAATCCAACCATTTTTTTGTGCGAGTTTTTAAACGTCTTACTGCCTGATCGTTGGTTTTTATTTACTAGATTCAATTTCTTGTTTGATGATATATTTTTACTTCTAATTACTCACATTAGCATTTTTTCTTCTCTTCAAGCGAACAAATCATGTACTATGGTTCAGTTTCAGGCTGCAGGTCTGCCTTAATGGCTTTATAATGACATGGGAAACCATCGCACACGCTGCTGGAACGCGATGCTGAGGTGTTGAATTCACCCCGGCCACGCTCACTTTCAACGCCCCGCGCAAATGTTTGTCATCCTGACAAAGAAAGCAATCCTAAACCCGAAGCCCATTAAGGTGGAAAGTAAGGACAAACAAAACGTAAAAGGCATATATATATATATATATATGAAGCCTACCAATTAACACACCGAGCACACGACGTTCGAGCACCGAATCTCCCTCGCCCCTTCCACCCCCCGTGGGATCCCCTGCGCCAGTGGGATCGTCCGGTCGTCCGTCACTTCCCGTCGGCCAGATTTGGTAACTGCCAACTTTCACCCCGAGGGGGGAGAGGCCCTGGCGGAGGCAAACACGGCGGGCGGCTTAAGGTTGCGATTAATTTTTTCACGCTTTATCGGTTCGGGTTGGGAAAAGGTTAGGATAGGTGAACACACCGACGTGCGTGTGCACACGTGCGGGAATAGATCAACGACAGAGCTCACACAGAATCCGGTGCCGGATAAGCCCTGAAGGCAGCAGCATCGAACCTTAACAAAGGGGCACCGACCGATCGAACACGTCGTCGAAAAAGGCCCTCATCCCAATGCGCAATCGGATCGGACGGGAGAAATGCGACTTTCTTCCGGTTTTGTGAAAGTTTTTACATAACCTGTCACTTTCGGTGACCGTCTCCGAACAAAAACGCCATCCCGCATCTTCTTATCAATCTCGCTTTCGGGAAAGCCGAAGCCGCCGCTCGTTGTCTCACACACGACACGGGAAGGGATGCCTAATTCCCTGCTTATCCTTTCTCCTGTGAGGCCTGTATGTTCCCCGCGGCTATCGATGGGAGTTTAAAAAATGCGACCTATTTCATAACGCCCTGACATTTCCATATCCCGTCCGGAATTAATCCCATCGGGTTAACGCACAGGCAGGTGTATGTGTGTGTAGGGGGCATGCTATTTCAGCAGATTGGATATACGAATCTATCACAGAAATGATTTCCCCGGCGTCCTCAAGCCAAAATATCTCATCGAAATGCTCTGCGCACACTTTCTTTATTGGCTTTCCAAACGACCCAGCCGGGTTGTCGCCACCACACGGTGCGGGGAAGGGGGGGGAGGTAGGTTGGGGAGCACCAAAACGGAAACCGGTTTCGGCCCGATCGGCCGGGAGTAGATCTCGGCTTTTTTTTTGCGCTTCGCCTTTTTGTCATTAAACGTTGACGACCGTCGATTCCGAAGGCAAGATTGCTGAATTTTTCACTTTCTACCGGAATATATCTACATGTATGTATACGTGGACACTAAATTATGCTCGCAGCATCGTGCGGGGTGGAATAGGACCCTCCCCCTCGTTGGATGAGCAGCCAGTTTTCGGTTACACAAGCCCGTGAAAGTCCTGACGGCCCCGGGAAGGTCCAGCGTCTTACTTAATTTGTCAAGATCGTGTATGCTGGTTGTGGTGCAAGACCTGTTCGCACCCTGTTTCGTTTTCTTCAGTCGACAGGTGCCGGTGCGATGATACAACTGATTTTCACTTCGAATGTTTTATTTTTGCATCTACTGGAAGGACTTCCTTCGAATTTCGAGGAAAACAATCCTGCGCTGTCCTTTCTCCATCTCTTTGGGTTCAGCGCGACGTCACGCAATCACGCCGGTAACCCCCGTCGGAATGTCCCACCCTCGGTCCCCCTTTTCGGCCGGAGGGCATTCATCTCGCTGGTGACTGGTTTGGTTAACTTCCCCCGAGAGTCGAGTTGAGTTTTGATTGATACCTTCATTTTCACTTTCGGCGCACGAAACAACAAAGCCCCTCATCGGACCTCCCGTGTGGTGGGGGAGGGGGGGGAGGACGGGGCCGGTATCGCCCCTAGGCTTGCTTGAATATTTATGAACCTCTCCGACGCGCCTAGGATTGCCCAGGCGTAATTGTTTATGTTGTCACGTACCTCTCCGTGGCGGGAATGGGATGATGGTTAAGACCCCACTCAACGGGAAAGGGATCTCTTCCCACCTTCGGGGAGAAAGACAGCCCTCCGGGCGTACAACAAGTGGTGCCGTTTCACTTTTATATAACAAAAAAGGAAGAGTTATCTCTCCGCGGGTTGAAGCAGCATTATTTGTTTGTCCTACGCCCAACTCCACTGACCACGTCACGGTTTTGGGCAGATCTCACAGAGAATCCTCCCTTGGACACCTGTTGAGTCGATCCTTGGTATCCCTTTTTCATTTTCTTTCCTTTCCTCCGTCGATTGGTTTCTCATTTCTGTCATTTAGCAACAAAATACTATTTTCCATTTTCCATTTTACATATCACTCTGCTTGTTTGGCCGATGGGAATTGTTTGTCTTGTTGGCTTTGACTTTGTTTAACGTTTCTAACACGTTGTGACAACCATCTTTCTAAACCTGAAACGATCGAGTTGGTAGTTAAATATCTTATCTGATTCAAAGTAAAATTATTTGATCAGGACGACGATCTGGTGAAAAGTCAATTTATGGGGATATTGCTCCTTATTCTTACGAATATAACAAGTAGCAATTGAGGTAGTTTTGTATTTAGAGCTACACACTTTAATAGGAGGATCAGTTTAGGGTGATTAAAAACTAGGAATTCCGTTAGCGAGGGATAGAGGAAACTATTTGCGTAAGAAATGACCCCAAAAAGCGACCGGAACGAGTACACTTCTTTCCCCGCACGACCATTATTTCGCTTCTCACCAGCGCAGCGGAAACAAACCAGCCGTTTTGGGATGCATCACTGGACATATTCCCGCGGTTGACCAGCAGGTAATCGGTTTATGCCGAGCTATTCAGGCCCTTCGATCATCGAAGGCGCGTTGCGTTCCGCACTGGTTCCGGCCTCCGCATGCTAACGGAATGTGCGACGGTCGGTTAAGTTCGGCTGCAGCAAGCAAGCAACCTGCAGCCCACCGATGCAGCCCGATTGCAACGCCGTCCCCGATCCGGGGCATGTTCTATTCCGGGGCGCGAGCGCGCGCGCTTTTCCATATGGTTAGCGAAACAAAACAAACAAACAAATAAACGGACGCAAAACGTACAAAACGGGCTGCATCTTACATGTAAATCAATTTTCAACTCCAATCAGGAGTGCGGATTCTCCCCCGGGTGGTGGTGGTGGCGGGGAGTTTCAGTAGCTCTACTTTCTCCTCGTCGCGCTGGCCGTTAATCGCGATTAATCGAAGGAAAGTCGCCCAAAATTGCACCTTTATCAGATCGGAAGCACCAAGGGGGATGCTTTATAATAAAAGCCTAAAAGGCATAAGACAAAAAGCTATATAAACAATCTAGAAAAAGTGATGGTTGGAAACTAAAAAAGCACATAAAATGTACAAGACAATCCAAACCATTCATATAACACATGTCAAAACTATTCTTGTTGTTGTGGTTTGCTTTTATAACAACAAAACCAAGGAAGATCGTAATAACTACGTCAAAACATTAAAGTAAGTTTTATAAAAACCGTCAGGTTTAAGTTAAAAGGATCCGCATTTCGTTCTCGTCCACTCAAGAAGTCTTAAGAGCAGGTTCTTTCACCTTTTAACGGTCCTATACAGAGAGTGTACAGTTCAAGCATAAACACATTAGAATTCCAAACTGAAGCATAGACATCGTTAAATTGCAAGTCAAGCAGTAAACATTACATATTTTTTAGCATCTCAGAATGTAAAATCATTAACGGCCATATTCCTTTCTTTTCAATGAAACTTGGATGACAATGGATTTGAAATGACAGTTATTATAAAAATAGTATTAAAAAGCATTTTACTTGTAAACCGGGTATTATTCTCTATGCAAGAATATGCAGTGTTACGAATCAAAGTATCGATAAAATATTCCTCCTGGCAATGTTTTCTACGTTAACCTCTGCATAGGCTAGTTTTTTGGTTAGTTTTCCCTAAACGGTGGTTACTAGAAAATAATCAAAGCGTGTAGAAGGGCAGTTACGCATATCTCGTCGGTTGTCCAACTTTCCCTATCGAGGGAGCGTCCCGCTAGGTTCGATTGCTCCTCGTGCTCCTCGGGTGCTCCTCGTGCCAAGCAGAAACGCAACCGAGAATTTCCAGCCCGAATGCGGTACCGGTACGGTGTGTTCTGCTGGCACAGCCTTTGTGCAACCATCGCTCGGCGCATTGGCAACCCGCGAACGCCCAGTTTCGGGCGCCACGTTTGTTGCACCGGCGTGCAATTGTGCTTATTTCGCTGCGTTGCACCTTACCGTGCACCGTCCGTATGTGTACAGGCACGGGCTAGATGGATGGCCGCCTTAGCGGGTTTCTTCTCGAGACGGGGCCGGGCGGTGTGTTGCAAGAACACTGCGGTTGGGTAACAACACCCGATCGAAAAGGGGGTTAGCCAGTGTCTGTGCTGGACGACGGGAGTCAGTCAGCTAAAACAACAACCGATCCGCTGCTCGCTCGCTGGTTCGATCTAGCTTTGGACGCCGTTCACGCGAACGCCCAGGCATATGTGTTTTCGTTTATTGGGATTCTGATGTAACTTGTCGCACCACACACGGGGGCCAAAAAAGCAAGCAACTACTAGTCATTGACATCGCCCGCAACTGGACACACGAAACACCACCATCGTGTGTAGCGATGAAACTGTAAGCTAGAACAGTTACGGTTAGCCAAAACCATGGTTTACCACACGCTTGGTAGATGTTCCTGGTTGAGGCCACCATCCGTAGCAGTATTTCTAGAAATGGCAAAAAGTATTGATTTTTGAAAAACATAGTTTGATTATACCTTCTACTTCTTTGACGTAACGATCTTTTCCTCTTTGCATACGTCGATAATCAATCCTCCCCCGCACAGATAGAAGATCTGGACCTCGAACTCCAACTAGAGTCTAAAACGAATGTGAAAATTGTGCGAATCCTTGAGAAGCTTAGTTGTCGTTGGGGTCTATGATAGTACCTGCTTAAGATCAGTTTGATGTCAGCAGATTCAAGAACCAGTTCAAACATTCTTGCACTACTCGAATTTGTACATTCAATCTTCCCGCGATACTGTAGATTATTTGAATCTTAAATGGTTCCGAAATGGGTTTAGTAAGTATGAATAGAGGTTTATCTTTGAATCTAGACGTAAACCTGGCTCTTCGAACCCTGCCCTCGACCAAAAACTTGCGATAGAAAGGCGTGCTTCCGTACGAGATTGGCCCAAAAAGCTAGGAACCTCCAAGAGTGGAGCAAAGACAAGTTCGTACCAGTATTTTCAAATCGTGCTTAGACTAAGTTCCAGCCCATATACTAACAACACTACCGCTTTCTATACTGCTTCCAATTGCGTGGGAAATCTTATTGCATGCGGTATTTTAAAGCTCCGTTAGGTCTTCAGATGGATTTTCCACCGGTGAAGTGTAACCGTTTTGTGTAAGAATTTTTAAAATTATACTTACAAATGAGGAACACACTTTAAGCACGTTCATCTAATCTAGGTGAACTTGAAGGAATAGACAATCCCGTTCTCGGGATATACCTTGTTCGACCAACAAGACTATAATCGGCCAGGAATGTCCACCTCCTCCGTTCGGCGTGAATTCTTCTTAGTTGGCTCAACATCCCAAGTGGGACTGGACTCTAGGGTGTCAGACTCTGGATTCGATCCCCATTCGAAGTAGTTCTCGTTCGCCCCAAATGTAAATGACAAATGTTCGGCGATGATGTGAAGCCTCGTTGGTGCCAGCTGAAGTTAGAACACGTATCAGAGCCCCAGTGTAGGGTCTCGCGGAAAGGCGGTCGACACCGAATGATGCTGATGTTTCCCATTCCCCCACCCGGGGGCAAAATTCGGGTAGGACAAAGGGCCGCGTCCGCGATTGCCGTGACTACAAGAAGTCTTGGGCTGTCTCGGGAGATGGCGAAGACGACGTCGACGATGACAATAGAGATCGACTTCTTGAGCAGAGCGCGGAGGAGATTTCTCCGAAAAAGAAAACCCGCAGACACACACACACACAGAAAAGAACCACGGGGGGTACCCGGGGTGGTGGGGTATCACAATAAAATAAGAAAGGAAAAAAACAAAATCCGGGCTAAAGAAAAGCTAGAGGCGAGCGGCCTTTTCGCCTTCGGTGGACGGCGCGCGAATATAAAACTTACCGACCGTTTTCTCTTCCGCTCCGGGGGCGATTGCTCCCGAGCGAACTGGACGGAAAAAAGCGTGTGCTGTCGAGTTGGTCCTCGCGATGCCACCGGGGCATTTGCTCGCGTGATGATGGATCAGCGCAACTGGAGCTGAGGCCGCTGCCAGTCCGCGGCGTCGTCGGTGTTGGGCGCTGCTAGCGACGGTGCCACGAACACTTGATCATGCATTTGGGCACCGGGGGGGTGCTGGGGGGCTGAATGATGGCTGGATTTTGGTACTTGTACTTGTTGATTGCTAGTGGTTGTTGTAGTGCGCGCCTGGACGTAGTGGAAGCTGTAGTAGATTCTCGACACTAACGGGACACCGACGCGACGAATCCGTTCCGAGCGAACGTCGACCGCTGCGTCACGGCACGTGCATTGAACTCTGGGGTTGCAGGTGCGTCCAGGTCTGGTGAGAGTAGCTGGCTGCTGTGTGGCCGTCGAAATTCCGACCTCCGTCCGTTTCCGTTATAGGACCTGCCAGTTCGGTTTCGTAACGCGGAAACAGCACAGCACAACACAACAATTCCAAACGGTAAAATGCGGTCCGGTACTCTATCTCGCGTGCATTTCGCTGTCCTCCACCCAAGGTCTTCCCCACCGTACTCGGCACCTCCAACAGAACTGAAGGCGTACCACCCTACCTTCCCACCCCAGCCTTGTGGCCTTGTTTCGGGCTGGAATGTCGATGTTTCTCGCACAAATAATAATGGTCTATGCACGACTGATTAATCTCCAAAACGTGTAGTGGCCCTTCGGCAAGTGGGCCCCCCGTTTTTTTTTGTTGAACCTAACGTTTAAGATACTTCTTTTTCAGGCTCGGCCTCGGCCGACCGCATCCGAAGGCATCTGGAGAGGTCACTTCAAAAGCAGAACCTAACGGTTTTACGACGACGGTGTAAAAATCTTCGCCAAACGGTGGCGCCAGCACACACGGGCACACACACACACACACACACACACAAACAACAACAACAACGCGCACAACGGCGGAATCACAAAGGCCACGAATCGAGCCTCCTAACCGGATCACGCTCAGGGCTCCCCAGCGTGGATCGAAACCTAGCGATGATCGCACGTTCACTGCACTCCGCTGGTGTAGAACCGAAACGAAAATCTCTACTACCGAACGGTAATGGAGAGGAGGAAAAACTAAGCTGCACGGGAAAACACACGGTCGGCAAGTGCGCTACGCCGCAGTGCCAGAGCGCGACTGAGCCGAAGAAAACCGCTCCACCGAAAGGTTGCTCCCAAGGAGCCACGCCGAGGAGCCGCCGCGATGAGGCTGCGATCCCCAACACACGCTGGTGGAGCCGTACCCGCATTACAGTCCCCCCTACACATCCGATGTGGTGAAAGGGCCCGAGCACCTGAGGCCAGCTCGCTCGCGCCTCTTGAGCCCACGGTGGCGCACCTTGCCTTCCAAGACGGCGCTCGTCGTGCGTAAAGACGGTCGACCGCGGGTTTTCTTCGCGGTTCGCTCGCGCACTGCTCCTGCAGGCGTCGTTGCTTTCGGTTTCGCTCTTTTTCTCGATCTCTCGCGCCTTCTTCATCGCTCGGTCTTTCTCTCCACCTTCTTCTTGGCTATGTAGCCTCCATCCCCTATCCAACGTCCCACCCCGAACACTTCCTTTGTATTTGTCTCTGCGTTTCACCTTCCTTCGGGGGTAGGTGGCTGAGGCTCTCACCCTCTTATTCCACGGTGGCCGTTGTCGGCCCGGCCAAGATGCTGCCTCTACAGCAGATGAATCCAGTGGTCCTCAAGTGGTCCACTTGAAATCTGAACAGCCTGTAACATTTTAACATCTACAAGCGAGCGAGAAGCATACGGTAATATGATGTTAAATTAATTTTAAAATTGCCTGGCCTTACGTAAATAATTTGAAGGTTCTTTACACGCTGGAAATTTGTTTCTGACAAATGATTAAGTTAAGAAATATCATACCATCGCTTATTAAATTTAGCCAACTTTTATTAAACCAAAAGATATGCTACTCGAAAGTTTCACTTGTAATTATTTAAAAAGTGTTTTGAAAGCGTATACACAAATATTTTAAAAAACATTTCTTCAGCAAGTCGTGCGACATTTTAATTGTTTGGATTCACTTAAAAGAAACATTAAGGTAGTCACGTGAAAGAACAAAATACGATGTTTCTTACGGAAAGAAAAATATTGTGTAAGTTTAATATTTATTGAACACACGATTTATATAATTGATCATACTAACCGAGGGTCATGTTTCATAACTTTCGCCAAAATGTATAGGCTTTTTTAACCAAACCCAAATTTGCACCACGTGGAGACCACAATTTTAAACTTATAAACGAAAACGAAGGACAAATTCTTCTCTTCTAACGGTATCTTTAAACATATCTGGTAAATATCATCAAAAAGCAAACCTATTTCGGGGCCAAAAAAGGACCTTAGTATACAAAAGAACGTGCCTCATATGCTTTCTCATCAAATTGCCTAAATCAGTAAACTATATAGTTTACTAACATGAGAAATGAAAGACCGCTGGATTTGATTCATTATTTACCACTTGTTTTTTCCCATTCGCATGCACACTACCACGAAACAAATGATCGTCGAAATGTGAGCGGCCTAATACTTCGGATCAAATTCCCTTTCTCCACGCTTCGAAAGATTTTGCTTTCTTCTCTCATTCACAATTCCGCTGGTATAGCGCCTCTATGATTCCTCCGCTCGTATCGGCCCGATCGCAACCCGTCCGGCAGCGGAATTTTCATGTCTTAGCCGTCTTGCTTCTCATCACCGATAGCTCGCGGTGTGTGAAAGGAGAAATCATCGGTGGAAAACTCACTCGGCGACGGCGTTTTCTTCTGCCTGCCACAATAACTGTCCTTCAATCGCGCTGGTTGTGGCAGCACGTGGAGCCGGAGGAAAAATGACGACACAATAGAGGGCACACATACAACCGCCGAGCGATCGCCACGCATTGCAAGGTGAGATGATGTTGCAACAGCATCAAAAGCACTTCGTTTCGATCTTCTTTAATTTGAGATTACAGCAACTTCGACGCTACCGAGCGTGGAGTAGGAAGTGGCTGGAAACAATGCGGACGGAACCAGCACATGCCCATTCCGCATGAAATTGTGAAGCGATTGTATGGCTACGAAGACTACGAGGTTCTCGATATATCCATAACGTCCATATTGAGAGCGAAATTAATTTGAAGAATGTTTCGTTGAGACTATTTCAGGCAAAATTAATTTCGCACCCTCACACCTTTAAATAATTGAAATAGGAAAAATAAATTTGAGCACTTTGCAACCTAGAGATCGTTTGGCCTTAAAAGAGTTGATGTGTAAAATGAGTATAATATCGATTAGGATGTGAAGAGCCATTTAAAGCGCATTTTAAATGCATGTAATGCTGAAGCAAGTTATACTAAACATTAACATTGTATAATAAATATATAAATAATGAAAATTTTAGAATGAAATTAATTGAACAGGCATGTACATCGTCTGATTGGATCGCAATTTCTTACCGTTTTATTTACTTTAAAGATCATCGTGAGAATTTTGTGTTTGTTTCTTAGCGGCAATGAACGACAGCATGATGTTGGTGCGTAGTGATAATTCCGCCTTTTTAGCGTCACTTAGCTTTCCCTTGAGCAGCTTTTCCACGCGCTTCAGCTCGTCGGTGACCACGTCCTCGGGTTGCTTGTCCGACTTTTCAACCTTCCGCATCAGCGACACATACATGGGGTAGGACTTTTGATACTGTTCGCGTACCGCTTCATCCACCTCGAGGGTTTCGACTTGGGCAATGATTTTCGTCCTTTCATTTGCGTCCCCCGTCGCCATGAACGCATGGGCGTACTCGTCCAGCTTCTGCACACACCCGGGCAGCCCGATGTACAGATCGGTGTTGCGCTTCAGAAACATGCGCAGGTTTTCCTCCGTGACAGCGAGTTCGCCGGGAAAGTCTAGCGGCTCGGTCAGGCGGTCACCCGCGAACAGCTTTATGACCGGGTACTCCTTCGGAATGTTGAACCGCCGCCCCAGGTCGGTGTTGTCCTGCTCGCCGTAGTCTTTGATGCCAACCAGCACGAACAGCAGTTCGTCGGTCAGGCCGGTGGTTTCCTCGGCCAGCTTAGTGAACGCTTCGTGCTTATCCCCGTACGGGAAGGCCGTGTCAAACTTTACCAAACTGTAGCGGAATTTCGATACCACCTTGTCAAACGTGGCAGAATCTAGATCGACGCATCCCCGGGCGGTCCAGGTGTTGCCTGAATTAATTAGCACAGTCGCCAGCGGTATGATGGAAAGCACGAGAAGTCTGCACAACATAACTGAAACGTGTTCAATGTGAGATTGTAGTAGCCATCTTCGAAAGACGAATAACATTTAAGAAAAGTTTAACTGTCGATGTTTGATACCTGCTCGATATTTGATAGCGGTTGATTGCGTTAGGGATAAAACTATCGAAGAACAATTTCTTTCACTACACTACACAGCCCGGAATCGAGCGAGAATTGTTGTCAATATCCAAACTGTGTTTATACTACCAGTGTTGCCATCGCGTACCGTTAGGTTACGCCGGTTCCGTACAGAGTTTTGCAAGCTAAATTCGAAAAGCTACGCGAAAAATTAAACTTTTCTTTCAATAAATTAGCTTACTTATGTTTTAAACATACATTCAAATTTTTATTGTTTTTTTATTCGCTTCTCAATAGATCCCGTTTGGGTGTCAGTATCTTGCATGCGTTTTGTAAGGCGTCGGTTCCATTACACAATTAAGAATTTGGGAGCAGGTTTCTGGTAGTAGAGCGGAGAGAAGGTTTGAAATTTGGATTACTTCCTTATATGGGGTTTTATATAATAATTACTCCTTCTTCGTTATAATACTCATCGTAGTCCGGTATAATACTAAACGGGCTCGAAACGGCACCTCCACCGGAAGCTGTTTGTCGTAACGCTCGGATGTCTGCTGCCGATGCAAGCATCGGAGGGTGGCGTCGTGAAGTACCGTCGAGTCCGTAGTGACCGCTTGGTTGCCGCTCCGCGATGCCCTGGTGAGAATAGTCCGCTTGCCGAAGGTTTGGCACCGACGGTAACGATTGGTAGTACGCGGGCAGGTTAGCAGAACGATAGGTAAGCTCGCGATGATATCCAAGACCGTTGCCGTTGTGGAACGCTTCACCAATGATGAATACCCTGTTTGGGTGGTTACTTATAGTTGGTTGATTAGCTTGGCTAGTTGAAGTATAATCGCTGGAAACAGCCACACTAGCGCCCGTTGTTATAGACGTCGCGTTTCTATCGTGTGTATCGGTACAGTAGCTATTGATATTTGGTTGATTATATGGGATATGCTCAATTCTAGGGCCAGATAAACCGACAAACCGTCCAGCATCTGCTGTAGGGTTGCCTTGCTCTGCTGAGTGCTTTATAGGGGACCCTGCGGAAGTAGCTGGTTGCACTGGAGCAAGTTTGACAACACCAGCACTGACAGCTGGTGCCGGCCGTGAACCATCAAGGTCAAGGTCTGTGTTTTGTTTCAGTTCGTTCGGTTCGGTGCCATTTAAATGCTGTGAAGTGCTAGTGAACGCATTCGGCTGATCACATGAAGCGGGATAAAACACATCATTTGCATCGTAAGCACTGACTGTTTGTATTAGATTTAAGGGAAGCACTATGTCTTCAGCAGTGCCTCCGACGCGTTTTGCCTTCGATGTTTTGTCCACGATGCTAGCAGTTGTGACGGGTGATTTAATCTGTACATCTGTCTTCGGGGAGGCTAAGGTGCGGCAGGCACAACCATTAGCGTTGGATAAACTTTCCTCCGGAGGAGGTATGGTCGTGGAACTGCGCGATGGAGAGGGTGAAGATAGGTAGCGCACCCGCTGCAGCTGCTTGCTGCTGTAGTCCTGTATAATAACCGTACTCTTGCAGCTGGATCCACTCGAACTCCTGCCCTTGCGCTTTCCGGCACCGACCTTTTGCTCCTCTAAAGTAATGGTAGGTGTTGCGGCACTTTTGGCTCCTGGTAACAGTGGTGGAGGAGGAGGAGGAGGTGGCGGTGGTGGTGGTACCGGAATTGGAGCTTTACCCTCACCATTGCCCAGGTCGATGCTGGTGCACGAAAAGGAGGACGACGAAAAGCAGAGGTTGCTGGTGGTGCTGCTGCGATCAATGTACGTGATTTGCTCGCTCAGCTTGACCGACTTCCTCGGAGCATCACCACCCGGCTCCGGGAGCTTCTGGCCTCCCGAGAACAGCTCGTCAAACTCCTCGAAGTCGCACGTTGGCCGTCGGAAGATATCGACGCTGCCAGCCGAACCCTCCTCATCCTGGTGGCTTTTCAACGGTGCTTTTCCGGTTGAAACCTCGGGCTCGTTCCTTTCGCCCTCCTCGAGGAGCTCATTGATCCACTTGCGTTTTAGCTCACCGCAGTCGATCGACTTGCGCAACACCTCCGCCAGCGGGACAAACTTGCTGCTCTCCACCTCGGATGCCTTTTCGGAACTGGGAGCTTGTGGTTTTGCTGTGGTACGTCCCGCCACACTTGAACGTGAACCTCCACGGCGCAACTGTGCGACGCGGGGTGGAAGGGGATGCCGTTCCGGGACGGGAACAACTACCGGTTCCTCCTCGCAGCACCCATTATTGCTCCGAAAGCGAACCTCGATCTCGTCGGAGTTGTTCTCGATGGAGAAATCGGAGGCGCGTTGCAGCTTAAAGTGCATCATGGCGGCTGCCGAGGAGGAGGACAAGGGTGCCGGTTGGCCGTTTGGTTGGCGGAGATCACCTCCGGATGCCTGACGGCGATGGGAAGCGATCGGTGGCACCTCCTGAGGTGGCTTTTTCTTCGTGCTTCGGGGCGATCGTCGAGGATACGCCGGGGGATGGATGCGGAGTGAGCGTACCTGTTGTACGTCCGATTCGCTGTCGCTTTCCGACCTCGGATGTTGCTCCCGAGGATCGTAGCGCGCCCGTCGATGGTAGCGAATGGCCAGCAGGTTGTCCACCGAGCGTGTTTTGAGTGGAGCAGCCGGCGCGATGGTGGTTCGAACGGGATCGGGTACTTGCTCGGGTTTCCGGGCCCATCCACCGAGACCTACTCCACCGGCCGAGCGAGCCCGTGCCGCGCTCGCTGACTCACGCTCCACAATGCGGAACAGCTCGCTACTGTTCTTCTCCCACCGACCCAGCTCCGACGATCGCTCCGACAACCGCTCCGGTCCGTTGCGGGCTTCCGGTGGCGTCGAACGTTTTCTTCTCCTCGGGGGCGGCCTGATGGAAGCCTCGTGCTCCGGCTGGACGTCAAACGCCGGCAGTCGTTTGCAGGGGGAAAACTTCTCGTGCACCAGCTGGTCCGACGACGACGGTCCACCGATGGAGACGGTGCCCACGGCCTCACCGACCACGGCCTGCGTGAGTTTGCGGGGCAGGTTCAGCAGGATGCCCCGCTTGGCCGCGCTCCGATCGCACTTGAGTGCGTACAGGCCGAAGTTGTCCCGCCGGCTGAACTCGGCCGGCGACTGGTTGCTTACCGCCGCCGTCGAGATGA
Organism: Anopheles sinensis; assembly: GCA_000441895.2. NCBI lineage: Eukaryota > Metazoa > Arthropoda > Insecta > Diptera > Culicidae > Anopheles > Anopheles sinensis. Next base: position 1,562,282 of record KE525157.1, on the reverse strand, counting down.
TGCAGATGTCCGACGGGTTGCGCCGATGATGATGGTGCTGCTGTCGGTAGTGGTGCACCGGTGGCATTCCATCCACCTGGCTTCCCCCGGGCACGCCGGAACCGGAACTCGTATTCGGTGCCGAGGGCGTCGGAACCGCACCGGAATGCATGAAGCTGCCGAGCCCGAACGAAGGCGGCAGCGACGGAAACTGGTTCAGGCTCAGCAGTGAGCCACCGTTCCAGTTGCGAATCTTCTTCAGCTTTGGGAGCTTCGGCAGCGGCGGAAGAACACCTGCGTGAGACAGAGAGGGAGAGAAATAACCCAGAGTCCAGCCAGATTGGCATTGAGAGCGAAATACACAAACACACACTATTCGGTTCTACTTAGCCACCTTCCCGCCAGGACGAGAATGAACCCAATCGATAGGCATTCCCCAAGTTAACCCTGTTTTCTTGCGAATGTTGGTTTTCAAAATTCTGAACCAGTAAAAAGTATTTACGTATGCTTTAGAAAAAGAAACATGAAGCGAATTTGATTTGCAAAGTAACTTTTCGTGTAATAGTAACGAAAACATTCCCCCGTTACCACGTATGCACATCCGCTATTAAACGAATTATGGCAATGCTCCCTGAAATGGTTCTCTAAGTCTTCGTTGTGCGATCGAATTACAATTAAAGTAGTTAGTTTTACCATTCCCGGTCCATTGTAGGTGTCTTTTCTGCAAAACATTCAAAGAATGGCGAACCCATTTGATACACTTTCTCTCATAATGCTTCAACTTTGATATTTCTCTTTTAACATTTACAGGATAATGGTTGATTTTTTCAAATTTGCAAACAAAGCTCAATGAGGGGTAATTCTAGTAAATGCCATAATGATAATGAGGTTGTTCGATGTACGAAACATGTTCTTTCACTACTTCATTCAAAGGGAAACAACCTTGGAATGGATTATGCAAGTTTTTCGATCAAATAAGATCCGTCGGAAGAATGTGATAACGTGCACGTTAGTGTGACGAACACTTTTTTTTAGTTATATCTCCATCGCAAACAACGGTGTCGAAATGGATCAACGCCCGATCCCAGAATAACTCTATTACTAAACTAAACCAACTAGGACTAGTTTCAGTAAAAGCACAACACACATAAATGCGAATCGACCAAGCGAACGGAAGCGGGAATGTATCGTTTTTGTGAGGGGAACGGGGGGGGGGACCGGACGTGGGTTGCAGCTAACGATGCTAATAACTTTCGTACTTTTGATGAAATCCATCCTTCCGGCCGCTGGGACGATCGGAACCCGCTTCGAAACGTGTTTTCCCGGGGGAGGCTTTAGCTCATCCGGAAACAGCTTCTCGAGAGGGGGAAGGGACGAACGCAATCGCACAGTTTTTGCACAAAACACACACACACACACGCACTACCGTCGTGTGGCACAATGTACGAGGTTCGTAGGCAGCATTCTGCACTTTCTGCTTGATCGGTGGTTATTATTGAACGTTATTGAATTCGGATCCAGATCTAGACGACTTTACACTGGAGCACAGCTAGTTCTCGGCACGATGCACCAACTTTGGCCTAGAAGCGATAACATTGTCCCCGTGCCCCTAGTGGACATTAGGGCGCCACTCGAGGATATATTGCAGGGAGACTTTTAACGGTTCGTAATGAGGAGTGCGGAATAGGAATAGGTGCGTCCGGGCCCGCGCACCGTTCTGAACCGATGCATCGACCGTGGGGCCGCCGTTCGGGTGCAACACGACCTTAATTTAATTACTGCATGCGTGCGGCGGCTTACGAGCTCCATGCCCGGGAGGGAAACATGATACTCGACCCGGCGCAAGCAAGGTCTTGCTGACTGTAATAGGCCATCAGGCACGTTGCCCTATCTGTTACATATAGAATCTTCGAGCATGGTACGGCTCGTGGGACAGCCGTGTCCTAAATAGGGGTGTTGTTTTCAAAATCAGTTCTGTTGTTGCCTGGCACGGACATTGCTTTTTGAAGATGGTTACACATTTTCTAAACCTTACATAAAATAAATGTTAATTATTTTCAAGTCGGATTACAAATTTAGGAACTCAACAACAATTTTTAATAAGAAACAGTGTTTTGATTTAGCTCCAAGGCAAAGAGTAAAAGAGACTTGATGCCAGTCATGTTTAAATTGCTTGAAGATATGCTTTTCCGATCCCTTTTCAATAATTGATATTTTGTCAGAGGAAAAGGAAAAGCTTGACTATTGTAAGGCGATAAGGGAAAAGGGAAGGTGGCTACGAACAGCGTATGGAAAGAGAAATATGCAAGTAAAAACAAAACAAATAACACCGCCAATGCAAAAAGAAACGCAGAACGCACAGAAGCAGATAACATTGATAAATTATATGAATATTATTTCTCTTTTCTAGCTAATTTTCGTTTCTGTTTTTTTTGTTTGTTTGTTTGTTTTTGGAAGCTCCACAGTTCAACTTAAGCTTGGTGTCGTAAATACACGGGAAGCAATGTCCTAAGTCTAAAACAATTCGAACGAACAGAATACATACACGCACACACACACACATGTTGATCAGAAGGGAATCTAGAGCTTGCCTTGCTAGAGGCAAACCATGTAACACGGTTGGAGGGGGGGAAGGGAAGGTACGACTCTGATGTACTGTTGCGGCAATTTAAAGGCAGAACTAACCCTAACGCTCTCTTATACAACATAGTTCGTTGAAAAGAACTCTTTGCGGGAGGATATGAAGGGGAAGGACACAAGGGAGGGTCCGGGAATGCCCTATAGTAGTAGAGGTTGCTGCAATAACTGTCTGCTATCTACGCGACCATCGCAACGTCAACGTCAAATTCTAGTAGTTTTGTCCTGAGCGAACTGTGTTTTGGTATACATCTTGTCCTCTGTCCTATCAGGGCCTGTTGTTCGTTTGTTCTGTTCGTTCCAGTGTAATTTGTTCTGTTTTTGCCTTATACGCGGTATGGCTTATACTATAGTGTTTCTTTTCGTCCCGTTTTCCGCTTCCTCTTTCCCCGCGAGCAGGGGGGGCAGCAACAGTGCACTCGAATCCTAGTAAATCCAACGCAACGCAACGCAAACGAACGTAAACGCGAAAACCGAATGCAACTTACATACGAACACACACACACACATACACACACACACTGATTGCGATTAACGGTACGGCGAGAGGACGGCGAGCGGCTAGATAAACACCTGTTCGTCCTCGGATGCATTGGATAGGGAGAGCTGCGCCGAGCGGATGGTCTTGAAGGTGTCCTTGGCGGGTGTGACAGGGTAGCGAGTCGGTCCGGTGTACTTGCGCGACAATCCACCGGTGCCGGACGTCCTGCCGCTGCCGATCCGGAGCACATCGCGTCCAGCGTCTGTCGGAGGGATCGGCTGCTGCTGCTTGGTGTACGCTCGAAGTATCTAGCAACGAAGGAAAGAGGTTCGTATTCACTTTATCATAGTGGTAGAGGATAGTGTGGCTCACCTTTGGTAAGTCCGGCATGCTCTTCGAGGGACTCAGACCGACCAGCGGCTGTTGGAAGGCTACTGTTTGCTGCTGTTGCGACGGCTGCTGCTGGTTTCGATCGACCACACCCAGCCTGTTGCGGGTGCGTAGGATGTCGGCGACGTTTTTCGTGTACCGCTGGCTGACGGCATCCGGCGCGGAACCGGTTCCGGCACGCTGTCCGGTCGCCTGTTTCGTCCCGCCGGCACTTTCCGCCGGAAGCTCCGTCACCGTCGGACGGCTTCCGTTCTTAATGTACAGACTGTGCGATTTGGTGACGGTGGCGGCACGACTACCCACCGTCCGCTGTTGCTCTCTGGGTGGTTCTTTGGCGGGCGCCAGCTGCGGGAAGTGCGTGAACGATGGCTCGCCGCTCGGTTGGAAGATCTGCGACAGGACGAGCTCGACCGTGCGACCCGTTTGCTGCAGAATACGCAACGATTCGGCGTACGGCACATTGAGCAGCGACTTGCCATTGACCGCGATAATCTGAGCGCAAAGAAAGGGAAAGTAAACACACATATATTAAATACTTTGCTCAAAGTTGGTGGAATCGTATGTTAATCATTCGTACCTGATCGCCAACTCGTACACCATTGCGTGCGCCCGGTCCGTGCGGGGCTAGATCCTTCACGTACACATGATTATCGTTGCCCTGCACGATGCTGATCCCGAGCGTGTAGCGCGTGGCCACCGGTGGCTCCTTCCGCTTCCGCTGACCCAGCGTGGCGTACGGGAAACGCTCATCGTACTCGTCGTCCCCGAACGGGGCCATCGACGTCGGTTCCAGCGCGGACCGTCTACCGCCGCCCGGTATGGCAATCGATTCCTGGCTGCGCGACAGAAACTGCTGCCGCCGACCGGTGGCACCATCCTGGCCGGATCCACCCGCCACCGGAACGGCATCCTTGACGATCACGACCGTCGCTAGGATGCGATCGTTCGTTGCACCGCTGCTGCAGCTGCTGATGTTGTTGAACTTCTCCAGCAGCGTGTCGGAGATGGTTTCGTCCTCCATTGGCAACTCGAACTGGCAGCTTTCGCTCCGGATGCTCGGCTCTGTGGAACGTAAAACACAATGTTTCAATGAGTGTGCTGCATCCTTATAAATTGTTTAAGATAATTCGTTTCTTTGAAGTATTGAGCTTCGGAACATAATCGAAAACTAACTAATGATTTAATCATTGCACTTGTGACATGAATAGCGATACAATTGGCAGGTGTTGCAGTGCGAATAATTTAATGGCAGTTCAACAATCATTTATATACGAACTCCAACAACTCAGCGACCCCGTCCGAAACTCCTTTAAAGGGGCTCATCCTTTAGGACCGACTATGGATGGATTTATCCTCCCGTTTATCAGATCACAGATCACAACTTCCGGGATCGAGTGTCAGTTCGACATGCTAAATCACCACGAGGTTGCGCGATGCTGAAAATTGTTTTCTGACGGGATATAGGATTTTGGATGGGTTTAAGGATTTGGAATACGGGTTTTGTGGTTTGAGAATGACACTAGATGCCTTGGTCGATGCTTGGAGAAACACCACCGATTTTCACCAGGCTGCTAGAACCTGATTGAACCTCGATAGTCACACGAAGCTTTTCGGTTTAGCTTGGGAAACCGTAAAGTTATCCGTTCAAATACATAAATATGTTTAAAAAATATTCTTCAGTCCTTCACACCTCCATTAAATTAGTTTACCTATCTTTGGACGGTAAGAACACTGTTTGCAATGAGTGAGAGAGAACTACTTTTAGCTGGGTTCTCTTGTCTGGGTGTTTTACTTACGTATCACACACGCCTTCGGGGAAAGCAACGTCTCGGTGCTACCGCCTCCAACCATTTGCTCGTCAATTTTCTCCATAAAGTAGACGGAGTTCATGCTGCTCTTCACCGACAGCATGTCGTCGACGCAGCTCTCGATCAGCGGATGGGAACCCGGTGGCGGTTCGCGGGTGGATTGGGCCGATGCCAGCACATACTTGGATGCCAGCACGTCGTCGTCGTGCAGCCGGTAGGTGCTGCTGCTGCGGCTTCCGTGGGCCAACAGGTTCTGGCAGGAGGGTGCATGATCGATGAGCGCGGTCGGCGGAACCGTGGGAGGGCCACCGTCCAGGCACAGGTTGTCGAACGACTTGTTGAGAAACTGGGCCGAAAACACCTTGGTGCCCATCTTCACCTTGTTGCGGTTCATGCTGTGCGTCGTTTTGGGTGAGTCTTCCGGCGAGACACCCTCATGCGAGACGACGGTTGTCTGGGAGGGGAACTGGCGTGAGAGGCCAACGGTCGCCGACGGTACGAGGCACGGTTGTCGCTCGTCCGGCTCCCCGGTGCTGCCGGCGTCGGCCGAACCACCGGCCAGGAAGGGGTTCTCGTTCTCCTTGTTTTGATTCTGCTGGTTGGCAATCTCGACGGTGAGGTTCAGTGCGGACGTGCTGCTGCCACCGGCGTGCGTCGTGCTGCACTCGATGGTCGACTTGGAGCGCTTCAGCAGGAAGCGCTGGCGCAGCCGTGCCAGCCGGTTGTCGTTCAGCATGGATTTCTTCAGATTGCGCACCCGCAACCCGGTCGTCTTGAACGGTTTGTCGATTTTGTCGATGTTTTTCGCATCGAACCCGACCGCCTCCGGGCCCGGGTCGTCGTCGACGATCTCCCGCACGTTGCGCTTCTTGCGGCCCGCGTCCTCCGCAGGGCACGCCGGGTCGGGCGATCGCCGGTCGATCGGTATGTTCAGCTCGGTCGCGAGCGTCTTGATCGAGATGAACGAGTTGCGCAGCTTCATGTAGAACTTGTGGTGCTCCGAGGCGAGGTTGAAGGCGAAATAGCTTCTGCAAGTGGGAGGAGGGGAAAGCAAAACATTAATGTGGGTTGGTTTTGAACACGCCATCCGGCGAACTTACTTCCGACCGTCCATGCGCAGCTTGTACTTCACCAGACTCTTCTCGCTCTTGGAGCCGAGCGTTTCGCTGCGGCGCATCACCACGCAGAACGCGTGCTTCGAGAAGCAGATGTTCTCGATCTCGAGCCAGTCGAAGAACGCGTACAGGTGGCGCAGGAAGCTGCTCTTGCCGTTGCGACCCTGGTCGGGCGGTTCCTGGTTCGGGCGCGGCTGGTAGCGCACGTTCCGCTCGAAGATGGCGACGCCCGCCAGCGAGATGCCGACGTACACGTCAAGCGTCATGCCCTCGCTCGTCGCCCAGGACGCGCTGTACAGGTGCAGCCCGTACTCCTTCAGCTCCTGCACGTGGCGGATGAAGTTGTGCTCGGCCTCGCGCTGGTGCAGGCCCCGCTTGTGATAGTGCGCGTTCCGTAGATACCGGGCCAGCTCCTTCTTCTTCCGGTACACCTCCTCCGGTAGGTAGTGGGAGATGGTGAAGTATTCGGAGTACTTCATCTGCAAATGTTAAAAATAAGCACGATGGCGATGCGATTTTAGATCTGTGTAGATCGGTGTACTTGGTTGCACACGACCACTTACGTTCTCCTTAAAGCTGCCCACTTCCGCCTGCAGCGCCAAGCCGCCCAGTGCGATCAGGTCGTCCTCGATGCAGAGGATTTGCCGCTCAAGGATGCTCTTCCGCAGCTGCAGGTACAGCAGATGGCGCGACTCCAGGCAGCTGCAAATAGATTGGTTGGTTTATTTCACTGTACACCAAGCACAACCCACACCCACACACACACATACCTTACGCCACGGAGTGTCGGTAGGAAAAATTTGATCCGCACGTACAGCATGAACACAATGTTTTCCGCCATCAGCGTGCACTTCTTCGATGTGTTTATCCAGATCTGCGGTGCAACCTGTAGGCGAACAAAACGATAGGGTTCACTTTTTGATTGTTCCAACACACGGGTGGCTTGAACAGTACCTTGTAAATTTTCAAATCCGCCGGCAGAAACACAAAATCGCCCCCGATCAGGGCACACAGGCCGAGGAAGAAGTTTTCGGTGAGATTTTCCAGCCGCAGGATTGCCTCGAAGATGTGGCGCGCTAGCGTCGTGGTCGGGTTGCACGTCACGTTCACTTTGGTACCGTTCAGCAGGAGAACTGTTACTATTCGCCGGTGCTGTGTCTGGAAGGTTTAGCAAAGCGGCCAAATGACAATGATTTGCGGGTGGGGTTCGCTGTTACACTAAATGTGCAGATCAATTTAACGTTGGGAGGTTCGTCTTCGACTCAATGGGAACGAATTCAATCGGTAGCATAATATATAACAACATCGAGCAAAATTTCATTTCTCTTGAACTTGTTGTCAATCTTTAGTTTAAATTCCAACGGTAGACGCACTTTAAAAAAATAGAATATGTACATGATCAAATGTCTAACCGGTAGCCGTAATCTAAATCACAAGCACCCTAGCAATATAACTAATTAAACAACGATAAATCCATAACTTAATTATCATCATCAACAGAAACAAGTGAACTACGAAACACAATTCTTTCTTAAGGATATTAGTTACATGCAGGCCACACGAACACGTTATTTTACCACACGAACACGTTATGACATGTTTACAAAACTGCTCTGACGTAACCTGTACCAGTGGACAGTATCCTTGATGTTCTCCGTTCCTACCAGTCTAAAATTTTGTTTCGGGAAATTTCTAAACCAGTGCTTCTAATGAATTGCTTGACAATAAAGGCTTTTGAATTCGAAAACAAATAATACCATGGAGAACGAATTTGATTTATTGTTGGGAAAAAAACAAACCAATAGTACTGTACCAAACAACTCATTTTGAAATCGTTCAAGGAAAACGTTCAAACTCTATGCTAAAATTATACATGAACAACAATTACTACACTACGTTCGACAGCGTTGAAAATATATTGATGGGGTAATTTCCTCAAAATCACCCGGTGGAAAAATTCTATACACTACGAACGTGAAATGAAATGAAAGACCCAAAAAGAAAGATCAATAACTCTTGCCTTTGCATGTTAATTAAGGCATTCTTAGTCCGTCAATATAGAATATAACCTTTCTTACACAAATGTACATATTAATCGGAGCGGAAACAAGAACGACACTAATTGCGTGTTTATGATCCAACGTTAAATTGATCTGGGGAAAAAGATGTTGGGCATACTTTCGCGTCGGTGAGATCAATTGACTTTGGTGCCGAGTAGGAATTGCAAATAAACTCCGGACCCGTCTGGGACGCGCCCATGCCTTCCGGGCCATCGCCCTCGTCGATGCCACCGAAACTTGTCCCCTCATCAGCGCCTCCGGCCGGCTTTGGTCGGTCGCTGTCGATGGTTTGTGTCGCGATTGCCACCACCGACATCGGCGCTCCAAGATCTGCAAATGTTCAGACACAAGAACGGGTTAGTTACGATGCCCGGTACGAAGGGTTCCCGGTTACCTACTCGGCATCGATGTCGCATTGAAGCTGCTCTGCTCGAGCAGCATTCCACCGTCCTCGGCTGGACCGACCAGACCGGCCAGGTGGTTGATCGACTTGGAAGGAACCAGCCGTCCGACGGTGGGGACCGTTGCAGACTCTGGTAGAAAACCCCCCTGGTGCCGTTGGTTTGCTGCTGCTGCCGCCTCGGCCATCTTAACCTCAACCATCGTTACGTCGATTGTGTTGCGACGGTAGTCGTGCCGCTTGCGTGCGGCCAGCACTTCCGCATTGTGTCGTCTCCGCACGGCAACACCATGATCCAGCTGCTGCTGAGGTGGTTGTCCTCCCTTGGAGTAGGAAATCGTGTGGTAGTTGTGGTACGGATCCGGGACCAACGCACCCACCACTTGCTGCTTCTCGTACGGTCTGGGTAGCGAGGCGAACCGCTGCTCGGGTGGTGGCAGTGCCGTCCCCGGACGCTTTACTTTCAACGTTGCGAAGTTGCCGGTTGCCGGTAATGCATCGCTTGCACTTGGTTCCTTCTTTCGGTGCACCTCCAGCAGCTCTCCGTGATCCGACGATCGGCCCGAGTCGGTATCACTCCTGCAAGCAAACAAACCACAGATATCCGTTCTTAGATGCTGGACAACATTCCCTAACCTAGTTGCTGGCATTGACAACTCACTTTTGCTCTTCGAACAATTCCGCCGATCGTTTCACTTTCAATTCCTGCGGCTGGTGTTGCTGCTGCTGCGGTTGATGCTGGTCCGAAGAAACCACCTCCCGGAACAGGTCCATCAGCATGTGGGAGAACGGTTTGTAGAGGTGATGGTTTTTGCAGTAATCCGATATTATCTGCAAACAACGATTAACGAACAAATATTAGCGAACAAACAACCAAATCAAACCATCTGTCAAAAAAGTAAACAAATCGGAAAACAATGCAATAAAAACCCATAAAAGAAGGCAGAACCCCAAAAGAAGAAGGCAGTCTAATGTCCGGATTGTTTTTTTTAATGCTGATTTTATTTTCTACATTGTTTCAGCTAACTTGCAATCTATACCATCGGCCAACGCGTTTCGTCGTCTATTTGTGCGGATATTTGTGGTGCACGCTCCGGATGTTGGAGCCGGACGCGCAGCTGCAGCGACGACTCGAGACCACCTGGACCGAACGGCATGTCTCGGGCGTCGGCTTCCGCTACCGGCTTCTGATCGACGGCGAACGGGTGCTCGATGGACGTTTCACATTTTTAATGCAGGTTGGGGCGTCTTCTTCTTCTTGGCCTTGGTCTCCTTGGTTTGGAGCCGATCACTGCGACGATTTTGATGGGGACATATGTATTCCCGGTATATTCCCGTCGACGTTGACGGTTGGTTCACCATATCCTTACGGCACTCTTCGCAAGAAGGTTCCGGTGTTTTTCTCCCGGATTTTCTCTTGGGTGCCTTCGCGGGTGTCATCGGGGGAGGTTTTGCGGAAGTCTTCGAAGTTTTTTTCGAGCGACTCTTCGAACGTGTCTTGGGTGCCATTTTTTGCGATATGTGTATTCTGCAATAATTAAACGTTGATTAGTTTTGTTTTGCTTTTACTATAAAGCCTTTCTTCCGTACGAACTTTTCCACTTACCTTCACTAAGATGATCTAGGCTTTCAGTGCACAGAACAGAAGTGAGCTTCTTCTTGTACGACAGCTGTAGGTCTAGTGTGACGTGCTTGAATCAGACGCGCTTCTTAGAGAAGGCAAACGAAAAAAAAACGCGCGAAATATCGTTTACACCGCTGGGTTAAGTGCCCACCGGTGTAAATCGTCATGCTTTCTCGTTCCGTCTAATCGACATTCGTAAACAACAAAGCGAGAAAGCATGAACATTTTGTCATCCGTGTGGGCAATTTTTCAACAAGCTGCATTTGAGTGCTGTTTTTGACCGTTAGTTTTTAAACTTACACTTCGGGCAATGTTTGTAAGTTTAGGTAATTAATTGCGAGGTTTTGCAGCATTCATATTTCAGATTGAGTGTACGATACGAATGATTAAATCATCGTTATTTGTATGTTGTTTTTTACAACACTAAAGGGATAAATTATCCGGTTATGCTTTTTAGCATTCGTGCAGTGTGTTGGTCGTCGTAACGGTCAAACCAAACATTGTGAAAATAAAGTTCATAGCATAGCTAGTACTTTATTCTTTTAATCTCTTCCACTCTCATCAAACTGCGTTCTAAACAGCTGAACAGGCAACGTCTGACGAAGCGACGCCAGCCGCAAAACTTCCAGCTTGATGCACCCTTCGACCCAACCAAGTTTCATTTCGGTCTAGTCGATCCGGCCGAGGTGTTGCTCGAGTTGCAACTGCAATCGGCGGTGTCGACCGGCTCCGGCGGCCCGCTTCCGGTGAGCTTGCTGATCAACAACAGTCCACTGACACCGTACCACTCGCTGGTGCTGCCGGAACGGGAGCTCCAGAGGCCGCAAGCTCTAACACTGGCCAGTCTTCACGCGGCACTGGAGTTGCTCGCTCGCCTGCCGGATCGCCGGTATCGGCTCGGTTACAACAGTCCCGGGGCGCTAGCGTCGGTTAACCACCTGCATCTCCATCTGCTCCGGATCGATCGAGACCTGTACGTCCAGCGTGCGGTAAGTAGCTGCTGCTAAGGACTAGCACGGACGACATATTGCTGATCCCATCCAACTGCAGGAGCTCGTCCCAATCGGTGGTACACCCATGCTCTACCGGCTGGCGGATCATCTGCCCGCACAGGCGTACTGCTACGTCCTGCGCGACCCTGCCGACATCCCAGCCGTGTGCGACAGCCTGCACCGACTGCTGGCGACGCTGGTTGAACGCCGGATGGCACACAATCTTTTCTTCACCCGGACGCACCTGCAGGACGACGGCACGCCCGGCACGATCCGTGCCCTGGTCTACCCTCGGACGCACCAGTGCGCCAACAAGACGGCCTGCTCGTTCAACGCGGCCTTCCTCGAGCTGAGCGGATTCGTTCCCGTCGGCGAACCAGCCGACTTCGAGCACCTCACCGAGGCTTCCATTGTTGAGGCACTGCGTGAGGCACAGGGGGACGTCTACGGTGCGCTGCGGGACGCCTTCCCCGAATCGAGCTCACCACAGGAGAACCAACAGACGAATGCGGTCCACAAAGTGCTACAACATACTTAAAGTACGTATAAGAAGTAATTATTTCCAAATATTATGTTATTTTCCTTTTAACACAATAACAAATGACCACAATAACTGGGTTTAAGAACGATCAAAAAGGATTTTCGTTTTGTTTCTTCATTATGTAACAAATAGTGGATATCACTAATTTCGTGCGGAAGTAGATTTATTAAACATTGGACGGCCTTGCATCATTTATTTGTGATATGACAGGAACATGTTAACATGTTTAACTTTTCACTTTCACTTTTCACTTTTTTCACTTTGAAAATACACACAAAAATATTTAGTGATGACTATATTAGTACAAAGAAGTAAATATGCTCTTAGCTAAATGAAGATGTGTTATTCACACCGGTAACTTTGGGGTTTTAATTTTGCTTAACCATCCCGAGCAACGATCGCCGTTTTGTAAATGCATTACACAAGGTTATTTATGTAATTATAAATAGCTTGGTAATTTTATTATGCTCTGTTTAATGATGGTCGAGTAGGAGAAATCATTAACATCATCTGTACTACTTGAACTTGCAAGTTGTAAATGATGTTTTGGCATACACAACCTTCCGTACAACGAGACATAATTCTTTTTGAATTTTTAATTTATTTTTATTAAAAAGGATGTATAAATAGCTGTACTATGTAAGGTCGTTTATCGTGGTTATTTTTACGAGTAAACAAATATTGGAACTGTATGGTTTAGATAACATGGAATAGAAGTAAAACAGAGTGATACAACATGCCTTCTGGAAACAGTACAACTCTAGTGTTCGATAAATGAATCAGGAGGGAAATATATCAAGGGGACAAGGAATTGAAACCAACGTTTTATTCTACATAGGTTGATGGTTTACTCCGTCGTAAGGTCACGAGATTACAACATCAGCATCCCGTTTTGACCATTCTATACCGGTTACGATCTTCAAGATACTCAAAGGAACAGAGTGTAAAGCACGACAGTTTATCCGTGCGGGGACGAGTAGCTAGTATGAAAATGTATCGAACCGTTCAACGAATAGATGTTGTGGTTTCCTCTCGAGCACAACTTGCTGAAATTGAAACAGCGTTTGGTGGGGAAAGGTGACCAAAGCGTGTACCGAAGAAGCGTATACGCTGGTTTCCAAGCAAACTTGGACCGAAAAGAGTTGAACCGTTGGGGCTCGAGTTTGGATTTGCGGTTTCGCTTCCCTATCGCTTCCCGTCGTCTCACAGCTCGGGTCCATCCCGAATATATCCAATTACAGGACTTAACGAAGAAAAATATACTCTCTCCGGTTCTCTAAGGTGCCCGATCCCCGTTCCATTTTCCGTCCGACGGGCTGGTTCGGGCTTCATTCAAAGATGTCCGCTCGAACGCAGGACGGCTCATCGTTTTTCGATTAGCAAACAGCGTACACAGAAACCGTATGATGAATGGCCGTCGAGGAGGGTGGATGCTGTCGAACCCGCAATGGATGGAGGCGCGCGCGATGCCGGTCGGTGTGATTTGCATTTTTCAACCATTAATCAACGGGCGAGCCAACTTCCTAGACGGAGAAGGTGTCCTAGACGGAGGACCTTCGCTAGAAAAGGCAGCAACCCATTCCGTGAGTAAGAAATGCGGGGGAGTGAAGATAATAGCTGTCAAATTTTCTTTGCAAATGTGACAGCCAACGCGTTCCTCAACGCGGGGCGAGAAGAGAAATGGTTGGCCAAAACCGCCGAGGACCAAACAAACAGAGCTGTCCCGGGCTGATGAGTTGACGGGATGATTGGTAGCGAAACGGGCAACAAGTGAACCGAACGTCCTTCCCCGTCCTTTGGACGTTTTTCAGGCATTCCCGGTTAGGTTCTGTCACTTGTAAGTTATTGTTTCCGCTCCATCTATTTCTCTGTTCAATGTGACTCGGAGGAGGCTCCTCAACGGATTGTTTCTCCTTTCACCAAGCCACCAGGAGGGTACGGAACAGCTAAAAGAAAATGCCAATGGGAAAAGAAGTATTTGAAAAGGGGCTCAGTTAAAATCAATTAACCTATTTGAATTCATATTCCAGTTCTAAGTTTAGATACTCGCTCTGCTTCACAAGTTGACAAGCCGAAACTGTCGAACAACCACTTGTTGCTTCAAAGGGGAAAAGAAACTATCGGGGAAGACAACTGTTCAGTATGCGTACCATAAACTGCCACATATGTTGAGCTCAGCAAAATCAGCTTATCGTTTGACGAACTGTAAGTGATTTTTCCTTTTATTTTATTCCTTCGAGAAGGCAATCGAAAGTTGTGCTTGTCGTTAACAACTTTCTTGCTGGGTTTCAATTTATTTGCATTTGCTTTCCTCTTGGTGATAATTATGCAATCGTTATGTTATGTAGTAAAACATGCCAATGAAGATATTTAGGATCACAATCTGTTGCTGTTGACAATTGTATTATAAACTTGGTTTTATTTAAAACAATTTTACTACCTGAAGGAGCACTGAACACAGAATAAAACAGCGATCAATTGCGTTTAATAAATATGCATGGTCGTCACTTTTTCATCTAATCCAAAATAAGTAGTTTTTAAACCGGTCAAGTGGTTGAACCTAATAATGACCCCCGGGTGGCACTTGGCTTTGTTTTCCTGGTGCGCTCAATAGATTATTACAAACAACCGTTAAGAAAATGGAGGCAATTCGTTCGGGCTGAGCTGTGACTAGATTAATTAGATGAAATCGTTCCTTAATCGTCCGCCCGTTTTTTTTAAATGGGGGGTTGGAAACAAATTGCTCGACCCTTGCCCAACGAGAATAAAAGCAACCAAAAAGTCGATCGACCAGCGATACAGCGAAAATGAACTCGAGAGCATCGGCCGACCGGTTCCACTTGGTGGGTGACTTCGGGTTTGTTTTTTGTTTCCCTGCCTGATAACGACGGGCCACTTCCTCTCCACTTTCCATTCAATTAGGGGTTATTTATTGTACTTGAGTGAAAACTCTCCGGTCTGGTTCCCACCTGGAACAATGGAAGGAAGCCCTTCCGGAGCCACACTTTTGAGCACGCTCGGCACGTCCCGTCTTGAAAGAAGAACGGAAAGGGAGTGCGAAACCACGAAGCACCATAAATCAGCTTGCAGTTTTGAATGCCCCGTCCGTTGTTGAGAACGGGTGGGCGGTAAAAGGAAAATTTAGTACCACCTTTTTCCGAGCACCGAAAAAGGAAACGCTGCCACACGTTCCTGGCATGTAATCGGCGATGTGCCTAGGTTGGATAAAAGGGGAGGAAAGACGACGAAAAACGTAGAACGATTGAGAAAAGTGAAACCCCATGGAGTGGAAAATGGGTTTCCGATATATACCGAATGCATGGCCGTACACATTTCACTGCCAACGGCGGGTATCAAAAGCGTTCCGGATCAAGCGGTTCTCGCCTGGTGTCGGATTGTGAGGCGCTGCTGCACGCACGCACGGTTTGCACGCGCGACACGACACACATTTTCCCACGTCCCTTTTTCTCGGGCGGGCTGCTGTTAAAAAATGTATGAATCAATTCCGCCCGCAAAAAGGGGTGCGAATAATACAACCGGCCCACACGTCGAAGGGGATCTTAAAGAAAAACAAAACCGATCTACCAGCCCGCCCCCCCGTCTGTTTTTCCCCGTTCGTCCGCCACAAAAAAGGAGGGTGAATGGAGTTTCCCGACCGTTTCATTTGTCACCAGCAGTCGGGCGAGCGTTTTTCAAAACGGCGCACGGACATTTCTCGGCTGTCCCATAAATTTCCGCCTTCTTCTCTGCCCGAACTCATCGAGGATCGGGTTTTGCGTCTCGTTGCAAATGGCCGACGGGCTCTAACCGCCAGCAATTGTTTCGTGAGAGCGCAAGCAAAACTACGTTTTGTGCACGACAGGAAGGGCCTAAAACAAAAGATTTTTAATTATTACTTACTATAAAATTATCAATTAATACACTGCTTGTAAAATGATTCACAAAGAAGCAAGAATGAAACGTTTGGAGATGAATTATGATAGCAGTCTTTTTCCACGAAGACAATTGAACAAATGGCCAATTAAATTGGACTTAAAAACAACCATATTATTTTCAACTAAACAGCACAAATACCGATAAAATGCTTTCGTACCCGAAGCCAATCAGCAAGCACTCACTTCTTGATCGTCCCAAATCCTATCGAAAGCAAATTAACGGAATAAAAACAAGGATAGATTTGATGCTGAGTGTTTCGGTAGAATAAGATTAGGCAAATCTCCAGGAACGGAACGGGAGGACACAAACAAAAATTGCAGCGGAAAAACAGCATGTACAAAGAAAAAACAATGCGCTGATCGTAAGTGGGTAGGATTATTGGGAATCTATTTTACGTCAAGCAAATTACTTGTAATATGAAATAAATATTTTGTAACGAGATCCGTAAGCGGTAACGATGAAAGAATTGATAAACAAAGAGCTTATTATCTGCACAAGCAAGCTGTAACATTCCAACATTGGCCTGAAAAGGCAAAATACAATCAAACAAGACTCTTTTTACTTACTATAACATGATTAATTAGAAGCTTTCTGGAAAGTGGATCGCTTCGTTCTAGTGATATGTAGTTTTAAAAGCATTTTAAAGCAGAGAATACTTCTCAAAAAACATAAATTGCTCGAATCTTTGAGCTGACGCTGTCTTTCTTAAATTCTCCGGGTGCTTCCGTTGAAGAGTTTAAATGTAATTTTCCCACGGGCCCACGGAAAACACATGTTTCTGGCTTGCTGCATGCAAATTGGTTTCGCCCATTCAACCGTGTCCGTGTGATGATTAAATTTGGTGTTCCAATGAATCCAAAACACACACACACACACCGAGTGAAAAAGGAGGGCAGCTGCAAATTAAGCGACCGGCAGCAGGAACAAAAAAAGTGCGCCGGTTCGGAAAATGTATTTAATAAAGCAGCGCAACAACGTTATAGAACGGAGGGTAAATAACGTAATGAATAAAAGAAAATAAAACAAAAACAGTGAAAACCGCTCCAACGGGAGCACGTTTAATTGATATTGCTGTCCTGTTCGTCCTGGGCAGCCCACCGGGACCGAAGAACTGCACCGGGCGAGCTCCGCCGGGAAACGAAAATAAGTTGCTAATTAACGAAATAAACGCAAATACCGGCATCGGGAACGACAATGGGAACTAATTGTTCACGGAGAGGAAAGGAAAACCTTGTAAATATACACACAAAGAAGCAGAAAATCAATTTAACTCTGGATGTCTTGTTGGTCTCGTGGTCTCGACACGAGCTCGAGTGTCATAAACGTAAAGAGTGTATATCGGTACAATTGGATCAGTTTCAGCAAATATTCTCGGACGGTGTTGCATTGAAAATAAAACAAAAACCCCTGACGTCCTAGACGGAGATAGTTTGAAGTTCTTGCCAGAGAGAGGGCGACCAACATTGGGCCAAGAAATTATTTGATTTTCCCCCCTTTCAGAGGGAGGTATTTTTGCATTCCTCTTCTGCTTCAAAGCAAGAGACTTGACTCATGTTACGCGAGTTCTGGCCGAATATAGAGCCATGTATCAATTTCCATCGGGTTTGACCTCGGATGGTTGGAACAATTTGTATCTGCTACCGTAATGAGACGTCAGTTTACGATGACGTTTTAATTTTGGGCCTGATCTCGCCCTGTCTTTCCAACAACCAATTAAATGATTAGCGCAATTTTAGTGTTGTTCTGCTCCGGTACTTATTTCATTTTTCTTTTGCATAGTTGAACTTGATAGAAAAATGTGACAGAGCTTAGCTATTATCTTTAACTACGACTTATTTGAAGCAAAGAATCTAAGCATACGAACTGACATAGTTCAAGAAAGTAGAGGAAACAGTGTATCGACTGAGAGCAGTAGTTGGTTCCCATAAAGCAACCGTGCTTTGATGCCAACTTTTAATCAGTGTCCTTTCCACCGAGAAAGGGAACCGTCGAGGGAAAAGCTTGCGGGAGACAAAATTTATGTTCCAGCATACCGCTGACGCTAGCGCACAAGGACCGGAATTTCCGCACAACACTAGCCCGAAGTAAGTTGCCGGTTATTAGTTTGCGCTTTTAAAACAACTTCGGCGTGCCAAAGTTTTCGGGGGGTGCCTTGCCGGGTGGAACAGCGCCTTGTAAGAACTTCCCACCCTTTTGACGATCACTTTCGCCTTTTACCGGGCTGGAATTTTACGAAGAATTATGCCAGTCTTTTGCCATCCATCCGGTGTAGCTTGCTTTATACGCTGCAGCGGCGGAATGTCGCCTTCCGGATAGTTCCGATTACAAAAGGGGGAACGTTGCAGCGGGCGCCGAAGCGGCAGAAAGTTGGCAATAAATTATCGAATCAATAGTTATTCCAAATATTTCCGACAGCGACGAGCGAGTCCGCTTTGCTGCTGGGAAAGTATTTCGAACGTACGGTTCCGGAGGAGGAGATCGGAATCGCTCCCGAATCCCGGGGAAAATATTGTCCCAAAAGTGTAAGTGTAAGGGGGTACGTAGTGGGTTAGAAAAAGGATTTTTTCGGGTTTTCCTCCCGACACTTACGTCGAGCAGAAACATGAGACTGGCGCGCTGGTAGAGGTTCGCTTCGCACATCGCCAGCACGACGTGATCGAGCGGCGTTAGGGCTGCTGCATCCACCTCTTCCTCCTCTTGCTCCTCCTCGTACTCTTCCTCCTGCCGCTGCTGCTCCTGTTCCTCTTCAGCCTCCTCCGCCGTTGGCTCCCTTTGCTGCCGGGGTTCGGAATATTGCATTCCTCGGACGTCACGCGCCTGGTTGGGACGCCGGGCCCGGCCAAGTCCCCGCCGGTGGTTGACCGAGAACGACGACACGGTGCGCTGCAGCGTCACACCGAGCGAGTAGATCCACATCTGAAAAAAGGTCCAAACGGAAGGTGTCATTTCATATATATCATTCAAATATTTCAATTACAAGTTGACTGGCGCCGGAAAGGGAAGTAAACACAGTTGCCGGGCAAGCAATTTGTCATTGTTGCAAACAATGTTGTTGTGTTTACTGTGTGGAAAAGTAATCTCCTGCTACTTCGAAAGCTGTGCAACTAAGCTTTTGTTAAAAAGACAGTATTATTTGTTTGATTTCTCTAACTTTGTGTTACTTGTCTATAATTTTATTTTTCAATCAATATACAAACTAAACATTCAACTGGAAAAGCTTTCCTTTTTGATTGACTGTGTACAGTGACACATCACAGTTGACAACGTTAACGTGAAATATTATCCTCCCAACCAATAGAAACAAGTTCACCCGATAAATTCGTGGCATTTGGCCAGTTCGACTTCTACCTCAGCCACCTTTCAATTGCTTTGCGGTGTGTCAAACATGACGCACGAGGCTCGATTGGTTCGGTATTTTTCTCTTCTTCGAACCAAAACAATTATAGCTTGTATTTTTTTCAAAACGAAACCTACAAATAGACCTACGTAAAGTGTCCACTCACTGGCTCGTTCCATTATCGCCATTTTTTTTATTTTTGTTCAGCACTTTCGCCTTCCAAATTGGCAATCGATAACATTTCGGGGGGGCGTTTGGTAACGAATTTAATTCGCTCAGCTGTCGAATCCAAATGGAGCTGGATTGATCATTTTGTAGCGAAATTGAATTAAAAAAATAGGGAAAACAAACTCAACGGCGTGTGGGAACACTGACAATCAGAGAAATGTTCTGATTAATGGAAGGTAATTGCATCAATAGAGGGAGTTATTGTAATCGTGGAATCAGTGGAAATTTCGAAGCAGGTAGATCGTAAGTTAGTTTTCCTACGTAATAAAATAAACTGTATATGAAATGCATATATTTTGAACCAAATTTAGTAAACCTCACGCGTAAAGCAGAAAATATTTGCAAAAAAGGTTAAAACTAGCATTGGTGTTGCATTTAGCAAACGGAAATGTACGCAGAGCTGATTTGTTTTGTGATTTGACTTAAAAAAGGTCTAAATAAAGAATAAGAATTTTTAATACATCGTCCAAAACACACTCAAAGCTCAACGAATGTGAAATTGTTTAAGAAAACAGTAAGAAATTGAATAAAAATGGTTTGATTAAAACAACATTTGGGATATCTTGTCCGTATTGTTTTGTTTGCAACACAAATGCATGTATTTTTGTTGAGGACTTTAATAAAATTAATGCTATAATGGAAGACGAGGAAATTTTTAAACTATGAAAAGGCATAAATGATTAATAGAAACGGACTGGAAAGTATTACCTTTTCGACATCGGACTCGTTGTACTGCACGCCCTTGCCGAGCGAGTTGAGGTACTCGGGCGAAAGGAAGGCGGCCTCCTGCTCGCTCACCTCCCAGCCCTGTCCGCCCTCTGCCGGCGTCGCCGCCGTCCAGCAGCCGTCGCCCGGGGCAGGCCGTACCGCCGGGATGATGCTGAAGACGACGCGACCTCGCGAGCTAATCTGCAACGTTGCGGGCGTTATCAGGGGCCGAACTTTGGTGATTGATGGCGTTTCTGCGGGTAGAAAGAACGAAAAACAAAGAAATAAGAAAGAAAATTAAACGAATGAAACAAAGATGTCTAAGTGGGAAATGCATGGGGGGGGGAAACACATCGGGAGCAACAAAGTTCTGCGTGCGGACATACGAAACACACTCGAACAATTTTGCCAGCGAAATTCGCGCTAACGAGGGCGTTCATTCCCATGGCGTCCATTCGAACACAACTTGCAGATTATAATCGACGTGTAAGGTTTTTCTTCTCGCTACTATCGATTTCCACTTAACCCTCGGACTCGCCATCCAACAATTGCAATTTTACTAATCACACATTTGGTGCACGGTATGCTCCTCTACAATAATTATCGCCTCACAAGTGACTTTATTCTTCCGTTTTTGACCGTTTACAGATGAAGACATTTGAGACGGATCTCGTTCTCTTACTTCAGCTACTCTTGAAAATTATTCACCAAAGGATCTTTTCCCGCTGCATCTACGATCCAGTGGGAGTTCAATGAAAGATGGAACGCCCGCTTGGGCAATGTCTACACCGACACAGTGCACTGCGCTTGACGCTAATTAATTCAATTAATTAGATAGACATCGGAACTTGGGGAGGGCGTTGGGTGGAAGGCAATGCGATGCATGTCCTGCCAACACCGGGTGCGAGGAGGCGCAAGGAGCAAAGGGGCGAGCACCTTTTAATGAGCTGGCCTATTACCTGTACGTACTGCCCACTTCGCCGGACATAACTCAATCCAATATATTCTCTCGCAATCAAGGCACTCCTCCAGGAACGGCAGGAGCAGGAAGGAAGGAATGGATCTTACGTGGACACCTGGGCCCTCTTCGCTTCCGAGAAGATTCGCCCACGTGTGTCGGGTGTGTGCGAAGTTAGGAAAGAATCAGCAGCATACCTAATTGCTTCCTACGAAAACGAATACCGAAGGATTGTGTGTGCCTTTCGATGGTTTCCGTTTGATTTTACGTTTCTAATCAGGTTTTGAATCCATCCAGGTAACTCAGCTCCATTCGAGCAATTGCACACCCTCTGCGATTCTCTAAACATTAAATTGTGTAGCATATTATGTAGTATGGTATGCCGGTATTATTCAAAATACCGATAAGTTTAAGCAGAACGTTAAGTGATTGAAAACACATAACAGAAAATACTAAAGAAAGAGACTCATATTTAATGAAGCACCACACGCAAAAGTAATACAAATTGTAAATATTAAAAAAGGAGTATAGAAGGAGTTTTGAGATAACAAATTCAATGTCAATGTCTTGCCTCAAACTATCGTTTCCGTTGATAACACTGCTTGAAATGGAAGAAAAGTAAATCATGGAAAGTTCCTCGAGTAAAGAAAGTCAGATTGGGCAGCAAATAGTTAAATGTTACTTAAGGTAAGTTTAATATAGATAATAAACGAACTGACCGATATTATTTCTTTTTTTTAATCATCTAATGAATATTGCGAACCAAACTGAAGATGACACGGTTTGAAATGTGTATTGTTATGTTTTTATTTGAATCTACATCATATAATGGACAGAAGTTTGCCATAGGAATACAAATGTATCAACAGTAAAATCTTTTACTCATTTAGCTTAGATACTCTAAACATAGATTACTGCTTCAATGTAGTTCAATCAAAAACAAATATCATTTGCTTGGAAGGTCCGGAAATGGAAACAAAATATATTTCTTTAATTTTGTCGACATGAAGGGACCATAGTTCTCGGTAATGAATGGTTATTAAATATGATTAAAATTGTGTGTAAAGATATGTCTGGCGTAATTTCGGTTTGGGATATAAAATAAGCCTGGCCGATTACTTGATGTTTCCCAAGGGAAGTTCCGGCGTCAAAAGTTTCGTACCTCAAGGGGATAAAGCGTAAGGTGGGGAGATCAGTGTCCAATTTAAGGATCGTCTACGGATGCTTTTGAGCCGTTGACCCTCTTTTGGTGACCTTCCTCGGTCCAAATTAAAAACCGTACAAAATCGGAAGAGAATAGTGCAGTTGCAAACGGCTACATTAAGGTCGTAAAGTCTAGAAGTCGCGAAGGTACAGCCTCTTGCAGTTAGGTTGTTGTTGGTAACTGTCACTCGCATTGTTTTGTGCGGAATTTTCCACCCACGGAGAAATGCATCGTGGCACGGAAAAAGAAGGTGGATATCAAATTGCACGACGATTCCGTGGGTTGTGGCATAAATAGAAGGATTGTAGCTCACGTTTTGCTGCGTACTGATGATAACACTGAATGGAAACGAAGCAGCCAGCAGCAGGGATGTATATGGGTTTTTATTTGGTGGAGAAGAACGACGCATTCGTCGAAAAAAAAAACAGGGCAACCTTCATGCTGACTTTGGGCGGCTTTTTTCCAGCAACTGTTCTGTATTCTGGCGTTCGCTTTATCTACGACTGGCACCATTTTTCCATGCACCTCACTTGAAGGTCGTGTGCCGGAAAATGGGACAACGAGTGTCAATCACAATGTTTCGGTGCGGATGAAATCCTTCGCGTTGTATGCGGCACGACAGCTGGAAGCGCCCGAATCGATCCATTTTCCTGTGGCACGAAATTGTCGGGTATCATTCCCGACGTTTGTACGTGCACAGTGGGTACTTTGTGCGGATAAGTTTCGGGCAAATAAGAAAATTAACTCAACCAGCCCCGAGTATCATGTATCCAAAGTTCTAAGATGCTTCCTACGAAAAATCTTACCTTAAAAATCATTAATCAGAAAATGTATAATCTGTGTTTCAAGTGGTTACTATTAAATTACCTGTTCTATTATACCATGAACAGATTAATTGCGAAACTATGCTTTCCTTGTTAGCAGCCCTTGAGATACTAGGCGTCTCCATCGTGAATAGTGACATTTTGTATCCAAGAAAATTCAGTCTTTAAGATGTATATACAATATTTTTATCAATTGTTTTGGTTGTTTATATTAAACTTGGCTTCTGTCTCCAAGTTTTCTTGCTTTGGTTTAGTTAAACATTCCTTGGTAGGCCGTAAGAACAAGCACAACATAGCAAAAATATTTTTAAAAAAATTTGCAACCACTCCTATGTTCGTTTTAAACCAATGGATGGCATCACAAACATGGAAAATTTCCCTAAACACAATTATTTATTGCTAATAATATCCTTCTGGACTAGTTTCGACGGAAATCAAACACGCACAGTGTAACAATAGTAAATTAATTCCACCTCGCGATTTGTCCCATTGTGCCAACTGTGCATTGTTCGCTCCTGCAGGCGCGCTTCATGGACAAACCCCGGAAAATGATCTATTTCGGTCGAATGTTTCCGCCCCGAAAGCGTACAAATTGGAGCTTTTTGTTTGCCGATTACGAGTTGCTCTCGAGTTGCAACCAGGTTCCAGGGTGGTTCGTCGATTTATTAGAGAGCAGGCGTTGTTCTCGCACGCCATATAGCTAAGGGGCACACGCATTTCGGAAAAAGGAAACATTCAACAATATTGTGGGGATGGTAACACACATGCCAAACAATGGTAGCATCGAAAGCACGTTTCCAATGCTCTGTAATTAACTTTCATACGATACGATCGAACGCAGCTGCTGATTTGCTCCCTTGTTCTACTAGCGGGAAGTCAGTTGAACTCAGAGATGTGTATCAATTACACCATGTGTCAGTGACGTTTAATCAAGAACCATTTGAATAAAATGTTTGAAAGGGGATTTTTATAATGTAAAGCACAGTTAAAGGTAAGCTAAGCTTCGTAAAGCGTGGATAAAACTTAAAGTGAACCTGAATACCGGAAAAAAGTTTATAAATCAATAAATAGGACCTCCACCTTAATATAATCACCACTTCAAATGTTTGTCCACGTTTGACGTAGTAACATCTATTTCGTTCTAAAGTAATTTGCCTTCCAACAACCAAACATACACTTTCCTGTAGCGTAGATTCGAATCGCACGCGCGTGCACTCAGTATCAATTAAGTCCGCTGCCTTATTGGACCTTATTTTCAGCCAACAGCCATCCAATAAGGCCAACGTGACATCGTTATCCATGGCGCAGTCGAAAGATTCGCTAGACTGGACACCAACAGGACGAAAGCCGATGGGGGAAAAAATGAGAAAAAACGGAGAAGACAAAACAAGCGAACGTAAAATGAAAATAAACCCACGAAGCTTTCGTGAAGCACCACCTCAGCCCTCCCTTGGTTTGGCTTTATTTGCCTTTCGCTTTCGCGAAGAATCAGAGCATGTCTAATGATGCTTGTTTTATACGGTCTCGGACTCGTGAGGCTTTCCATTTTCCCGGTGTGTCTGGGGAGTTTTCTTGTTGGTTCTGCTCTCACGTAATGCCCTACCTGCCCCAGCCGACAGGTGGTTGATACGAGGGGGGTGCGGGAGGTGGAGGGTGCGTGCCGGTCGATTAGGGAAATGAGGAAAGCCGGAGTGGAACATTTAAATAAGGATAAAGTGAAAAAAGAAAACCAAAACAATACTTCTACGTTCGCTCACTAAAGGTTTGGAGGAGGTTTTTAAACCGTTCATTCTTGGCTTATCTGGCTTCTGTCAAATAAACGGCGCAAAACGTCTTAGCAGGATTAGCCGAGCCGATAGCGATAGCGAGGGAGAGAGAGAAAGAGAGAGAGCAAACACAAAAACCCTCCATTCGAGGCAAGGGGTTTGTGTTCTTTCGGGCAGGACGATAAAACACAGATTTCCCCAAACAAAAGCCCGACCGAACTTGAATGGCGAGCCAGGGGGGCAGTGTGTATGACAGACGGTATAAAGAAGGTGCTAGCGTTCGATTCATTGTTGTTCGTAAAAAGGGATGCAAAATTAATAAAATCGGAAGAAAAATTTAAAACTCACGGTTACGAAACCGCCATCTCGATTTGTGGTTTAAAAAAAAAGCCGATTTCAACAGCTTTCAACCAGGTTCCCCACAACTGTTTGAACTGCGAGAAGTGGTAGTGAACAGGACCTGTTGTTTTATATTTTCCCTGCGATGGAGGCGCCTGGTTTCTCAGCAAATTTATTTAACGGATTTTATTTTAACAAAGCACATTTTTTCCATTACTAAAAAAAATCCCAATATCCTCAACAATGTGTTGATGTTTCATTCCAGGGCTCGACAAATTTATTTCAATTATTAGACTACGTCAGTAGATCCTCAATGTGGTAAAATAGTTTGAGTAAAGGATTTATTTCATTTATATTTTAAGAAATTAAGCTTATATACAACGAACGAGGACCTACGAATGAAACCAAAGTGAAGAAGATCCACTAGGTATGAATGAAATAGGATCCTATGAATGTTACGCCGGTATCTATTTCAGTTTGAAGTCCAATGGAGGCGCCTGGTGTTTCAAGCCAATGTCTGAATTTAACTGGAAAATTAAAGACTTTCTAAATTTTAGGGTAAATTTTTCTGGTGAGTATTTTCTAATTGAACTGTACTATGAAAATTCTTAAAAATGCTCACAACTCTCAATGGAAGGTGGGGCTTAAAGGTGAAAAGATGCCCAAAACCATGACCAGTTAATATTGGAAACATTTTGATCAACTTTTCACGAGTACTTTATTCATTCTAGAAAACCGTTCACGTTTAAACAAGAACAAATGAAACGTGAATTATTATTTTGATGCTAACTCCCTCGACGCCACAGCATCGCCTTCGCGTGGCACGATCGAAGCTGCGAGTCAACAGGTGCTCGGTGCTCAGGGTAGCCGTGGTTTTTGTTTTCCCCCTCCCCGCACCGCAATGGCAAAAGCAAGGCTGGAACGAGCGAGCCTGGAAGGACTTGACGAAAAGAATCAGGCCAGATTAGATGCGGCCGCCGCCGCCGCCGCCGTCGACGTCCGCCGGAGGCAAACTTGCGTCTCGGCTTAGTGAAAAGAAGGCCTCCGCCCGGCGAGGCTCAAACAATCCGACAGATTTGCTTCCATTAGTAATATCAGTTCCTTTTTCTCGTGCAAGAAAGAAAGAAGGTAGAGGAAAAAAAAATACAAACAAAAGGGAAGGGAAACTTCCACCCGAAGCATATTTCGATCGCTCCGAGGTTTGTTTGTGTGTCACTCCACCCCCCTTCCCCCCCCACTCATCCCCCACGAAAGCAGAAATGATCGTAAATGATGAGTGGGTAACCGAAAGGTGGGAGGAACAAAATAAAAAAAAAGTGGAGGAAAATAAAGAAAAACAGAGCCGCGACGGGCGAGCGGGCGGAAAAACCCGCCCGACGACACGCTTACTGCTTCATTTCAATGGCATTCCCGGTTTCAGCCGGCCGCCGTTGTTGTGCTTATCTCGGTGATATTTCGCCCAACCGGAATCGAAATGAAACCCCTTGGAGGACTCTGTGCTCTTATTTCAATTTTCAAGAGCTCCCCCCACCCGACCTACGAAGGGGAGGGGAGGTTCGCAGGTCGGACGACGACGGACGGCAAACACCAACTGGAAAGACCTATTAACCGCTTGGGCGGTTATGTTTTATTGCCCTCCCAAACATTACGGCCCAGATTACCATCGCATTCAACGCAGGGAGGAAAAAAAAACACCCCGAAACACACACACAAAGCGGGTAAGGCACGGAAAACCATCCAATTTGGATCGTCCAGAGAACAGTCATTAGGTGAAATTCCACAATCACCGTTCGCTTCATTCAGTTGTGGGAAAGGCGGACGAAGTGGAGGCGACGTCTGTAATTTTAACTTTAATCTATGACACAATATATAGAAAGATATATATATATATATATCTCGCTGCCTGCTACAGAAATTCGAGCCCTCCCCGCGGTGGGCAGGGGTTTTAGGGGGTAAATAGCAACAGATTTCCATCCATCCACAGACCATCTCCAATCCTCCGTCCCGAAGCAGAATGCTTCGAAGCGAAGGTGGAACCGTAATAGAATAACAGGCTCGCGCGGAAAAATGCGTCCACGATGAAAAGGATCTAACGAAAAGGAAGGGGGGGAGGGGGGAGAGCAGGGAAATTCGAGCGAGGTGGGCTCGGAAATGAATGAAACTCTCAACCTTTTGCTAATTTTTCGCTGCCCGCGTTGTCAAATTCGGGTTCGAGTTGGTTGCGGTACGTTCATCGTTTCATTCGCACGAATCGCGTGTGAATGATGCGTTCATCAATTAAAGATAAACGGGCAATTTTACGTGCTCTTGAATGAATTAAATGAAAAATGTTTGCCCATTATCTATAAACGTTTCAAACGAACTTGAACATAAAATAAATTAAAATAAATTTGAACTGAGAACAAATTGCAACAAAATTCATAACGCGATTCGAAAGAGTAACTTCAAAAATCATGGTGCTCTTTAAGTTAAATTTGTTCCAAACAGTATGTTTTACTTTTCGCGTATGATTGAAATGAACAAAGGATGTTCTTTAAAACTTTTTTTTCTGTTCTTTTTTTCTTTTAATTTTATTTTGTTTAGTTTTATCACTCTAATTTAATTGATGACACCAACTGAAATATCTAGTCAGTTTAAAACATGGAAATGAATTTGATTTCAGAAAAATAAGTATAAAGCATTATTCTATTAAAAGATGTGATTCTCTCTGAAACGAATTAAAACGCAATATAACATAAAAATTATCTATCATTGAAGATAACTGCGCAACCTGTGATACAACTCGGGCTTACGAAGCCAAATGGTTAGGAAAAAGTCCGAGAAAAGAAAAAACATAAAACAAAAAACTTCAGATAAACGTTCGCTGAAGGCGTGACTTTCATGCGCTAGGCTGGAAGCCCTACGAGATTCCTGGGTTGCGTGTAATCGCGGACAACGGATTGAGCTACACCTCGGGTTGGGTTGCGGAGCTCAAAAGTAAACTTCGGCGAACACGAAAGAGGTGGAAACCGTACGGTGGGGTGTTTAGGGAAACACTCTTCTCACCCCCCCCCCCCTCCCCCCAGTGGCGAGCAACTTGTGGGAAATGAACTTTATCTACAGACAACCCACGAGTTTAATTGTCGGGGCGGGAAACTTTTCTTCTGCTCGGAAATTAATAGCACGCACAAGGGTTGGTGTGTGTGTTTCCATCACCGTTTTTAAGGTGTTTTATTTAAAAATCTATTCAAAACGAATTACGTATTGTTTGAGGAAACAAATGGCTTGGAAGGTGTATTTTGCAATACTTTGCGAAAGCTCGAATGTATTTTTCCAAAATCATACCTTCTGCATTCTATCATACGAACGAACGTTGTTTGTACGTAACAAATGTATGTAATCAAAGGCAAAACATTTTATATAAGTTTCATAAGAGCATGACGTCAATAAGCCGTCATAACTAAACACATTTAGTGTTTCATTGTGAGCTCTTTATTTTTTATTTAGTAAGTAAAATGTAAAATGTTCTACAAATTATTTCTTGAGCCTTTAAAAGTCTAATCTAAAGGTCCTTTACGGTATCGTTTGATTGACAACGATTAGTATTTGTTGAATGCATTTCTTTTCCCTTTGCCACACGGAAAACGCCAGGAACTTGGAGTTTGTTGACACTTTTTGTGGCAAAAGAATCCAAAAATAGCAACACAGCTACGTTCTTCTTTCAAACTTAATGTTCTATCAACCGTTTGCTTACGGCAATAACCCGTTACAAAAAGCAAAAGAGTCAACGCCGTTCGAAGAACTCATTCATAAAAGCACGTCAGGGAATGAATGAACCAGTGCGGAGTAAATTTGATAACTCACTTTCGTGCGCACGTTCTTGTTCGTTGGAAAAAGCGTCAAGTACTGGGTAGGTTTTTCAATAAACAAGTGAGCCTTTGGCCTTATACGTACCCAACGTTAGTCGAGCTACTTTAGTAAAATGAGAAAAAAGGTTCTTCTGCCCGGAAGCGAACACAACCGTTGTGTCGCAAGAATGTTGTCTGGAAGGAAAAACGAAAAGCAACACCGAGAAGTTGTGACAGTGGCGTAAGGATTTCCAAGGCGTAAAACAATACAACAACGAAGAGTTGGGGTGTAGAAAAACCAAGCTGGCACGCTTTTTTTTCGTGGCACGAAACACACAACTACGCTCGGGAACAGAGTCCGGATAAATTAGGCTTGTTGCGAAGTCAATTAAAAGCGCCTGCCAAATACAGCCCACACTGCTGGCTCTTCTGCTGCAAGCAAGCAGAAGCAACATTGTTTAGTGCCAGACCAGAGGAGCCGAAACTTTTCCGCGCTAATTAATTGATTGTCGCCCCGTGGAGCGTCGTACCGATCGCTGTCGCTCGCGTCTTTGGCATATCCAGTGTTTTTTGGGTCTGATTTTGACGCAATTGTTGCCCGAGGCTGCAGGTAGGGAAGGAAAGAGGAAGAGGAACGAAAGAAACGCCCTGAAGTATACCGTTAGGCGCTTTTGAGCGCAATGGCACATTGTCCAACGAAAGAAACACCCTGTGTTTGCCATGGCCATAGCATACTTTTAGGCGCTTTGTGGTACATTGTCCGGCTGTTCTATTTCCCTCGAAATAAGCAAAACAACGTTACAGTTTCTACGGAATGTGTGAGAAAAGGGACTTACCACCGAGAAACAGATCCTGGAGCGCCTGCACCGACTGACATAGCAGGGCCCAGCCTTCCGGTTGACTCGGGCGCTTCAGTGCGATCACGTTCGTCAGCAACACGGCGCAACCGTGTGCCGGAATGTGTGGTCGCAACCAGCCGGACAGCTGTTGCTGCTGATGCTGTTGCTGCTGTTGCTGCAGGTGATGGTAGCGTATATCCTTCGCCAGTCCACCGCCGGGCGCCTGTTGATGGACGTCGTTGATTGTAGCTGGAGGCGCCGCTGCTGGTTGATAGAGCGGATGTTGCGAGTACACGGCTGAGGAGCGGGACGATGGCGACACCGATGGTGGTGGTGGTGGTGGTAGTTGATGATGTTGCGACTGCGACAGAATGGCGGCGTTACTATGACTAATCTTACTTAAACTATTACTGCTAGCACAGCCTTCGTTGTTGTTGTCGAGTGCGTGATGTTGCTGTTGGCGGGT
Source organism: Anopheles sinensis (assembly GCA_000441895.2). NCBI lineage: Eukaryota > Metazoa > Arthropoda > Insecta > Diptera > Culicidae > Anopheles > Anopheles sinensis. Next base: position 1,531,823 of record KE525157.1, on the reverse strand, counting down.
TTGCAACATCTGGTACCCGTTGTTGTCAGGGCCACCGCCTCCTTCCGTTGGCAGCGACGAGCTGGCGTTGCCGTACGACGGGAGGTTGGTTCGTTGTTCCTGGTGCCACTGGTGCCACTGATGCGGTTCGTCGCGGTGTCGCTGCTGAACCGAAACGCCACCTTCACCTTCGAGATGCTGCTGCTGGTGCTTCCGGTAGTGCCACATTCGATGCTGGTCCCTCGACTTTTCCTGCTCCATCGCAAGCAGATGCTGATCCTGCTGGAGCGACTGTTGCTGCTTCGAACGATGCTGCTGTTGTTGTTGCTGATGATGATAATGATGGTGGTTCTGATGCAGGGAGTTTTGATACTGGTGCCTGGGCTGATGATGACTCGCTTGATGCTGCTGCTGCTGAGCCTGATGATGGTGAAGTATAAGCTGTTGGTGCTGCTTCTGCTGCGGTTGATGTTCGTTATTGTCCTGGTTGCACGGAACACTACAAATGTTGTTATACTTATACTGAAGATAAGGCCCCCGCGGTAAAGTATTGTTAGTGTAGGCACCATACGTTGGTGGTTGTGGTGCTGTCGTTGCGGATGACTGGATGCTACCCTTTTTCACTTCACCCTCCTCCTGCCTGCCGGTGGCGCGCTGCTGCTGCTGCTGCTGCATTTCGTTCTCCGACTGCTTCTTCCTCTGACAATCACTGCTGGAGCGCGTGGTGCGGTCCGACGAGCTGCTGCCGGCTCGCTCATCAACCGTTGCTGCGGTGGTACTATTATTGTCGACGCTAGCGACCGTCGGTGGCATGGTGCCGTCGGGGTTCCTGTATCCTACGGTCGCTTCCGTTTCCTCTACCAGCTCGTGATGGTTTGGTTCGATATTTATGTTTGTCGTGCCGCCCGAAACGAACGCTCCTTCCTCCACCGGCAACCAAATTCGTTCCACGCTCGACGATAAAGATACTAAAGATGACCACACCAACAGCGACGAAGACGACGACCAAGACGACGGTGGGGACGATGGTTGGGAGGACAAACTGAAACGAAAGAGAAAGAGGGAATATATTACCATTCGTGAGCAAGAAAGGTGATCAAATGTGTCAAATACTCATGCTCCAAAGAAGAAGTTTAAAAGGGATGTGAACGAATGTCCAGCCTAAATATTACAAATGTTCTACAAACTTTACATCTGTAAAAGATATCACCTCATAATAAATAACCGTTAAGTATTCGGTATTAAGTAAGCATGAACTAACATGAATTCAATTGGTTTTCATGTATGTTTCTTCAAATTCTGTTCAACTGTTGTGTAATGTGTTGATCCTGGTCGGGTAAACAAACTGTGCAGAATAAGCTAAATAATTTCGTCTCTAAAACTAAAAATTATACTTAGATAGCGTTGTGAACCATGCGAGTTAACATTGATCGCACAAAATGACATATTTTGTTTCATTTAAAACGTTCATTTTGAATGGTTTTCTACTCCTTTCGATGCTGTCAGTTGAGCAGGATGTCAAACAAATGTCGTTGCTATAAAATAAATGTTTATCCTGGCTACGTTAAGTGAAATTTAAGTGCACGAAATGAGTGTTTGACAGTTGCTGTTAAGTGGAAAGTTGTGTTTAAAACCCCTTTAGTATATAAAAATGTATGTGCTATCACTATCCAGTTAACTTTTATTGTGAGCCCCTCTCTTATATCTATAAACAGTTTAAAAGAGCTTTATCGTATGTATCTTTGATTTTGAAAATAATAGGAGAAGGAGAATCGCAACCCTGATCGACAAGATAACATAAATTGACGGCGGTATTCCAGTTACCTGGCAAATATCATCTAAGAATATCGCTCTACGCAGTACTGTCTGTCGAACGCAAAAGGTTAGATTCGCTAGAAACGGGCGAAACGAGAAGGTCATAGAATGGAGCACGGACGAGATTCAACTCGAGCGCCAGTTGGCAGTTTGCTATTCGATAATGCAAATCAATCAAACGCCGTCGAGGATTTGTAGTCGTCCGTCCCTTCCGCCATCAACCGTTTAGCGGCAAACACGGCTGGCCAGCGTCAGATAGGATGAGCTGACAGTGAACCCTACCCCAAGCAATGGGTGAGATTTTTGCTGCGATTTCCCAGCGCGTGAAAATCCGGAGGTAGGGAAAACCCGGAATCCGAGAAAGTTTAATCGAATTTCAGCTGTCCATTACCTGACGTTTGGGTGGGGGATTGATTTCGGATCGTCGACCCCAGGGGCGTTTGGAATGAAGGGTCCGGCCATGCCGTCTTGTTGGCCATCGTGGTTTTTCACCCAGCCGCCAATTATAATCCCACCTGGCGCTTTGTCACTTGTCTTTGTGTTTGAAAAACAGGCATCCCTAAACAAGGCACGAAAGAAGAGGAAATTTAACACCCACCTGATTGCGGCCTAACCATAAGCTTTGGGAGATGGCGGAGGAAGGGAGGAGGACGAAACAAATCCCCGGACAGTTGAAAACAAATCAATGAAATTAGCGATGCTCGTTTCTCGCTCGACAACTGAACGCACCGGGATGATCTCTTTCTCATGACATTGTTCGTTGATTCAAAGTTTTTCCCCTCACCGGAAACCCGAAAGGCTTTAACGAAAGCAAAGCAAAGCTAGCAGCTGATTTTGAAGGACTGAAACAGGGAGGGCATTAACACCCGTTTTATGTTTTTCCATCCCAATACGCTCAAGCGCGCGATAAAAAGCGGGTGTATAAAACGGGACGATGAACATTCCTCCCATCAAGCAGCGGCGAGCATTGAAAAATTAATTAAATTATACTCCAACACATTACCGTCACCTTCCGCCGGTGTGGAAAACAGGAAATAATGCAGAGGCTAACGATAATCGTAAAACTTTACCGACCCGTCTGGAGCGGAAGCGTTCGGCGAAGTACGTAAAACAGAGCGTTATGCCGTCCTTGACGGTGACTCTGCCACTTTTTAGCTTTCTCGAATCCCTCTCTCGATGATAGAATAGATTCATTTTTAGCTTTAACCTATATATGTGCAGTTTGAAAATGCCAAAAGCAACTGCTTCATGCAATTGTTTGGGTGCGCTTCACATTTTTACCACTTCTTTGCACTCGTCTTTTGTGTGTTCCGGTACGCTATCATCGGTTTTCCTCGGTTTGGAATCTTCTTCCGCTTGTGAGATACCTTCGCGTCCCAATTTACTTCATTTTGATGTTTTGCTTTTGACTGACACAAGCAAAATATCGACAATTTTCTCCACTATCATCTGGTTTTGAGGATTTTCCTTTTTACGCCGGTTGTTATCTACCAGGTCATTAAAATGTTCGTAGTTTAGTTTACTTTAAATTGTTAGAACGTTTGTTTAGATCTTATCAGATTATCAGTAAACCAGCGCTGTTGGTATGGCTGAAAGGGAAAAAGGTGTTCTTGTATCAAATTTTATTAATCTGAATCGCTTCAATAAAGGATGTTGTGTTGAGCAATAAAAAAACATGATAATTTAATGAGATTGACATAACAACTTCATTAGTACAAAACGTTTGTTTTAGCCAACAAATTAAAATATAAGATGAGAAACTACGAAAAAAGAAGTTCCTTTTAGATCAATGTAGTGAAATGAGCTTGACAAGCTGAAAACATATAAAGTAAGCCTGAAGGTAGCGTATCTCCGCGGACTTTTGATGCTCGAGACGAAAGTCGTTGTCCAACCACCAAACACCAGGCGCCTCCATCTAGCGATGGTCCGAGGCAGATGACACATGACAAATGCTGTCCATCTGAACTGTGACAATGGCTCTTTTCGCGTCGAGCTCCAACTCAACACCGCCCTCGACTTTTCTTGCCGGACAAATGGTGGCGATTTGAGCACATCTCCGCTGGGCTGCGTTTTTCCGCTTTCTCATTACCCCCATACCCCCGCCCGGAGTAAACGGAATGACCCGGCAGCCATTTTGCTCTACCGGTGGCGGTGATTAATCATCATTAAGCGAGGTGGATGTGATTGTAGTGGAATGATGCACGCAACGAGGCGTCTTAAATTCACCCAGCCGCGCACCAGAGGCTGAAGATTGATTCCGTATCCGCAGCGCACAGTGGTGTGGAGAAGAAGGGAAGCGCAGAGCATGAAGCGGTGCACTGTCGGATGTTAATTCATCATAATCACGGTTTTGGTGCCGAGTGCAGCGCACGCTTCTATTAACTGCTTCCAGTGCAGTGCGCCGTTATGCGAAATTGCATGCACGTTTTAATATTCCCCTTTCCGGAAAGCAAGTTTCACTTGAGGAAATCTGACAGAATAAAAATTGCATTACATACATTTTTCGAACACTGAACTAGCATTTGCAATAATCTACTAACGTGTTCTTCAGCATTTGGGAGGATTTTTCCAGAAAAATACAAAGAAGAACCTGAACATATTGATTTAAAATGTTTTTGATACCACTGATGCGTGAAAAAAACTGGAAAAAAGAGTTTAAGATGTGAAAACAAACATAAAAAGAAAGGAAGAAATAAAAAACGATAGGAATATGTAGATCGAGCAGAAAGGAGATGAACAGATAGTTTAATTAGACAAAACACTTAAACAGAATGAAAAAACCAGAGAGTAGAACAGCAAAAGTTGACCAAAGATAAAACAATCGAACAATAAGAAAACTAAAAACATTTCCTCAAGAAATCTGAATAAAAGTCCATCTTTTAAAAAGCAATGAAAAATAATACAACACATTAAGACAAAAAAGGCATGCTATAAAGAACAAAGCAAACAAGAGAAAAAAAATTAGAACCATATCGAAACATTTTAGTGAATTTCCAGATTTTACTGTAAATATTTTTAAAATAGAGCCGTTGCTCATCCGCAAAACACAATCCAGCTTTTATATTGCATGTTTCTCACACGTAATTTTATTAGCTACTTTCGTACAGCAAACGATTTTCATTCCTCCATAGTTTCCCCCGCAGTTATGTCTCACTCGTACATTGAAATTGCCCACATCCTACATCGCCCAGCGTGCGCTTCGGCACGTCGACCTGCCGGCAAGCGGCAGAAGTTTGCATTCCGATAAGAACGACGAATCTCTGGTACGTCCAAACCGCAGGCCCGGATAGGATGTTTCACAAGGGGGCAGCACGTACACCAGCACGGGTTCGGGTATCTTGAGCAAACACCCGACGGAAACTAACGAGCGCCAGCGGGGAATATCCCACCCCGTGTGGAGTACACGCCGGCTTGAATTTAACAACGAAAACATACCGAATGCTTGCGGTTGCTTGCACTTCAGCCGACGTCAAGGAGCGAACCAGGAGCATCTTTTTCGACCAGCATATGACATCCTGCTTCCCAGTTTTCTTTGCCATTGAAAGGTCGGTATGTTCTCACCATTTGCTGCAGTTGAAAATGCTTCCTGCTCGAATGTGTTACAGCTCGGTTTAAATGTTCTGAAAAATAGTGATTGTTTTCCGCGCACCGTTTGACGCTTAAAATGTAAGTGTTTGTCCCCCCGTGCAATGGCGTCACTGTGCTCTTGAACAGGAAAACGGCCAATTGTAAGAAGGCGCCACACCGAACACCGACTGCGAACCATTATTTCCGGTCCCACGTGAGATTGAATTGGACCGGGCGTTATCTTCCGCCAAACAGCTGTTCAACACTGTGTCCCCAGGGCTGCACATATCCCGTGGTCCCACATGACACATGGACATAGAGATTCTTTGCGTGTGCACTGACCGAAGGAATGCAAGGGGGTCCCCTGCAGCAAGGGGTTGCGGTTTTAAACAGGACAGGATGTGACTCGTTTTGGTCGCGCGATAGATAAGCCCTTGCTCCAGAGGACCATCTAGTACGAGTTCGACCACACCACAGGCACGGGGGAAAGAACGCGGGGGAAAAAGGGCGAGCAACCAATGGCCAAGTTTGAATCGTCGAAATGTGTTTTCTGTCGGACGTTTGTCTGATCGTGGAAGGCACACAGTGGGGAACTTCGGTGGACATTGGTTTACCGATGGTTTTTACTCCGAAGAAACGTCGCCGTTTTCTCTCGACACTTTACTGCTTGAATATATTTTTTTTTGTTATTGTAGAACTCTTTTCTATATTAAGAGATGGTTAATAGGAATTTATACAAGCTCATTATAAAATTAAAAATGAATAATTTTCAACTGCACAATTATCAAACGCATTACGAAAAAGTTAAATTATCGGTAGCAGTAAAAGAAACATTTTATTCTAGCGATGAGATAAATGATTCAGTCAAGTGAATCATTTCAGGCTGAGTGAGCTGAAATTGAGAGGTAATCTTTTTACTCACTTAGAATGATTCAACTCACTCAGAATGTTCAACGCTTTCGCGAGACAATCGATTCAAGATGAGTGAGTTGCTGCATCTCACTCCGCTCTCGTGGTGATTTGAATCAAAAATGATTTAAAACACTCTCGCTCACTCGGATTGATTCAAATGTCGAATGAGTTTTTCTACTTTGGAAAGAGTTCAATCGTGAGCTAAAACACAATTGAGTCAATATGAATCATCTTGGTGATTTAAATAGACTCACTCATTCCGGACTCACTCACTGACTCTGACTCAGTTTGGAGCTACTAAATCCGTGAAAGATAGTACCATTCAAATGTTTGTAAGTCTTGCTTTGCCAAGTTAACAATATAGCTATTGTTTACTCATCAACTAAATTTTCTAATAACAAACAAGAAACTATTGTCTTTATGAGTAATGAGTTCTTTACAGAGATCTTGTCATAAATTGTGAATAAATCAGTCAATGAAAGGTGTAAAGCCAAGGATCGGCGCCTCAACTTGGGTCCTTTTTTGTGTAAATTAGCTTTTCATGGAAATTAAGAGTTCAAATTGATCAAATTACGAACTAGACAGTGTTTGAATACATAATACCGAAGGAGAACAATGTCCAACTGCGAGCCGCTCAGAGTGTCAGTGTGTATGCATAATGAAACGGGTAATTAGATGGTGGTGTGCGGGAAGGGCGGAAGGGAAGCGGGCATATTGTTCTTTGTCCAAGTGTTGCCTCCACAACCTACCTCTACACATCATGTATAGGCCCGCTGCATTCCTTGATGTCGCTAGTTTTCGCCCGAACGTAGCAGCAGGCGGGCAGCGCCAGGGGGGCAGCTGGTGGTGGAACCTCGATGTTGCCAGCTCCAGTGTTGTCGCTGCCCCTCCGACCTCTGCTACTGCTGTCACCACCTCCCGTACCTTCATAACGCTCGATTTCAATCGAAACGAACGGTGCGTCGTGTTCCTCGGACACGGTTCGATGATAGTTGACCACAACCGGCGACGGTGGGTAACACTGGCGTACGGTGGGTGACACTGAGTGTCGGTGCTGCTGGTAGCAGGCGTAAGTGCAGGAGGGGCAGAAGTTCTGTTGCTGCTGCTGCTGCTGCTGATAGCTACAGTTGTGATACGGTTCGTCCCTATAGTCCGGAAGGAAGTGAGGACCGGAGGTGCCTAGGAGTGCTTCGCTTGCAGAAGGAGAACGCTGACGATCATCAGCACACTCGGGCAGGGATGGCGCTCTCGGACACAGGGGGAGAATGCCCTCGAGCGCACAGTCGAGCAGCAGGACGCCATCTTCCCGTACCATCGGCGATTGGCGATAGTCTTGTCGGTGGTCTAAGATAGGAGGTGAAGCCTGCAGAGGGCAAAGACCTCCTTCTGGGCGTTCCGCATCAAACTCTAGCACGCCAACATTTGCGCAGGAGGAGTCGCTCGCATCCCCAGTACAAGCCTGCTTCGGTGCACCCGGCTCCGGCACGCCGAGCTCCCTGAGGTCGGAGAGGCTGCAGGCGGGCGTACCGCCTCCAGAAATGCGTCTCGCAGCCGCAGCACACTCGCGCACCAGCGGCGCCGGCGGCCCATCGCAGCAGCCCAGCCCCATATGGTGGTACTGGTGGTGCAGGTGGTGCAGATGATGGTGATGACAGTGGTCATGACAATGTTCGTCGTCCTCCGCCAGTGGCGGGTGCGCCGGGGACAGCTCCCGCGGTGGCAGATAGTACACCAGGCAGGTGACGCACACCAGGAACAGGAAGAAAATGAACACGATGTCGAACATGAGCAGCGAGTTAAACGTCATCAGCTGCATACTTTAAGGCGCTACGGCACAAAGGGTGAAGGTGTTGGTTGTTGAACGGGTGGTTATGCAGACGGACGTTCCGACGGACGCGGGAAAGACACGTACGCGCGCTTAAGGGAATCGCCCTCCACCACCACCACCACCACCTCCGAGCCTCTCCTTCTTAACTATCGCGCGCGAAACGTCCCGAACAACTCCCGTCGAGTTCTGTGTTGACCGACACTTGACACTTCTATGTTTCGACAAACAGACTACACCCTACACTCGCGAGGTTTGTCCACGGGGTCGGCAAAAGGGTTGTCGTCTATCGTTTGCCACGAGCACAACTGGTTGGGTTTCACAGTGGCAGGAGGTCGGGCTTATCTATCCTGGAACCACATATCACATTACTAAAAACATATCACAATACCGCTATTCTTCATTACTTAGTTACCGAAGGCTTTCTTTCCCCTTCATAAAGCTTTATTAGGAAATAATAACTGAATAAAGAAGATATTCGCTACCCTACGTTAAAATTGCCTACATTCAGGCGAATGTAACGCTGGTGAAATATTCGTGTCGAAACCAAAGTAAAGTCAATTATTCTTGCAAGAACAACAAATAAAACCCATAATAACATGCAATTAAAATCGGATTCAAAATATCTTTAGACAAATAACTTTTAAAGCACGTTTGTTGTTTTGACTGAAAGTTTTATAACATTCTTCTGGAAAACTACTGTCGGCACCGAACTAAACCAGGTTGACAACCGTAATGAGACAACGTTACGCAAATGCTGTAATAGGATTAAAACTACATTTTTCCCCATTCGGGGAAGAGAAAACAGGTGAGACAATACCTCACTCGAGCTAACCACAGACCGGTTGTGAGAAAGGGTAATCAGAACGTGAAAACACTCGCCCCTCACCAGACGTACTTCCGGCGGATGTGAAGTGTGAAGCGCGTGACATTATGCGGGAGGGAAATTAAATTTACCACACTTTAAAATGTTACCCTCTGCTCCATTAACACAATTTTCTTTCGAGTGAAGTGGATGGGATGGCACGTGGCGGATTGTCGGATCGATTAATTCCCCGGAGTGATCGACAAGCCAATAAACGTCGATTTATCGTTTTGATTGAAGCACACACACACACACACACATACACACACGCTCGGATGTCGCTCCCTAAGGGATGGAACGGAGACGTACACGTTTTATAAGCTACGATATACGATGCTCACACCGGAGAAGATAACCGGAGCCGGCAGGAGTCGAGATTTCTTAATTGAATGAAGCAACTTTTAAATGTTTTTACGCGTGTGGTACTCTTCGTACAGTTGCTTTCCGGGCAAGGTAAAATTAAATAAAAAGTAAAAACCAAAGTTTCTTAAGCTCCAGCACTCACAGGAAGAGCTGGAAGCGAAACGACGAAGAACGAAAAAGAAAGCTCCAACATTATGCAGTGACACTTTGCGCCGCAAGGAAGGGGGAAGCTTTCAGCCGCTGGAAACTTCCCCGGCGCGCGTCGATGTACATTAGCGGTGGGCTGCCCCCCCCCATACCCGCTGCCCTCACGCGGAAAAACTACATCACCAACTCCATTGTGTGCTACTCCCGGACCGGTGCGGAGAACTCAATCAACGTAATCATCGCCATCAGCACACCTTCAAGGGCGACTTCCGGAACGGAAGATACGCCATTTTCAATTTCTTTTCACCGAGCGCCCGATGGAAGAGCCCGGTTACGGTGAATTAATATGCGCTCGCCACACACACACACTCACATCCTGCCATCCTCGGCGGGTTGGAATGGGAGACAGGCAGTACAGGATCGATTAAAAGTTTAAATCCACTTTGGAACTTCCTTGCGCCGGCCTTCCTATTGTTATGACACGCACAGGTGTCGGTGAGGATGCTTGTTTTATTACTTGCCTTACCCGGAAGTGGGGCACAGAACATGAATTTTCCTTCTAGAAAACATTGTTTTCTGCTAGTTAGAGTTCTTGTCTCTGTACTTGTGAAATAGCAGGAAATAGCAGTGATTTCCTGCATATCAAAGAATAAAACACCCGGTTTTCACACAATGTTTTGTTTTAATTGATGCCTTTAATAGGATAACAAATAAGTAAAGCACATTAAATAGAGCAAAAATGGCTTTAACCAACAAGAAATAATGGCAGAGGCCTGTTTAAGAGCTTTGGTTTTGGATTTCTGCAAAGAAACTTTAAAGTTTATAAACGCCACTGTCATGGGTTTATAAAAAAAGTTATTTATGGATGAAAGTTTTATTTAAACTTTACGAAAGAAAAAACTAGTAACTAGAGAACGATCTCCGGAATCCAGATGGTTTGAGAGTTGATTATCGATATTAATTTTTCATACTTCCATTTCTCTGCTTATTGCCGACTAAGAATTCTTTTCCAATCCCGTTCCTCGAACTCTTGCCAGGCCGACTTTCATTCTTATGCTTTCGCGTGCAAGTTTGCCACTCTCAACATGTTAACCCTCGAGTACCCATTAAAAAACAACATCGGGTATCCGACAGAGTAAACGAGTACGAGATACCGTCAATTCATTTAGCGATTGCTTTTCGTCGTGATTTCGTCTTTCCCATCTAGCAAACCATATCCATTATCTTCCCCGTTGAGTCGCCCGGCGACCGGCGGGGGTGTTCTTTATAACAGCCAGTCTGAGACAACCACATAACCTCATTTCGCACCGTACCAGGCGCGCCGTGTACTCGTCTCGTTCGGAATTTTTCCCTTTTTTGTCCCCTTATTGTTACTCAAAGGGTAGATGGGAACGATTTGCATGAAGCAAGTACTTGTTGTGTCTCTGTATATGTGTGTGTGAGTGAACCCTCGTGGACCTGTTTTTCACTTCCGCACGCTGTAACTCACTTTACGCTGACAGTTTCAGTTTTTCCAAACACTCCACAAAAGTGAAAGCACGGAGGAGAAAGAAAAATACAACCATTCTCGACCGGCGGAGAACAAAGTAAAAAAAAACACACAAAAAAACCTCCCCGGGGGCGTTTACTCAACCAATCAGATTTTTCCCATCCCGCCATTTTCCGGGCAAGTGCGCGTGTAAGCGAAAAACTGCTGGCAGGCACTCGGAGAGATGGACGGAATGTCAAAAAGGTTCAACAGCGCAGCGAGTGAAGAAAATTGATGCGAAAAGGAAAAGGAAACAAACTAACATGCTCACTTTATCATGATCACGGCGGCATCTAGGTTCATTTTCCTACCCCCTCCCATCACACCCCTCCCACTCGTTTCTTCCTGCATACATTCTAATTTTTCCCCCATTCTAGAGTTTGGTATCGATGTAAAGTAAAAGAAAAGCAACATGACGCCGTTCCATAACCCATTCGAAGAAAAATCGGAAGGAAAAATGTGTAGGAGGGAAAATATCCACTCCGATTTTCCAATAAACTGCTGAGTTAAGCTGGTAATCGAACGCACTCGGGAGGTTGGCGCGGGGGGAAAACAATTTTACGAAAAGTGACCGTCCGTGTTCGAGCAGAGATGTGGGTTAAAAATATAATAGAAAATTTGCAAAATTAAATACACCCTTTTCCCATTGTTTTGGTTAGTAACCATGGTAACATAAGCTTATTTCTGGATGAAATTTCCATCGATCAAACTACGTAGACAATGGCATGTTTTCAACTAAATTTTACCACTAGTTTTATAATTTTCTATTTTGAACAAAAGCGATTTTTTGATAATGGTAACAATCTAATTTGTGTTTCCGAGTGATTTGGAACGCTTATGAGCCTAATAGTTTTGTGCCTTCTGATGGGTTTCCACCTTCAGTGTGAAATGTGAAATTAAATTCAACAAATGGAGGCGCCGAGTCATTTATGCAAAACGAGCTGTAAAGAGCTATGCAAGGCTTTGAGTCAATGTTCACGGTTTTACATCCGTCAAACTAGTATCCACAATATCTTATTAATACTAGTTTTGTTAATAAATTGGAAAATTTTCCATTTCGATTCGATTCATTTTTGGGTTTATAGTTTCGAATCGAACCAAAATAATATATTTTTCTTGAAACTTCATTACCAAAACATGATTGAACTATTATTTATTTCACTAGCAACCAACAGGCGTAGGGTCGGAAGCCACTTGCTCGCTTTAAACATCTTCAAAATATTCCTTAATTTTTCATTTGACTAAGAAACTGATAGTTTCTCTTCATTTATGTCCGTGAGAGAAGTCCTCTCCGTTTGATATCATTCCATTGCATAAACTTGATACACATTTTAATGGGCTCTAACACTGAAATGAGTGTACCGAATGCATATAAAAAAGATCGCTTAACGCATGGAGAAGCCGTTTGTTTATCTTA
>KE525157.1:1486600-1514549 GCA_000441895.2 Anopheles sinensis | reverse complement strand
CTGGGAGGCAGCGTTACACTTGATCTGATTAAAATTAAAGAATGGCTCACATCCGTGACTCAACAGACACACAGTCCTGTCCTAATTTCCGGCTCAGCGCTGGAAAACGAGCTGCTTCTTAGCTTCTTAGAAATGAACGTTTCAAAACAAATTCTCTCTCCCACACACACACACCCAAGCACAGTGAAGGAAAAAAGAGTAACGAATCACACTCGGATTATACTTTAGCCTTCCGAGGAGACGACCCTCCGTCCCGAAATCCTTCGATCAAACCCTTTACATGACGTTTTACTACGAGTCGCTCGTCACGAGTTGAAGCTCGTTGCAATCGTCATGCACTTCGCAAGCGCACGTAATAATTGGATGCATTTTCCCTTTTAATTCAATGAAGCGTTCGTTAGTACACGGGAGTGCTGCTTCCCTTTCTGTGTTCGAGGCCTCATTGTGGGACTTGAATTTCAAAGGAAAATCCGTTCGTAATTGCACATTCGAAAGACACATGATTACTGTAACGGAGGTTCCGAACAGGGTTCGAGTTTTAACAACTACGCTAAACTTTTCCAAGGAATATATGATTGTTTATTTTGCAAAAAAAGGGTACATTTGAAACATACATCGCTCTCTTTCCGCCTATTTTCCTCCGCTTCTGACAAGTGACTACACCACATTCTAGCGAAAAACTTGCCAGAGAAAGTATTTTTAAGCCACATGAAAGTCTGCGCCAATTCCAGGCCCATGTTAATGCTCCCCCTCTCATCCACAGGAGGCCCACAAAAGTATCTCTGGCATGCGGTGGCGAGCGCCATTTTTGTTCGGAAAGTGTATCCCCTAACAACCGTTTGCCTTTACTTTTGTTGTATGCCATTTCTAGGAGTTGGTGGTTGCTGTTTTAGCTCCTTACGAGTTTAGTAGAATGGAAGCAAAACGAACGACGGTAAACAGGATCCCACACCGGGACACATACGCCCACACAAGCAACCAGCTGATGTGCGTTTGCAGAAGGTAAGAGAATTTTAAGGGAATGTGAGGCAAGATGCACCTATTCCTTAGGTGAAAAACATTTATTTCTTGCAATCCATCTCTTCACAGATCGATTCCCGATCGTCTCTTCTAAAAAGAGAAAAATAATAAAATGACATTTAAACCCCTCAGAATGATATTAAAAATTAAATTAAAATTCAAAGAATATTCAGACCACGACTCTGGTCCACGAGTCATTTAAAATTGTGGGGCAAAATGATCCAGACAGTGGAGCATTTATCAGCACTTAATATTTTTGGAGTATCTACCATAACAACACATGTTAGAATATGTCACGAAATTTAGTTAAATGTGGTTGTTTTAATTTTATTGCAATGAATTTATATCATATATTTCATACATATATATTATTTGATTCGAAGGTTGAGAATGCAGGATATGTACAACTTTCAGTCAATTTAGTGAGGAACATGCCATTCCTAATAAGCTAAAATAAGCCGGTGCATATTTACCTATATTGAGGATGTTTTATCTTTAATCCTTCATAACCAGAAAAAAATGGCTCGACTTCCGTTCCGAATTCGTTAAGCTACAAATTGGTGAACTTAATAAATTTGTGCTTTTGTGCAATATTTTATTATGACACTTGTTATAGCTTCAACTATTGTAGGAAAATCTTACTTGAAAATTATGTAATTCTGCAAAAAGCACTATGGCATCTTACACAATTTCCCCTACTCTCTCTCTCTCTCTCTTTTTCCCTAATTTAACTGTAATGGAGGTTTTTGGATATAAATTATCAGTACGTTATGTTTCTATTTCCAACCCAAGTGAGACACCGCACGACCGGGTTCATTTGACTGACGCATATTAACTAAAAAGTAATTTAAAATCATCGCAGATCAGATCGAAGTCTAAATATGTTCGTTCACACGAGTGAAAACCGTTTTCAATCCGTCATTGTTCAAGCAATGGGAAAGGGGAGGTGAGTTTGTTCGGACTCAACCTCCAATAGAAAATAAAGTAGATAAATAAATAAATGACTGAACGTGGAAAATCTCGACCCATCTGCTGTTGGGCTTCCGGCAGACATGTCTCCCCCTCCTGCCATCCCCCCCCCCCTCTCACATCCTTCCCCCATCCTCCATCGCGTGCCCGATTCAGACCGGTTTCCGAATAAAAAAAAGGACACACCAAGAGCAACCTCAATCAACTCCTCCCTCCTTTGAAAACGGGCACCTCCGCAAAAGGGAAAAAGAAAACGAAACAGGAAACACTCTCACTTCAGGGCAAAGGCAAAAGGCAGGCAGACGCAACAGGAAGAACGGGGAAAAACTTTTCGTCACCGGAATCCATTCACACCGGATTCCGTTCCGAAGCAGAAAGCTACTTTACACCGACACAACGGGATCGGGAGGGTGGGCTTTTTTTAAAAAGGCGAAAGAAACCGGATATACAAGACCCCGGCCGGGTGGTGGTGGATGGGATACACCACACATCTCCAGAACTCCCTTAAAAGAATTCTTACGAGACGAGACTGCGATTCGGAAGGACCGCAAGGGAAACAACTAACTTGTTTCGAAGCACTAAAAGAAGCCCCGTTTGCCGAGGAAAAATGGAAGGAAAAAGAACACTTTCCCACGGAGGTGCTATTTATGTCCTTTTCCGGGGGCGATGTTCACCTCCTGGTATGTAGTAAGCCCATATGGACACCATCCCGCAAAAAGCATTGTGAAGTGAGACGAAAAGGAGCTTGCTTAAGAACGTGCTGGATGCTAGTTTGTTCCACATTTTCCCACGCCAAACACAAATGCACCAAACGCATATATATTTAAGACATATAGACACAAAAACAATAGTCCTGTAGATCATTGAAAACCCATTTTCAAAGGGCACACGATGGAGGCACCCGAAAAAAAAGTGGAAAAAAGCTCTATCTCTCTCGTTTGATTTTTTCAAACAACCATTTTCCGTTAATCGTGTGCGGGATGAACTTTATCGCACGCTAAAAAAAAACACCGAATAAAACATTCGGGAGGCAAACAGCTTAATCACCGTTTCGGCCCAATTCCAACTTCTAACTCTTCAGAGACAAAACCGAACCCGGATGGAGAAGGAAGGCAAAAAAAGGAGGAATCGAACAGATGTGGAAAACCCCAGCCAATCGCTCGCATTTCCCACGGGATTTCCGCATCGGGGGGGGGGGGTTTCCCGACCAACAGCACGTGGAGCATGTTATAGGTGGTTCGGAAGTGAAGTTAGCTAGAGATTACGTTCGAGTGGCAAGATTTGTAGTGAACGCGGAAATAAGCTAATTCTTGGACACTTTAAATTTCAACCCAGATTTTTCGGTGATGTTGAACGTTGCTCACGAAGAAGGATGAAGGATCGGAATGTCAGCAGTTTGATACGGTCGTTTGATTGAAGTTTTTGTGCAACACTCCCTCCCCACGCTTCGCGAAGCCACTCAAATTCAGACGGACAGAGGCAACTTTTGGAGCTCTTCCACTTATTGGTTTCGGTAAGACCACTTTTGCATCTCCAACTGAACCGAAAGTCTGGCTGATCACATGCGTACGAGTTGAACATCAAGTTTTAACCACTCGAGGATGCAACCGAAATTCGTAGGAAAGAAATAAAATAGTAGTAGAAGGGAAAGAACCGATCATCTACCATTCGATAATGGTATTTTCAAAGAAATAAATCAGGAAAAACATAAAATAAAACAAGTAGAATTTCGTAAAATAAAATTTACATAAACACTAAATTCACGTTTGGCTCAAAAATGCGATCACTTTAATCTGAAGATCTGTGATTCTTGATAGTTAAAAACACGCGCGCGAGAACGGACAACACCGGAACGGCGCGAGGAACGGGACACTTGCCACAAGGAGTCTCTTCTCTTCCGGACACGACCGGACCGCAAGCACGTTGGAGTTGGAGCGTTGGGCCTCCAGAAACAAACAAAAAAAAAAACTCCCTTTCGGCAGGACACAAACGCACGGCTCGCAAGACGGAATGATTTGGGCAACCCTCGGCGCTCGGCTTGCGAAAGCACTCTGAAGCGAACGGAACGCGTTTGCCGCCTGCCGACGCCGACATTCGATAAGCGGAACGGATTAATCTCCGACAGGAAGAAGCTGTTGCTTGCGCCCCCGAAAGCGCTGCCAACTGATGCCAAACACAACCACACACACACGCACTCTCTTTCGCTCTTTTCTGCCACCGCAATACTCTCTATTTGGTTGGTAGGGAAAATTGAGGCAGGATGCCCTAATGGGGCAAAATACACCGCTACTTTTTATTCATTGACGTGTCTAAATCATCGTATGTGAATTTCGTGGTTGCATAATAAGATTTAACAGAGAAACATTATGCTTGAATGATTTCCCTTTAGCTTAAGTTATAATAGATGTTAAAATAAAATATTGCAATCAAGTAGACATTTATCAAGTACCTCTTCAAAACTGTTGCTTTACGAATACTGAACAGGATTGTATTAATAATCCTTGTAAATATGAAAACATCTTCATACGAGGGTTAAATGCACCGGTTTATAAAGGGCAGCTATGTGGCTTATACTGCGGTAAATCTTAGGCAACAGACTCAAATTTTCTAAACCTATTCAGTATGGCAATTTTACAACGTAAATAAACTTACGTAATTAAACAACTCACAATTTATTAATTTCAGATATTTCATATTGAATTAAAATTCTTTGCAACAAAACAAATTTGCTAACAAAGCTGCAAGCAGATCTAATAAAATTTCTTGAAGTATTCTACTTTGCTTTGGAATTTCCGAAGCTCAAAAAATATCTCGATTACGATAAATAACTCTAATTAAATGCCTCACGATCTGAAACAATTTGTCCCAAAATAATGTTTTATTATATTTTGGGAGCAGGTTAAAGAATCGATCTGTGCAAAAATTGGGTTATTTTCCACGAATGGTTTGCATGTAATTAATTTTTTCCGCTTGAGAGGGGCATTTTGCCTCACAGTACCTTAATGTTTTATTGTAGTTTGGTTTCAGTTTGCTACCCTCTTCTATTGTGATGTAGGCCAGTTTTGCGTGCAGATTTGCTCCATCACGTGCTCTCTCTCTCTGTCTCTTGTTCGTTCTCTTTCTCTCTGTTCATTTGTTGACTGTTTTGACGATGTGGAGCCTGTATCTCATCTCCGAGGATCCGAGGACTTTCGTTCGGCATCGTCGCTCCACGGAGCTGAAATGCCGAAGTCAAGGGCTGACCGGTGAGGTCACACACATGCACATTCCCAACCAACAACTGTTTGACGGTTGGACATCCGAAAAGGACTCGCCAAAAGGATCCTGTTTCCTTCTCTCTTTTTCTCTCTCTCTCTTTGTGTGATTGAAAATAAAGAGAGTTTCTCTCGCAGATGCTTTGGAAAGAGGCGCACGAAAGAGTCAGCTGGTGGCACCTAGAGGATGGACAGCATACCGACTCAGCATCCAGCATGCGAGCACCAGCACCTCAATTCGATGGTGAATGTGTTTAATTTTTTATGATTTGTGTTTGTCTGTCTCCTGACGCACCTCTCGAATGGGTTTAATTTTTTATGATTTTTGTTGCGTTGTTTTACTACCACTTGTGAGCAGCAGGACAAGCGGCAAGAGACGTAAAACAACAAAAACAAGAGATTCCCTCCCCCCTCCAAAGCCCCCCGTCTCGCAGCATTTTGGATAGTGAGCCGATTCATCTAATTTTCATGAATATTTAACTGCAGTTACAAGTTGATTTGCTCGCCCAAAATAAACTCCTCATTAGAAGGAGGCCTGCTGCTGCGGGAAGCCACCACCAGTTGCTGAGCGGGTCGCGTAATGTCAAATATAAACATCGAAGATGTACATATATTTTTTATCACTCGCCAAATTGGAAACCGTTTGCTTATTAACAAAACATGTGGCAGAAACCACGAAGATAATTGTGGGCTTTGTCGAGTCTCAACAGCACGATGCTTTCTTATGCTGTTTCTGAGCCTTTTTCGACATATTTATTTATGAGACAGCTCAGATCTGTGAGTTTTTTTCATTTAGTTTATTCAATTCGTGACTTTGTACTTTTTTCGTATTTCCCAGATTCAGAACTACGATAAGTTCTCGACTTTCTTTGTCACAATATTGTTTTTAAATACATTGATAAGAAAAGGATTATTATTTTATTTCAGACCTTATACAAGTCTACTTTTTTGCAAAGCGTTTAACAAATACACTGTGTCCAGTTTCTATAGAGCCACCTGCATTTTTCTGAGTTTAGTAGGTTATAAATTTTTTTACCAAAAATACAAATATGGCTTCAAAAAAGGTTGCATTGTATACATTTTTAACCCAGTTTTGATATTTTTATTTGTCATAAAAGTTACGTTTTATCAGTTTTGCTTGAAAATGGCTGTCCATGTTGTATAGAGCCACTGGCAATTTCGTTGGGTTTGGCACGATAAAAGAGGTTATAATAGCTATTATAATTTATTTTCAAATATTTTAGTAATCAGTAACTCTGCCATTCCTATTTATAGTTTGAAATATTCGGTTTGGCATACTGCTAATAAGGTTTTTAATTATGGATTCCTCGATTTCTTCCCAAGCATCAGAATAGCGATTTTGAGTTCATTACAGTTGAGTATTGCTTCTTGCGTAATTCGTCGTACAAGTATTCCCAAAGATTTTCAACCGGATTTAGATCGGTGAACGAGTGGCCAATCCAACAAATCGACTTTATGGTACTTAAACCAAGCACTCGTTTCTTTGCTTTTATGAATTGCCGCATTGTCTTGTTGAAAAATTAACTTTTTGGGGTGCAACTTGCGAATAAAAGGCAACAGACGTGACTCTAGGACGTCGGTGTAGTTCTTGCTATTCATTTTACAGGAAGTGAAAGCCAGCTTCAGCTTCCCAGATGAACAGAAACCAGCCCAAAACCATACATGAGCCACCACCAAAGTTGCGGGTTGAAAAAATCTGCTTATCTTTCCGTAAATCTCGCCAATATCCTTTGAATCCATCAGGGCCATCTAGATTGAACTTCTTTTCATCACTGAAGATCACGTAGAAGCAGAATAAACCTATTTTAGTTCCCAATTGTAACACATCCATAGATGACCATTTAAAAGTGTTCAATAAACACCCTTACTGACAACATACCTGCTCCCACTTGCGATTCATATTGGATTTTGCAAATTCTAGGCGTTTGGCCACATGCCCAGCAGTGAGATTTGGGGCTTTTAGCTTTTTAGACCACTTTATGTTTGACGTCCTTAATAAAACTTGACGGATGGTCTCTCTGCACACGTCTAAGTTAAACTCCCGCTTGACATCATTCAGCGATTTCTGTGAATTCGATAATGTTTTCACTATTTTCCGTTTCACTCGTTCAGAAACCTTTGATTAGCGTGGTTTTTTGCGAGTTTTACCGTATTCATTCGGGTTTTTCAAAAAATTTTGGATCACATGATGCGATCGACCTAAACGGCGGTCTATTTCCCGTATTCCAATATTTTCTTCACGGTATGCTTCAATTTTAGCTTTTTCCTGTTCCGTAAGACTTTTTCCTCTTGGCATGATGACCGCGTTTGTTGAAATATTGATGGCAAATGTGCAAAACCGTACTGGCTCTATAGAAACTGGACAGTGAAAACTTGATCGAAATACATTAAATCAGAATAACTTGGCCAGATTGTGTCCTAGTCTGTGTGTAATCGATTTTTGACATCATTACAAACATAATTAAATAAAACAATTTGAACTGCCATCATTTTTCTTTTTTTTCATTTACATTTTCTGATATTACTAAGTGGCTCTATAGAAACTGGACACAGTGTATGTATGAAACATAGATTGAATTTTCCCTGAAGGAAAATTTTAGGTTCATAAAGACGCTTAATTTTGCGGTAGATATCTCTAAATGCAGATCGAAAAACTTGTTCTGCTCTTGATTAATGTCATCAAATGGTTGTTTTCTTTTCTCACAGATCATGGACTTGTCCACCGACTGCAACGGGGCCTGCCCCACTGTGCGCAGATGACACCGTGGCCTTTCAAACAGCGAGTCGCCGAGAGCGGAAGCCGAACATGACCGCATGCTGCCCGTCGGACCGCGTATGTGTGTGTGTATGTGTGTTTGCTCGTTCCGCAGATACCGAATGCGTGTACACACGAGGGAAATGACGGTACAGCAAACGCCGCGAGACACGGAGACGATTGCCCATTCCCTAACAAGTGGTTTCATTTTCTCGACAACCATTTCCAGCGGTCAAACAGTTTTCCGGCGCAAACGGTTCGCTGCTGCTGCTTGCCACACTCCTGCCGGGTTTTGATTTCACTCACACCGCTCCATTTCGTCCCGTTTTGCAGCGGGGGTTTTCCACCTTTCCCGCAAAAACCCTCTAATGGGTGCGTGTTTGAGTTTAGCTAACGTAAGGTCGTCCTGTTATTCCAACCATTTGATGTATTCATTATTTATCTGCTAGAGTGTGCGGTGCTGGGCCGTTCTAATGGTCTTGAAATGGAAACAATTTATCGTACCGAATAAATAAATGTAATTCAACGCGACTGACGCAAGTCGCCACATATTAATCAGAAGAATATGAGCGGGTTTTTGGAACAGAGAGTGTGAATCTCTAACCCTCGAAGCCACACAACGTAAGCATACCGAATATAAAAGAAGAGCGAAATATACACAAATTAAATCTAATTTAAATGCAACGTTATCCACTGTTCATTAAAGTGCTGGAAAATGTAAAACAATCCAAATTATAGGCATGCTGCTTTAAAACCTGAGCGAAACATTGAACCATCCGCATATAAATGGTAGAAATTTGAAAGATACAATTCACGGGTGATAAGAAACACAATAATAAATCATTTTCTTATGTTTAAAAAAAAGCAAATTAGTAAGGAACAACGTGCAAAATGTGTTTAGGAAACTAATAAGAATATATAGAACAAATGGACTAAGCTCCCCAAAGGATAAATTGTCGCAATTACTAAACCCCACTACTATACTAATGAAATACTATAAACCCCTCTTTAATACAGCGTAATACTTTAGAAGACTAGTCAAGACAAGAGAGAAAATGACACTGTTTTAGAACCGGAATCACACATCAATTTGTCTGCAATGTTACAAAATAGAAGAGGGTATTTTTAAGATGCATTGGATTAAACACAAAATAATAAAATTTCATAGTTCATTTTCTGAAGTTTGAAAGAAAGCAAATGACAAAAGAGCATCATACACCCCCGTTGGCGAAACTGGAAAAAATTTGCATCCTTGCGTCTTCTTCGTCGCTTAATATTTAGATTTAATTAACGCCCAACCCTGGAGTCCTAATAACAGAAAAATCCGTTCCGGTAAATAATGTTTGCATACATTCTGACGCATGCAATGTAACGGTTGTTGCTTTTTTACCAAATGCAAAATCATATCGCGCTCTGGCAAAGCGGCATAATAATCACCGTTTCGCATGCTGACTGAGCTTCGGAACGTTCATTATGCAACAAGACAACATAGCGTGAATTTAATGTTCGCCACCTCGTTTAGTTACAGGACACGCTCGCCAACTGCGTTCCAGTGTCGGTTTTACAAAACCGGTTCTGGTCTTTTTAGTGCCTTTTTGCTGGAAAAAAAGAATTTCAAACCCTCCGCTTCGCCATTCTCTACTCTTCATGCTCGTCACACTATTTTATCTAGGTTTTGTCCGTATCCAATTTCCCTGCTTCGGCAGTGGGAAAAACCCCCCTTCAAGGGTTGGGCGAGGCTTCCTCGCTGCCGGCCCGCTACTGTTGCACACCGGAAATGAACTCGACGACGTTATTCGAGCACCGGGTAGCTCGGCTGGAAAACGTGAAGTGCAGTTGACATGGCGACGGTGGCGCCTCCGTCATCGATGCCCGAACACGACGATCGACGAGTACGGACGCGCCGAATTGCATCGGAATAGGGCCCGTTTTATTGCACTTCCGATTTTCCCCCACCCCACACCACCCCACCCCACGCCGGAGCGAAACTGGAACAATGGAGGAAACAGGGAATACGTCCATTAAAATCGAGCGAAACGATTCTCATCATCTGGGGCTTTTTTCCGATCGATATATTCCCGTCATCGAATGTGTGTGTGTGTGTGTGTTGATTCAGCAAGGATCTGCATCCATCGATTCGATTGGTGTCATTTTGTGAAACCGTCCACAAGACCTAGTTTGCAAACGAGCAGGTTGCATATGTATTGGCAATTGGAAAATGTAGGAGCCTTGGGTCAGAGGTTCCCGGAAGATTGATGAGAAATTTCCATGCTAATTTTACGACATGAACAGCCGCTTTATAGCCCGGAGCGTGTGTGATGATACCTGTAGGGAAAGTATCGCTTATTTGTGTTCGATTTTCACATAAAAGTAATACAACTATGTTATAAAACAAAGAGAAAGAATATTTTTGCTTAATTGAAATACTTGATAGTAGCTTTAAAACACAAAACAACACATTTAAACCACAAAATAAAGTAAAAGTTAAAACGAAACAACGCTTTGTAACGTTGTGAAAACCATTAATCACGAAGAGCCTTTCAAGACAAACAAATAAACTTCAGCAAACGCAGAACCGGATTGTGAAAAACAAAACACAATCTGCGGGAAGTTATCTTATTAGATCAAATCGTGCCGACACGCAGTAGAAAACCCTCACTTCCTCGTTTTCCTCGAAAGTGAACAGATGGCGAAAAAGATTTCCCTTCAAACATACACACGGTTTGCGGTTTCACACATTTACATCCTTAGGAAGGGATTGAACAATAATTTCCCGCTTTAACACTCCGTCGAAAAATGCAAGTAGCAGAAAGAGAATGTAACAAAATGGGGAAAGAAAGGGAAAATTCATGCGGGGAGCTTGAGGAATCGGAAAATTTGATGCAACAATAATGTAAGGATGTTAAATTATGAATGTTTTTTTCCATATCAAAGGTGAAACTTTTGATTTGTTTTGGCAGTTGTTTTTCGTCCAAGTGGAACAATTTTTAAACGAAAAAGATGATGCAAACGATCGAAAAGTAAAGTGATTTATCCAACCTGCATTCATTCAAACAGGGAAAATCGACGTACATTCACTGCGGACTGGCGCGTTACAAAAATGAAGGTATAAATTTCGCTTGCGAATGAATAAAGGCAATATTTTTCGAAAAACTTTTCCCCCCCCTCTCCCCTCCCCCGCCACCAAAACCACCGACGAAATATACCTTCTTCCCGCACGAAGCCAATAACCAAATCATGAGTAGAATGGCAAACACCGGAAAAGCGCACAACAATGGTGGGCAACAACACTCAAATCTCTCCATCCACCTATCATCGCCCAATTTTCCTCACGATTTGGTTTTTCCAAACCCTGACCCCCCTACCTAACCTTCCCTTCCTTCCTACCCTCTCGTTCTCTTTTTACCATACAATAAATACTGGCTTTTCCACGCTGAATATTTCTCATGAATAATAAAAATATTCGAGCAATAATACGTTCGATGGGTTTGGGGGAGGGGAAGCAAACGGTGGAGGAGGAGGAGGAGGATTTGTGCGGGGGTCAGAGGTCGCACGTACTCGGCTTGCGATACAGCAGTGCGTCCCGATCGGATGATTTTTTAACGATTCGTGCGATCAATTCACTGTTTCGCACGTTCATTTCCCTAAATTTGCGTTCGAGATATAAATTTGGAATTTGGCGGAAGAATTTGGTTTTGCACAATGCAACAGCTATCTTGGATAGTTCCAGCAAGAGCAGACAGAATAAATACAGAAAGAAATGTATCTTGCCAAAAACAAATCGTCGTAAAAACAACTGGCAACTTAGTTCTTTGCCTTTTTCGATGTGAAAACTCCTCAAAAACTCTGTCTTTGAAAGATTCGCAGCTACAGAATCTGTATGTACAGATCTGTTAACAAAAGGTCTGGGAAGAAAACCGGGAACACCAACGCTAGAGAGAGAGTACACTTTCCTGTAAAGAATCATTTCGCTTCTAATTCAATCATCCTATTTGCTACAAATGCACCAGCGTTGGTCCGTGGCAGCCGCCTGCTTTGTGCTGCTTGCAGCCAAAGAAGTCAAAGTTCGACGCCAGTACAAGAAAAGCTACTTTTCGCTTCAGCGTCGGTCGGGCAACAGCGTCGTCAGGAAGTGTATAAGAAATAAACTATCCACTCCGTTAGCGTCGAGCGTACTTTCGCAAACAACCGATTTTCCCTTCGCGAAACCAGTTCGCCGTTCGCTGATGACGGCTTGATTTTGTAGACTTTAAGCGCACCTTTAAGAAGACCAGACGAAAATTCGTTCCCAAGCAAAGTATGCCCAAGGAAATTGAATCCGGTTCGGAGCTACGAACTACCGCCAGAAGGGTGCAAAGCGGGTCAACAAACGAACCAAACGTTCATTCCACCATCCTCCAGCGGCAGTGTGCGAACAATATATTTAGTACGATTTCAGCTGCAGATCTCGGCTATAAATACTCGTTTCGTTTGCGTATCGGTTGCAAGAACAATATACTACAAACAAATTTTAAGGATTTTGCCTGTTGTTTCAAGAAAAAATTATACTACATATAAGGCGCTAGCTGATGAACACAAATATACTTAAACATTGTCCACTATTGTTTAACAAAACAAGTGATAAAAACTCTAAATTCCTAAATAAAACCATCAATGAATAAAATACAGCTTTCAACTGTCAAACGCTTAACGTCTATGCGATGTAATTAATTTGTTATTGTTGTAAAATTGAACTTTTATACCGCTTTATTGTCTTTTAATTATAGTTTTAGATTATATAGTAAAAAATTGTGTATTAAATTATGATTATATAGTAAAATTAGAGAAGTATGCTGTCTAAAATTGAAGCGAAATTAGAGAAGTATGCTGTTTAAAATTGAAGTGAATTTAGAGAAGTATGCTTGCTTCAAAAAGTTATATGTCATGAATCGAGAAGCAGTTTTAATAAAATTGATAACTTTACGATGGTAGAAAGTTACCAAAAGATTAAAGTTTTAACCATTTATTCAAGAAATGACTCAAGACTTCAGACAAAACAAAAGTCTTAGTAAAGTCGGTAATTGAAATCCTAAGGTGAAGTAGATAAAAGGAAACTGTATAATAGCATCAGTGATAAGAGAATGATCTAGATGGGATTCTACAGTATCGTGAGTCTAGAACACCACGCGTTGCTTATCTCAAGGATTACATAAGAAATCTCTTCGTCAATCCGTCAAATATACGGTCGGAAATAATTGCCAACACGTCAACCGTTAGATAGTGGTAACTGCAAATTGCTGGGAATAATTGCTCTTTTTATATGAAGACATATTCACAGTTCAGGGGAGGACGAGAACGATAGCTAGGGAAACATTTTAAGATAATATCCGCACAGATAGCGCAACTGGAGAAAGAGGCTACGTAAGAGCTGAAGGATTGTCTGGGGAGTTTAAGAGCGCCAGATGAGATTTCTGCTTCAGCTCAAGCGTCGGCGTCGGTATGGAAAATTTGCCGCAACATCCATGCGACCCGCCGCACCAATCTTTTGCACGCTCTCACAGTGACCACTTTCTCGTGCCAAGACACCAATACCAGGGTAGGAAAAAGGTGTACCGCACGCGCTTCCGCCGGATATGGCGTGCTGAGACACACTTCACCGCTCTAATGGCTTTATGATGACATCTTCGCTGCTTCGCCACTGGGAAGGGGAGACCACAGGTGTCGGGTTTCGATGTGGGCTGTTCGTTGGATACATTCATTTGCTGATAAATTGTTTCCAATTGCTGCCGGAATCCTCTTCAATCCACCAAAATAAATGCTGGTTGTGACAGATCGCTTCGCGTTTCTTCAAGAATCGGTGCGATTTGTTGCGAGGAGATGAATTGGCAGTATATCTTTCACGTGCCTTTTAAGAAAAATCACCGCTTCACTGATATACACAATTCAACAATTGCTTCAAGTGTTCATTACAATAAGCGAATCAAAAGTGGATTTTTCACAATACTACAGCTCCAAGCAACATCATACATTCAATACAGTTCTTCAAATACTAAAAGAGAACCACGTGAATGTGGAAAACTTTTTTCAATACGACAATGACCCACCAATTAGGTCAAAAAGAACTAAAACCTAACACGTCGATGAAAACAAAAGTGAGAAATATTAAAAATTAATATAAATCAGAAATGTAGAGCGAAAAGATACGTTTCACCGAGTTTTTAGTAAATATAGAACTTTTAAAGAAGATACAAAAGGGAAGATACTTCAAATCTAATTGAAACCCAAAAGGTTTTAAGTTTATAAAATCAGAGATAAATGAACAGAGAGAGCTGATCAGTTAGAGTAGCTCCGAAAAAGTTAACTTTTCAACAAGATAATGCAGCGATCCGTACCGTAAGAAGTGCTACGTACTTCTTACGTTAGGGAAAATATCGAAGAATCGACAATTCAAAACCACATTAGAACTATAAAACCAAAAAAGTATCAAAGCAAACTTAATTTAAAACTAAAATGTTTTGAAACGGACATAAACATGTACTATAACCATTATTTTGGAGCTAGTTTTGTTTGTTGAGCGATATTTCTCCAAAAACAAAATGGACATCAAAACGAAGAAAATCATGTAAAGCACCAGTGATGTTCTATTTTAAGAAAGCTCTGTTTTTTCCCCGATTGGAAAATCACATCTTCCCACGCGCCGGCATCTGGTCCGGCTCTGCTGAAGGAATGAACACGTATCAGGCAGAACGAACAGCTCGCCGGAGAAGATCCTTCCACCGAGTCCAGCTGGTTCAATCCATCCCACACGGAGACAGGAGAGGCAGTCGAACCCGGTACGTGTGTACGTGTGTGCATGTGTAGTGATGGAAGCTGTAGCCGTACAACGGACCGCAAAGGCGGCCGGGTGACACATGTAATCCGATTACATAAGAGGATTAAAGTGTGTTCGAGCTACGGGGCGGCATCGACACTCCAATAATGCATCCCGCGTATCAAGTGCACATGTGTCCTATCCGATCTGTGTATCTCCATCCCAAGTGTGTGTTTGGACCTCCCGGGGAGGAGAGGATCGGGTCGCAGGTTGTGACACAAACGATGTGTCAACGTACCATCCGTCCATGACACCCACAACTCCGGGAGAAACATTTCGGAATCCGGGTGGGGGTTTATTTACATTCCCACTCACGAACACAAATGGCTATTCTCATGATCTCAAAATAAAAGAGTTGTTCGTCAAATTTGGATAAAGGAAGGAAAAACTGGTTACACTTAGTGTAATTCGAAATAAATTGCTCATTTTAACCTTTTACCTTCAATGTTTCAACGACTTTAATGATTTTGCTATCGCCTAGTTATGGCATCGTTCGGTTGCATTCATTAGAAACGTGATAAAAGGTAGTAAAAAAAAGAAAAAAGAAAGAAAAAGCACCACAAAACTCACGGAAAAATACAGCACAAAGTAAAACAGCTACAGGACGAACGACGTCACAGCTCAAAACTTCAATGGTTTCCTTTTCACAATTTCCAACCCCCGTCTATGTGGGGTTTCCGAGCGCGTTTGAAAGGTCTCCTGCTCGTTTATCGAGTTAGTGTGCAGTAAAAGTAATGGTGGAAAGTGTACAAAGCCTTATGAGTCAGTAGAGCGCCGTAAGTCTGCCGGTGAGGGCGTAAATGAGTGAAAAGAGCAATCAAAACACATTCAGGTAGAACGCAAAGTTCAACTTGACAACGAACTCAATAAACCACGGAAAACAGTTGAAGGTAAATGAATATCAAAACTGGACAAAGTGATAGAAACAAAGTTCCAAAGTTCCTAGACGTCGACAAAAGCAAACAGCGGTTTGAGAAAGTATAAAGTGACTTCGTGATGTGAAAAGAATACCGAAAAAGTAATACTGTAGATACTTACATTTCAACTACTTGGTGTTACTATGCGAAAAGGTCATCAATCAATCAAAATCCATTTCCTAACCCGGTTGCATACCTGGGAGGAATAAAAACAAATGGAAAAACATTAGTATAAAGATAGAAAAACGTCTCAATAAGTACAGAAAACATATTAAAATGAATTAAATTAACAAGAAAGTCAATTACAAATAGCTAAACCTGAACACCATAAAATAAAACAAGTCAATATAAGTAAAAAAGATTAAATTATCGCTCTCTTTGGTTCCCATTAATCTAAATGAAATATAAAATAGAAAAGTGAGATTGCTCTTCCGACGTGAAGAACTACCATCTCTTGTGGGAAAACATAAACTGCATTATAAAATCGTTCTCCCACCTCGAAAAAGGCAAAGAAAATAAAACAATTGAAGAATGAGAAAGATAGCCAGCTTTAATCAAATTTTCCCCACCTTCCGCCCACTTTTGGGCAGTTTTGGGGGCAGGAAAAATTCCACCCATGGAAAGCTGAGTGTTCGCGAAACAGGAAGTAAAATGTCAACAGTAACGTGCACAAAACGACCGTTGGGTGTGCAAGGAGAGGGAAAGGAAAAGGGTAGTTTGTGTGTCTTTCCATCTGCGATCGGGGAACAACATTTTGCGCGAGGTTCGGGACTCTCCATCGACTCCAAACTCAAAGCGCATCGACCGTCTTCTCACTCACCACTTAACGGTAGAATGAAGTAAATAAATATGGAATCCATCTGAAGAGGGCTGCATTTGTTTACTCACACGGATTGGAATGGAAGCTCGCTTCGCAGATGGGCATTTTTCACCATAAGACCACGTGGCATACACACACACACACACGCATACCGAAGGAATGTCGGGAGCGTTATCGCGTGGAAAGTAAAGCATCCGTCGGCATCCGCCGGGGTTTGGTTTTGCGAGTGTCTGAATCCTCGTCATCCGTTTGCGCAGAATGTGAGCCCTCGCTTTCCCGCCTCCCAGCGCGTTTGTGTTGGTAGGGGTATCCTTTCGACATTTGAAGCCGTCACCCTCTCTGCCCGTCTCCCTAGCTGAACTTTCCCGACGCTCGCGCTCGCGCTTCCATCCCTTGACGGAGGATGATTGATTAAATTTTCGTCCCACACAACCCCAGGGTTTTCCGCGTTCACCCCTTTTCCGGGGGGGATGATGGGAAAGAAAAGGGGGGGTGTTTGTGGGGGGAAAACATGCCGCAGCTGGCCATCCGGCGGAAAGGGTTCATGTGCCCGCCTTTCTGACGTAACCCTCGGAATATGTCGCACAATACTTGCGCCTCACAAAGAGGACGATTATGATGATTCCTTTTCGATTGAGATTTCCCCGTTCCCCCGTTTCCTTCGGCTTTTATGCGAACCAAGAGTGTTCGGGAGAAAGCGTTATCAGATCGGGTTATCATGTTCCGTGCCTTCCATTTTTAAACTACAAAGTTTCCTCTTTTAAGCAATCAAAATGGTTACCTCTGCGTCGTACAATATCGTCTCGTATAATAATTCAAAGAATGCGCTGTAAGTTAACCTAGAGGAAGACATACTATTGTCGATTAATGGGGAAGTTTGAAGACATAGCCTCATGGAATCCTTATATTGGTGTGTAAGATTCGCTCAGATTCGAACCATAATTTCATTCTTTAGTCGTTTGAATAACCAAGTTCACTTTCTTTGCGAATTCTTCTTCATTAAATCTTCGAAACAACATTTGGTTGATAATACAATGTTTTTGTTACAATCCCCAACCGACGAAAAACAAATCTTTAAGCTCCGTCACGTAATGGGGATGCTTTTTTACATGGTATGGAGTAGGTGCAACTAATTGGATTAACGAAAGAATGATGATCGAAAAACAACCGTGGAAAAAAACTGCCAAGTTGTTTTTCAAAAGCAAACGTTGTGTGAAGACAGGGTGAGTTTCCAAGTATTGATAAAAATAAGCGGTCAATTTTAAAGCTTGTCATTAAAAATAATTGCTCAGGATGATATAAAAAGTGCTTACGAACAAGAAAAAAGGTTTGTGGATTATTTTTGACTTAAAATTCCACATCAATATATAAATAAAAATATAATGCTTCATTTTGTAGCAATTATTTTTGGAAAAAAGAACGAAAACGCACATAATCAATCATAAATCCCACCAAAACAAAGTGTATTTTGATTGTTAACATCGGTTTGGCCAAAGAGAGAAAGGATTTTTCCGCATGTTTCCCGTTCTAGAAAATGCATTCTCAAAAACTGAATTGTAGGAGTTAAAAACACAGGAGCAAACTTTATTGATTGGTGCACAGAAAAACAGAAAAACGAAGAAAAAGAAACACAAGCGACCGGGTTACAGCAATCATTCGCCCGACGTAATGAAGTTGCTGCTGGGCTTTACTGATATTACTTGTTTTCAACGTCTTCCCACCGTTTCGTTTCAGGTTGTTTTTGGGGTGGCAAAACACGTCGGAATAACAAACAAATCCCGCCCAGTGCGCTTAAGAGGGGTTAGCGCGGGGGTGATGGATGGAAGCGGTATGGGTTAGCAGGAAGCTGCCCTAAGCCTAAGACGTCCGCCAGTGAAACGCCGTAGGCCAACCCGCCAGAGCAAAGCTAGTGTATAGCTGGAGCCCGGCGTTTAATACAAATAGATAGAGAGAGAGGGAGAGAGAGGGGGAGGAGAAAATCGAAGGAAAACAGGCGCACGATTCGGGAACATGCCACCGGCAGCCGGTTCCGGCGCACGCAAGGGACAGTCGGGGGCAGGAGCGGCCCGCCGGGGTGGAGTCGACGGAGCTGGTCAGCAGCGAAAGGGTGGCTCGGCGAGGGGGGAAGGCCAGAAGGCGGGGGGCAGAGATGGCCAGCGTGCGCTGCAGGACCCGGACGCGGAGGACACGAATGCCGGATTTGGCAAATACTTGAGATCGCAGGAAGGTGAGTAAAGGGCGGAGGTGAAGATGAGGGGGTTATGTGATGATCCTTCTCCAGGAGAGGAAGACCAAAGGGCGGGTTGGGTGGGATTGATTGGATTTCGCACTTCCCACTTCGCCCACGGCAGCATCACATTTGCGAAGGTACGGATACCGTTTGTGTGTGTGTGTGTGTATCAACTTACCCAAAATAGGACAGAAGAAGGGCGATAGGTGCCCTTTCCTCTAAACGCTCCATTTCACTCCGTCCTATCCATAATGCAGTGATGTGGGAGGTTGCAAAGCCAAATGTTTGCACACTAAATTTATTGACCAGTGTACAAAAATACAAATGACATCGGTGTGACAAGACACACACACACATCGATGGATCGACCAACAGAAGGAAACTCGGTTAAACACTCATATGAATGGAGAAAAGTATCTCTCCGTAGACGAAGGGGACGATTCTAATGATTTCGGTTGAAAATCTTCGATGTGCCTGCTACAAAATGTAGTATGAGATGTTTCAGGAATTGATTAAGCTAGGAGAAAACAAACGATTACAAGATTTTTGCAGTCCAGAACACACTTTCGAAGCAAGGACATACTTCATTCAGCTACAAGATCCTTTTATTAGTTTGATTTTATCAATTCGTATATTTGTAGTACAAGTTTGTGGAATAACAGCCATCAGAAGCCTTAGTATACACCAACTCATTTTGAGTTCCTCCTAGACGAACACAATGCAAAACTCCTTGTAATAGGGATCGGGATAAAATTTAGTCAAGCCGAGAAACTTGAGTTACCAATATTTAGGAAACTAAACTCAAAGCTAATCGATCGTCATGCTCATAATAGAATTTGGAAATTTGATAGATTTAAGAGCAACCGTTTGGTGAGCGTTGAACTTTCTCGAAAAACACAAACATCCTGCAGGCAAAAGCACATAATCCTTTGGCAGGTCTACTTGAACTGAAGAAGGTGTTTGCCTGATTGTTTCGTGCATTGGAATTCCATATTCTTAAGCGATTCCTTTTTTTCTCAAATCTCTTGGTATTAGTCTTTGATTTAGTAGTTCCTGCGGATATGGAGTGTAATCACTCCCTTCAGGAATTCAAAACCACTTCGGACATAATACATATGTAGAGATCTGGTATGTGCTATTCTGGAACTGGTTCCAAGACCGATTAAGTGAAAGATATCGTCAATCTTCTAGGACAGTTTTAAACTATCTCTTACCAGAACCAGTTGTTCTTGGAAATCGAAAGTAACATGTACTGAAATATTCCTTTTTTGCATAGCAAGCAGACATTCGATAATTTTCACGTTCGTAACAGGTACCTCCTCTGCTTTTCCTTTCCATCAGTATCAGTTGACTAACTATTCTTTGATTAACTAAGAATTTAATAACTCCTCGAAGTACTGAATCCAACGTCCAACTGGATTTCAGACTGCTTTCTGACTACACTTCCATCCTTGTTGCGACTACAGGTGTCATCTCCAGAGCAAAGTTGTTGTGAACTCTCACGCCTCAAATGATCGAATCGAAAACTACTTGCGAAGACAACCGCAAACAAAGCGAATAAATGGAGGAGGGAAATTAAAACGTATCCTATCAAAGAACGTCGCTATTCGTTGGTCTTTTTAGAGTTTTATTCGAGTCTCCTTTTTATAGCCAAAATAAAAGGAGATTGTAGAGATTTCAGGCTGGGGGAAAAAGGCGACAATACAAACAAGTGATTCCGGGTTTTTGGAATCTTCCGGGACCGTCGTCTCGAAAATCGATTGCTTTCTAACAGTTCCTCCCCTATTGCTTTTCCTGCAGGCATCGATATGATGAAGCTGTTCGTAATCGCCAACACGATCGTGGTTTTTATGACGATGGCCTGGCCGCAGATGCAGCAATCCTATCAGATTCTACGCTCGCTCATCTTCGCCGAGGACGCTGACGACGAGCTGTAACGTGGGGTAAAAGTGTTTGATTTTTCACAGTGCGGTGTGTGAAGCGAACCCGTTCGGGTCAAGTGAAGCGCAAAAGACATTACCCGGTCATACCTGGACGATAATACCGGGGCGGGAGGTGAATTTTGGGGTGCACATAAAATATAAACCTAGCAAACATCATGCTGCAGCTCGCCTTCCGCAGCTTCTTCTTCATCGCCGTCATCCTCGGCTACAGCACCGGCATCTGGCGGTTAATCAATGACTACTTCAGGCACGAGTTCCAGTCCTACCTCGAGCAGGAATCGCAGACGAACAAGTACCTGCTGCGGGATCCACCCGGCGCGGGGGCGAAGGTCGTGCTGCCGGGCGGGCCAACTTTTCCCGCCGGCGCCACCGAAGGGGAAGCGAGTCGCCCACCGGAAGCAGCCACGGCCCACCGAACGGTGACAGATTCAATTAGCGAGTTTTCTAACCCGATTGCCGGCGGCACGGATTTCCTCCCGTCGCCGGTGGTCGCCGGGAAGAAAGAGGCAGGGAAGGAGACGACGGGTAAAATGGCGACAGAAGCGGCGGAAGTTACCGATATCCGCCGAGGGAACGGGGAAGAGGAGGGAACGGCGGAAGAAGATAAGTGGATTGCGTACTGGCAGCACCGGGGAAAGGGCAGCAAAGGGGGTGCGGTGGGATCGGAGGCGTTCTGTTCGATCGGACGAAATCCTTCCGGTCCACCCGAAACGTCGATGGAGGAGGAAACCGAGGAGTGTGCGGGAGATTTGTGACGTTACATTTTTTAAAAAAGGGAGCAAAATAAAATATATGTCAATCAGTTTTTGTCAGCCGTGTTTACGAATGAAGTGTCAAACCTGTTGTCATTCTGTTTTTCTTTCCGAATTGCTTTATCTTCGACGTTCATCTGCTTTTTCTTTTTGATTAACCAACGTTAAACTGAAAATGTTAGTGAAACGGTATTCGATAAATTGAGTTTTCTAATGTTTGAACAAAAACAACACGCCATATTTATATTGCACTTTGATTGGTTGTTTCAAGTAAGTAATAACTGCAAAAAAGGTTCTCGATTGAGAAGTTCAAATCAAATTCAAAAACAATACCCAACATCTGGTTTGATAAATGTTTGAAATATGAAATATTGATGTTGATGAAAACTGTCACCGCCAAACAGAATGAATAATAAGATTAAATAAAAAACATGAAAAAGCAATAACGAGAAACAAATATTACAAGGATAACGCCATAAATATATATGAAGAATAAATACCGTATAGTCACGCGTATAATAGTTCCCTTTTTATCATCAACTTTGAGAAGTAAATTAGAGTTTTGACATAGGAAGTAGTAGTTAAAATGGTATATTACTACGTCAATTTCAAAACTATAAGTATTTGAATTTGTTTAGAAGATAACTTAAAATTCATCATTAACGAAATACTAATGAGCCTGAACCTGAAACATGTTAGAAAAATTTACAAAACATTTTGAAACATGGACTCCAAAACTTTAGGAACTGAAGTAGGTTTAATAAATAAACTAGCAAATATATAATCAATTCTTTAAAATTGAAGTAATACATATTCTTTAAAAAGAAAACTTAGAACAAAACCTTCGTTTGAAGCAAGACGACAAGAAAATCTGAGGTTTTAAGTAACACAATCTGGGGTGTTTTAAACAAAAGTGCTGTTGGGCCGAGCAATAATGAGTAGTTTGTTCTTTATTTTCTCATAAATTTCTGTTTCTTATTGTGTTTATTTTAGGTATTTACAGTTAAAATGTGTAAAATCAACAAGAAATCGTACAACTGGTTGTTTACAGATGATTTCCACTTGACTGATGGAACCAAAACATTGGAGCGTTCTAGCTCTTGCAATTGTGTGTGTGTGAGTGTATGCTGCGTATGTTCTTCTTCTTCTTGTTCAAGGCGTAACGGTAATCGGACGATCGACGAGGTTTCCGTTTCGAAAAGCAAAACGCGACCGTCCGGCAAAAGCTACACAAGATGATAATGAAAATATGGAGGGCGGAGAAGACGCACTCATGCGAGCATTATAAATCATTTCTCACCGAGCACACCGTCCCCCACCACCGTCTCCCTCGCTCCATCTTAAGCCTCCCTCCCCTCCCCATATCGAGGCCTTTGTGGAATTGTGGGTTTTGCGGTTTTTGCTTCGAACCACCAACCACCGAACACCCAAGGCAACAGAACCGGAAGAAACCGAATCAGTGCTATCTGAGCCGGTTTTACGGATTTTCGAAATTTCGATCGAAATTTTACCCCCCCGCCGTGGTGGGGTGGGGGAAGGGTGGGGTTGGGTTCATGGAAAGGATTTACCGGATTAAATTGAGCTGCAAAGGGCCGCCGAAACAACGGAAGGAGGACCACACCGAGGGTAAAAAGGTGGGGGGAAGGAGTTTCAAATCGTTGAAAAACCTGCGCATCAAGGATAAAGCGTCCGGCCAATGGAAAACCGAGTGAACCAAAGGTGCTTCAAACAATTCAAACGGGAGCCTTTTTCTCGTTGGCCTATTTTCACGTTCGCCTTTGCAGACGCATCGGAGATGATTCCCGCTACTCGTCACCCGAGGAATCCGGGTGTGTGTGTGGTCGACTTACCTACCCCGTTTTCCAACCTCAAGGCAAGGTGCGAAAAACTATTTTCGCGTAGCATTTCTGTAGCGCGCTGCTAATTTGACAAACGCACGACCAAAGGCGGGGAAAAAAACTAAATAAATGGATCACGGACGATTTCGCGACCAATTAGCATTTCCGAAATGCTGTGCTTCCCGTTGTTGGGAAACTGTAAGCGCATGTTAGCGTATCCGTTCGTATCGATGCGTTCCGTTTAGCGGCGAACAAAACCTCTTCTCTTGCTCGAAGCGGTGTGGTGCCCATCGGAGCGCAGCCAGAACGAATTGTGGTACAAAATGGTCAGCTTCTTGTTTGGGAGATTTTCCACCGTGTGTTTTTTTCTTCCTTCTATTTTTTATTCGATTCAGTACAGAGCTTCAGATCGACCAGTGGTCTGCAACCTGGCACCTCAACACCGATATTTTGCAAAACAAAAAGAGTGTTAGAGGTATCAAATTATTGGAGGAATAATAGCATTTAACACATTAACACGTTGACTGCTAAGCGTTCTTAGCACAATTTTTTACTACAACCTTCGTTTTAATACATTTGTTTAAAAAATGTATAAAATTTATACATTTAGCAAGGACTTAGCTTCCCAAAAAATGTGTTTTAAATTCTATCATAATTTTCACGTTACATTTTCTTTTATTAATGGGGCAAACATTTTTACATTATTAGTACATTTTATCAGTGCAATTATTTTGTTAATTTGGTTACCAAATTTATTGAACCAACGGTTTTTGAAAACTAATACAAAACTACGGAAGCCTAGTTTGGATATATTTATGCAATTTTTAAAGCCTACTTCTATGTAAGTCCACTTCTTTATGAGTATCAAGGACTCATGAGCAATGTTATCCGTCACCAGATTTTGGGTGACACTGCAAACACGGCTGAGTATTTTAATGATGAATGTATCATTTTCCACCCAACTCAAAACAGAATTTTGTCGTTAAAAGATTCGGCACAACAAATTCGTTTGATGATTTCATCTCCAACAGGTTGCCTTCCCCCCACACTGTGAGGAGGGGCTGCTGCTAATCAAACCATTTCATTGCCAAGTGCCGTTGTGAAAGAGAAAACAATGACGGGCGGGAAGACGAGAGCAAGAAAAGGTAAAGAAAAACCGCTGAGACAACATATCAAGAAGAAGCAGAGAAACGAAAGCAATGGACGAACGGTCGAGTGGTCGAACGGAGGAAAAACAATACCGTTGAAGCCCTCGGAACCCGGAACCCTCCGCTTTTCCGCTGGAAAGGCGGAAAAATCCAAATGTCACCCAAGACTCCACGGCAGCGAGGGAGGAAGGGAAACGTGTGAGCGTGCCAACACACACCCAAACAAACCCAGCAGTAATTGAGGCTAATCGGAAGCGAAAGGCAATTTCGGAAGCAATGGGCCACTGGGCGAATTGCCGTACTTAGTTCGTTATTAGGACAATTAACGCACCAGAAAGCATACGGATGGTTTTCCCGCGAGATATGCGTGTGTGTGTTTTTTTGCAGACACAAGGAAGAGATTCGTCTTAACAAGTTGTTCAAAATGTTCTTCACTTTAAAGAGTAAAACTTTGAAGGGGAACTTAGAACTAAGATTTCAGTTTTACCTTGCTTGTCATGTATTTAAATTCAAATTTAAGAGATGATAGGAGATGATCAAACCAAATGAGTTTTATACCATTTTTTAAGTGTTGCAATGTTAAACAATGTCTGTTTGTTAAATCGTTCTACTCGATCAAACCTGGCGAATCGAATATTGAAACAAGCAAGACATTGCTCGACCGATATATAGACGTCACTACGATCATCTTGCAACAGTGTATTGCATACAAGAACGGTGGGGTGATTACCTTACCCGAAAACAAGGAAAGTATTGAGGCGAAAGAAAACAGAAAACAGAAGGAAAATGAAACGAAATTAAATGAAATGGAACACTCTCCTCCGGTTCGCTCCTCAATTAACTCTCGAGGAAGCAACGCCGTCCGGAATGAAGACACCAAACGCGGGCGTTGACGTGCAGCAAACGAGAAGGAGGTGGTGGAGCCCATTGCGCCTCAGCCTTAATTGCGTATAATTGACGAAACTTAGGCTTCGCTGATTGAGGCCTCGTTTGTAAATTTTTTCGTTTCATTTTATGTGCTCCGCGTCCCAGTTGGACGATAAAGATGAAATTGGGTTTTACTATCACCCTCACCGATGGCTGTAGTAACGGAAAACTTCACCTCAAGTATGAAGGAATTTGTCAAAAAAGAAACAAAAGCGGAAACGAGACTACTTATTTTAAAAACTAATCGTATATCACACCAATTTGGGTCCTTCCAGCTGGAGAAAACACTTTATCATTGTGAGAGACATTTTTTTCTCACAAGTTCTCACTTGAATTTTCCTCAGTTTAAAACTTTGAGAAGAGTTATTCTGAGTAGATAATTTTATTTAGATAAAATTCAGTTTTATCTAGTAGGAAATTGTAAAACGTTTGCCAACATTACAGCATTATGAGTGGAAAATTTCAAAAGATTTGCCCAATCGCTGCTTCGTTAAGAATATCCATGGAAATGGAAAATAAAACAATACTATGTCTGTGAAAAAGAAAAAAACGCCAAAAGAAACATATAAACAACCATACGAAATATAAGAGTAGAAGTTAATGATACGAACCTTAAATAGCAAATAAAGTTGATTGAATTTGATTTAAAATATTAGCCTTTTCGACAAAAATAGTGGTAAAATAATGTCTTGGAGGTAATTGTTCTAAACGTTCCCAAAAAAGGCGGAAATGGTCAAAACGTTAAAAGCAATAAATGATTCCTGAACGATAAGTGTAGACCATTTATTTCGACTACTTGAGGATACTAGCGGATGAAGCAAATAACTGTCAATTAAACCATCCAATCCCAGCTCCTTCCACTCATCCTTTGCTATCACCATCGCCATCATTATCTTCATCCACACCATTTTTCTCCCGATACGCGCGTGTGCGAATGTAGTTTTCCACTGGAACCAGGAAGTAACCGTACGCGAATATCCCGCCTTTTAGTTTTAGTGGCTAGGATTAATGGATTAAAAACATCCCTCCGATGGGCGCTAAAGCCGCTCATTTGAGCACATCGCACGTTTGCGAGCGATTAAAAATAAAAACTTAAGCGATTTGAAGGAAAAATAAAAAAGAAACCAACTATCTAGACCGTGACGAAAAGGTCGGTGGGAATGAGCGGCCGTGACGAAGCGCCTAGCAAGAGATAAATCTAAAGCTTTGACGATATGCTACAGGAATTGCTCAAGTGCATATTTATACGCCGGCAAAGTTTATCCACAAACGCAAACGCGGTATTACGTGACTCTAGTTCTAGTTGCGTTCCGCTTGCACCGGATCAAGATCAACAAAAAATGTGTCGCGTCGACAGTCTACAACCTTATTTTTCCAGTCGGAAACTTATCACACTGTTTGTTTTTTTCTCCATCGGTAAATTCCGATAGTTTGATCAAGAAATACTGCATCGTCACTGGAACCATCTTTTTCCGCAACGCTCGTGCTATATTTCAAAATAAGATTATACCTACAATTCTAAGCGCAGGCAGCTTCAATTAAATTTGTAAACAAATGGAAACATTTACTTATTCTTACCCTATTCGATCTTGTTGCGAAAGGCCACTTTTGCTTCGCATTCTTTGAGACATAGACCTATATTAATCGAAAGATTTTGAGTAGATTTAGCTACAAAAAAGGTTCACGGCTCTAACGTTAGCCATCTGTACGCTATTAAAATAAGATGGGAAGAAAAATGAAGCAAAACCCATGTCGGCAATAGGGTAATGTACCTTGTACAAATTATATCTCGGGCTGTATGAGTCCGATCGGAGAAAATGACATACCAATCGAAAGATCTTGAGTAGATCTAGCTACAAAAAAAGTTTGACGGCTCTAGTGTAAGCCGTCTAGACGTTATAAGGAAAAGATGGGACGAAAAATGGGGAAACCGGCAACAGGGTAATGTACCTTGTACAAATTATATCTCGGGTTGTATGAGTCTGATCGGGAAAATTTGCATACCAATCGAAAGATCTCAAATAGATCTAGCTACGAAAAAAGTTTCACGCCTCTAGTGTAAGCCGTCTGGACGCTATAAGGAAAAGATGGGACGAAAAATGGGGAAAAACTACATTCAAAAATAAATAAAAGCCGTTTAAATTTAATAATTAACCACATTTTTCGAATAATTATCGCTCACAAGTCCCACATGCAAGTCTAGCTTGCAAGTCTCACGTACAAGTCCCGCTTGCAAGTCCCACATGGAAATCTTGCATACAAGTCGAATGCATTCGCATACAAGTTTTCGACTTGCATGCAAGACTTGTAAGGGAAAATTGTAAGCGAGACTTGCATGTGGGGCTTGTAAGCGAGGCTTACATGCGGGGCTTGTGAGCGATAATTATTCGAAAAAAGTGGTTAATTATTGCATTTAAACGGCTTTTATTATTTTTGAATGGAGTTTTGCTCCGTTTTTCGTCCCATCTTTTCCTATAGCGTCCAGACGGCTTACACTAGAGCCGT
>KE525157.1:1456277-1479932 GCA_000441895.2 Anopheles sinensis | reverse complement strand
GGATCGATAATGTTGCGCTGCAAAGAAGAGCGGAAAACGGTGGCAGAGGGGAATGGGATGGTAGAGGAAGTGGGTGTGAGGGTGGGGGGCAGCAAATAATACCATTTATTCGTACCGTCCAACCGCACCCGGGGCTGGGCCTTCGCCATGCGGTGGCCTAGGAAAATTCCAGACAAATGAAGAAAATCCTCCCATCGCGCCACGGTCTGGGAGTCATTCGGGGGAAAAACCTCCTCCCCCTCCGGGGGCTCTCCGACCCGGCTAGGACAACAGGTGGGTGTGGGTTGGGCAAATGTGGAAGCCCGAAACTTCCGTCTTCTTCCGGGCCGGAAAAAACACAAGAACAACAACCTTTCTGGCTGGCGTTTTTTGACTTGCGCCAGCCGTTTTCTGGCTTTTCGCGGCAATTTGGAGTAGATAAGAGAGCGATCAAAGGTTCCTCCGTATTTCCCGGAGTGATAAGTACCCGGCGGTACTTTGCGAGGGTCGTAAAACTTATTCAGAACAGGTCCACTTCATGATAGTGAAATGTGTTAAATGAAATTAAAACTTTAAAACGCTTGAAAAGAAGAATCAATCTGTTTTAATACAGGTTTGGAAGATGATGTTGTCGGTCATACAGATCTTTAACTGGTTTAAAACCTCATAGTAATATTAATAAGCGAGTAACTCTCGAAGTTATTGGTCGCTTGTTTAATTCAAGCGAGTTTTTTGTACGAGTTTCGAAGTTTAAGATTAAGGGTGTTCACATTTTTCGTATTTGAGAACAATATTTCTGGTCTTGCTGCTTTAAAGCAACTTATGCTACAACTTTAAAATGGTTTGTCGATAAGTATTGACACCATGTTTTGTTTGTTTTTCAATGTTTTGTTGTTTGCATGGGATTTTAACAACTCTTGGAGAAAAACGCACCAAGATCCCACCACGATGATCTTTTTATAAGATTCCTAGCAGCAACTCCACAGTTAAAGTCCAAAAAATCAAGATCTGCAGCATAGAGCATAAAGTGGAATAACTACTTGACAAACATCAAGAAGTTCGACACTTGAACACGCTACTGGTGAAAGAGTGCTCGTATGGAGTAATAAATTATATTCCGGTATTATTGCAATATTCAGACATAGGATATAACAAAAGTCGCTCCAACGGCCAAGGAAAGCCATTTCTTCCAACTTTTTCAACTTCTCCAATCAAACATACGAATATGGCAGCACTTTATGTCTCTTATAATATTATTTCTTGGTGAATCATCAGGAAAGTTCGGTGTGGTATGCCGTTTGCAAGCGTAAACGAAAGTGACGGGCGCCCTCTAGTCTGAAATGAATGGTGCATCGATGCGATGTTTTACGCAATCACCGAAGTCCGCCTCCGGATTCGTTGGTAATAAAAACCAGTTGGGAAACAGTTAAGAATAGCAGAACAGCTCTAGGAAGCGCACACTAACGGCGGAAACATGAAACGCATCGGAGATGTGATCAAAAATAGACCATAAAACCCCGAGTGGTACGAGTTTATTTTCCGTTCCGGGCTTCTAGTTCCAACAACGGGAATGGAGAGATGCATATGTAACACCGTGCCGGTGCAGTAAACAGGCGCATGTTCTAGCTGCGTGTGTATATGCTCTCGGCCCGGAATGCACCGGAATGGAACAAGGCGGCAGTGTTTTTAAAAATAAAACAAAGCGTTTATCGATACGCTGCCGTGAAGCCGGCGCTTCAGAGGGACGATTTATGACGCCCAATGCTTGTCCTCCCGAAACCCAGCTGTCACGGTTTCCATCCTTTTTAGTACGCGATTGAGTTTCAAACCCCGTTTCCAAGGTTTATTTTGAATGCTTCTAAGCGTTTGAGAATCGCCTCACTTCGCCCGGACACGAAAGTGCAGCAGACACAAATATCGAAAAGAGGAGAATATTGTGCATCCGATAAGGCACACCAGCACCACTTCATAAGCGTTACGATGCCGATAAGACTTTTGTCAGGACGTGACGAAATAACGGTTAGTTAGCAAGGAAGGATATTTCCAGCAGAGAACACATCCAACAAAGCTGTCCTTCAAACGAAGAGTTAACTCGACCAAAGAAAATATTTCCATCCAAAAGTTGTCTCCAGCAACGAATGTTTCGATTGCATCTGTCAATAACTCACGTTGCATCGTAAATGCAGCAGAAGATTACATTACGACGAAACTACTGGAGAAAATAAAACGTATCCAGAAAACGTCAGAGAGAAAACAATGACGCAGATAAGAGAGCAGAACATATTTGTTACGACTGTCCAGAGGAGGAAAAATAGCATCGGATGAGGTCGACGTGAACTGTTTACTCGTAGGTTGATGTTCCAGTCGCCAAGTAACAGGAAGAAACATTCGATAGAATCAGATGCACAAACAACAACTAGAGAAAACTTTCTTTTAATTGCTATAAACATGCTTTCAAAACAATTCTAGCTCAACTAAAGTGAAGAATAACAATGAACAACTTTCAGTTGAGCACGTGTTCTCGAACGCGTTGGGATGATTCAAGCAATCAGTCATATAGTGAAATGTATACGAAAAATGAATAAACGAATAGAACGAAACATTTCTAATTAAAATGAAATGTAACGAATGAAACATCATACAGCTTTTTTGTGTTTCCAAACCAAATTCCCTTTCTGTATCTTTAAAGCGCTCCTATGCAGCATCGCGTACCAGTGTTTGTCTGCTGCCTTATACTTCTCAACATGATCGTCGTGGTTTAAAAAAAAAAAGAATAAAAACCCGTCTTACAACTAACAGATCCATGTGGTTTCTACCCTTCTCTCTTCTTTCTTAGCTCCTTCGAAAATCTTACTGTTTCTTATGTTCACACTCCCGCATTCAAACATACACACTCATGCGCTGCCCTTTACCCTATCGACTCCGAGCCGGGCCCGCTTCCCATAGCAGCAGCGTTTTGTTTTGTGGATTAAGAAAAAATACCCACTTCACGCGAGCGGCTTTGAGAGGCGAAGCGTCAGGTAGAGATCGTCGCTGCGGGTACAGGCGAGCCCAAAACGGGCCCAAAACACGACCCAAACCATGTGCCTTCGTGACCCACGACCACCATCACCACCTCCGATGGCGATCATAAGCCTGCTCTCCCTTCGGCGGCCTGTCTCGTGTGTTGTCTTATGGTCGCCTTTTCTTATGCTCTGCTCGCATCATGTCGATCACGAGAGCTGGCCTAAACCGTTTTTTTCTTCGATATGATTCTGCCCTCAACTTCAGTGTGTGTGTGTGCATCGCGAAAGCAAGCAGCGAAAGATTGGTAAATCGGCGTCAGTTTCACATCATTTCCCAACTCACTTGCGAGTCCCTGAACATGATCCTCAAACGAACCGTCATTCCGCAACAAATGGGAGCCAAATGAAGCCGATAGATTAACGAAAATTTTAATAACCGTAAGTCAAATAAATTATGAAAACGGAACAAGAAAAATATTACCCAAATCTGTTCTCCTCATGTCGAGGAATGCATATATTTTGTCGCATATCATAACGATGAAGCCTGAATATGATTTTAACCTCGGCTGTCTTAGAACGAGCTGATTTAAGCATACATTACGTCTTCAGTAACAACGTCAATTGTAAGGTATATTCAATTTTATGATGGAAAACTCTTCGAAAATTAAACTATCATCTGTATCATGCAGGATTTGTCACCTATAAAAATTTATATCGATAAAAAGAGTGCTATGAGGGAGCACTCAAAGTGTGTTAAATGGATGCAATCCTTACTAATTTTTCGGTCACTAAAACGGGTGGAGAAAAACTAATTAAAACACCACAGCATCGTCAACGTGCCTGGTCCCCCCCCCCCTCCTCCCGTTGTTTTTTGCTGCCCATGCCAGAGAGTTGAGAGAAGAAAAATTAAATGGGCAGCAGCCGGGCAAAACTAAGACGAAAACAAATGGCTTCCGACAAGAAAGCCAAACAAAACCAAAAAAAAAACGGGGGAAAAAGTTTCTCTTCTCTGGACTTTCACACGCGCGCCTCTGAGATGGCACATCACGCACATCCGATTTGCACCGGGGGCGTTCCGTTTCCGGGTTCACTGAATGTCCCGGTCACTCGAAGGTAGATTTTCGTTTCAATTTTTGGCTGAAATACTACGATTAATTATGGTTGACCGGTTGTGGAAAAATGTTTCAATTTAAAATTGATAAAACA
This sequence comes from Anopheles sinensis, assembly GCA_000441895.2. Classification (NCBI taxonomy): domain Eukaryota; kingdom Metazoa; phylum Arthropoda; class Insecta; order Diptera; family Culicidae; genus Anopheles; species Anopheles sinensis. Next base: position 1,475,742 of record KE525157.1, on the reverse strand, counting down.
CGCCAAATGTTTAGGTGAAAATTGGTCGAATATTTGTCGAATTTGACAACCTGCTGACAACCGGCGGATCACAATGTGTGTTTTATAAAGACAGACCAAACTCGAGCCCAGTCGAACTTTCACGCGCCGCTGACGCGTTTGTGTTGCAAAATGGTCCTCCCTCCGGTGGCTCGAGACCAGTTGCTAATACATCTTTGAATAATAAATGTCACCTCTAGCTGAACCCCGCGTTCGAAGCCCACCCGAAAGGTGCAGCCATTTCCCTCCACACAGCGGCCCGCGGGCTCCAAAACGGCCACTAAACATGTAGTTGTGTCAATGGCGCACGAATGGCATATGGCGGCGGTGAATGGCCGGGGACGCTGGCGAAGGGTTTGTGGACCGCTGCTGGATGTAGGGCGGCGAAGGGCACAAACCTTTCACATTTATTGAATTAGCAACCGACTGGATTCAGTACCCCGCCGTCGTTTTGCGCCGAAGAACCGCCTCACGGGTTTTTACAAGATGTTGTTTTACTACAGTTTGTGCAGCATTCGGTGACGTCGGAAAGATGTTCATCAGAACGAGACTGATGTCTTTTTCCTGCAACAGTATCCATGTCATGGAATCGATTTACATTTGGCAGCGGTCAGTTGCAAATTTTATCCTATAAAGAATACGTTAACTCACGCCTTGGTTCGATAACTTATTGCAATTCGACCAATAAAACGTAGAAGCTATTGAGTTTGATAACTTTTCTAGTTGATATTGATATTTTCTCCCTTTCAATCGACTCGGGTCGGCGTGGTAAAATCCGTACTTTATTGGGTTATTACACGATGAATTTTACTGTCATTTAATTTTTGGATTTTCTGTCAAATCGCGATTGAAAATAACGTTTTTTAAATTTTCGGTTGGTGTTCCTGAACGAGTGTTATTAATATTTTTACAATATGGTTTTCGACTATGATTTTAAACATAAAACAGATCAATTATTACACGAGCCGGTGGTAGTTTTGTGTCAAACAGGTCGACAGAAAATCCAAAAATCTAATGACAGTAAAATCCATCGTGTAATAAGGGTTTTAACCGGCAAGCGCCCACCAAAACTCTCTCTCTCTCTTTACACGGATAAATTAACTGCTTGAGTTTGCGATAAAATCGGGTGTTGGATTCGAGGTTGTAGATATTCATCTTGACAGAGGGGGTGTCTTCCGATTCGTTTACACCCCATTTGGTTTCGAGTAGTTTTCAATTGCTCTTGATGAGGATAATTATTATCGGGGAAACCTTTTTTTCTTGTTTTAAACTTTCGACCCACATGACGGTTAATGTGCTCCGTAATTGATTGATTCAGTATGGAACATGGTGGTGGTGGCTTGGACAACAATCCTCCTCTTTATATTCTCGCTCGTATCCCAAACATCATGTTTGCAAACATGCTGGTCGCCCTGTGTCTTGCCATGGTACTTTAAATTGCTTGTGCGTTGTGGTTAGCGATAGAATGCGTACTTTTATCGTATACATCGTACCCAAACCAAAAGAAGACTGTGGGCAACACCTACCTTAGAACTTGGTGCTAGTTTTCGTCGTCCAGATAGAACTAATTCCGCCTTAGAGGAGCTCAAGAGCTAAGGTTCGACGTCTTCACGGTTCACTCGGCGCTCGGTTGAAGGTTGATTTTCGTTTTCGTTTCGTTTGGGAAATTGGGTTTGGAAAATCACTGCGCGGAACACAAGGGCATCCCGCCCGCCCGCTTGGTGGTGAGGGGTAGAGAGGGGGTTGATCGAAGGTGGAAATAAACAAACGGAAAGCCGAAAAGCCCCCCGGTTCGGTGTATTTTCTCGGTTGATTGTGCTGTGGGACTACGGTTTCTTCCTTGCTTTTCCTTCACGACTCACACGTACACACGACAGAACACAACAACACAGAGCACAATTTACGAACCAAACACAATCGGCGGTGCAGTACTTTTTACGGGGCGGAAGACGGGAATTAGCCACTTCCGATTTCGGCGGGGAGAAAACAACGAAAAACCCCCAACTTGGGCGCTTCCGGCGTCATCCGAGCACCGACCGCCGGGATCATATTACTCGGCGGAGGCCAATTTTAACACCATTAGAATGAGCCTTCTTCGCCGCATAGCCCCCGAACAACACCACCACCCTCCGGGCATGCACGCACCCACATACACACTCACACACGCACTGTTAACACTTGTTGCCGGATCGCAATTTCGTCACCTTTGCGATAATTTTGGCACTTGGAAAACACTAGGAAAACACTCCCGCATGTGGCATTCTAGCGAAGGGCGGGGGGGAGGAAGGAAACGGAGTTGCGGTATGTTGTTGGTAGGAGTTTGCCGTCACCCCTCTTCCTCTCTCACACACGGGCCGCCTATCCAGAAAACTATTTCACCACGTAACAACACTTGACCAGGAAATATTATAAACACAGCAATTTAAATGTGCGTCGTGATTTTAACGCGAAACTCACGATCGGTGGAAACAACGAACGAGGGGGGGAGAGAAGAGGAAGACACTGTTTCGGACGGGGATAAACACACGCGAGCCTCTACAGCCGGGGCGTTGCGCACCGCTCGAGTACGGTTATCCGTTTGACGCCCGGGCGCTGTTGAATTTAAAATCGAGGGGGTTTTTGGGCGAAGCGTCGCCCATAAACAACACCACTACCAGGCAACACCGACCGTGGTATGCGTACGATCTTCACTCCAATCTGGTACAGCACGCCGCCGCCGATGCCTTTTTCTTAAGCCAAGCACAGCATAAGAAAGATTGAGCGAAATGGCAAGTGCACGCGCTAGAAAGGGATAGGGTTGATCGACAGCGAAGTGTCTGTGTTGCTCGCTTGGTCAAACGTTGGTGGGTGTGCGATCGCCTTATGATCAACTCGAGCATACACCTTATGCTTTTCGCTCGAAAGCTTATGTATAATGCTATAAGCTTACGATGTTGCGATCGTTCAAGCTTTGTCTTTCAAAAAATGTTGTTTCAAATGGTTTTTCCGTTTTAAAAATGAAATATTTCAAGTTGTTTTTTTTTCCATTTTAAAATTGAAGCATAAACCAAACGGCAACTCAAGGGAGATCGTTTCAGTTTTGAGTTAAAATTTCTTCGTTTTTTCTCGTAAAAGAACCCCAGAAACATATTAAAAACAAGTAGTTAATCATCGTTAAAATTAAACGATTCCGTTTGCGATCCCACCTAATGTTTTCAGTTTTTAAAAGTTTGATCGAAACGGGTAAATTAATTGTGTAAAAAATAAGTAAAAAGTTCTAGAAACGATTTCGAAATCGGGAATTATATAAACAAACATTCAATGATTTCTATAAATAAATTGAGTGTAAATCACTCACTCACAGGAATTTTTTTTAAAGTACCTAGAAGTTCTAGATAAATATTGTTTGCTGAAGTAATGTTTGGAAAAACTACAAAACATACTCGGCAATGGCATAAGGGTTACTCATTATAATTCTCACAGACTGGATATACTTGAGACACAATTCTGTGTCAAATTTCGTCTCAGCAGTAGAGTTAATGCACTCAATATTTAAGTTTATTCGCTCACTATGCAAACTACTGTTTCTTATACAAATCGTATAAACTTCCTAATTCTTAGTTGGGGGTTAATTTATTTTTACTTTTTGGATACAAAGTGCGCAAATATGATGTTCATTTGTTATTTCTCTAAAAGAACTTTAAATCTCTGGTACTATATTCTGCTTCAAACATTTTAAATAAACAAATGTTATTCTTAAATTTATTTTGATATCCATTCCTAAGCGTTAAAGATTGTTTACGCATCGGGAAACCTCAGTTAGTTGTTACCAGAGAAAATAAAAGCATTAATGTACCAATTATCAATGCGAAGTGAACGAAGTTGAATTCTAAAACCACTCACGCTTAACTCATTTTGGGTCAAAACTAAATTTGATTGATAAGAATTACTGCCAAAATTGTTGCTCAGTGAGGCTGGAAGATTAACAATCTTGCTCTGTTTCTTGTAGCATACTTTTTCATCTCACACTGTGTATGGTATTTTATCAGCGCGAGAGGAAAAGTCACCAACTCTATATTCAGGAATGGAGGCGTGTGACGATTTGAGTTAGCAAAGGGTTAGCCAGGATTGTTCAGTGTTATTCTAAGGTTCTGTGGAGTGAGACCTAATTTTCTGTGTTTCGCTCTACATTCTGACTGTAAGTTGAGTCATAGCAGAAGCAGTGATTAGGTTTTGTATCTTACGACAGTAAACTGCCGTTTTAATTCATTTAAAACTTCAGATCAAAATGATTCCATTTGCCGTGAAAAGTGCGAGGTTATTCATACTTAGTTTACTAGTAACTTGTATCGTTTCCGGTGAGTTGTTATATCAAACGTTCTTCACGTTTTGGTTTCGAAAAATTAGTCACCTTGTTTCACGATTGCTTCAAACTGTTTGCGCAGAAGGAAAGGACCAGATTCAAATTGATGGACCAAGCATTGCGCAGAAAGGGAGTCGTGTCGATCTAAGGTGCATCGTTCCTCTGACTCATACAAACACCCCGGACGTACAGTGGTCTTCGGAAAGGTGCGTTCCGTCACTCTTTCGAGAAAATCTTCCAATTTTTTTGAGGTTAATATATAATTCATATTTAATGTAAGTTATTCCCAGGGTAGATCGCACTTCCTGAATCACCGAATAGAGAATAAGACAACGTTGATAATCAGCGAGGTGTCGGAAATGCATGCTGGTAGCTATAAGTGTTGCGCGGGAGCAAACAACTGCGCGGAACTTCGACTGTTGGTTATCGACTTTGAATACAACTATCAGCTTATCTTTACCAACATTAATAACTCTCTGTCCGTTTTAGAAGTGCCTAGTAGTGCGCTTAAGTTTACTGTTTACCATAACCGCAAGGAGGCAACCTTTTCTATGACTACAACGCAGAACTCTTCTATGTGTGACCATTTTCGAGATGCTAAGAGCTGTTACAATCTGTCTGATGAATACGACGATAAAGCTACCATCTACTTAACGCCGGTGAATATGGTACAAAGTGCAACGTTTTTATTAAATGTGTTCGAAGCAACCTCCATACATACCGTTCCTCTGCGCATCATGATCCGAGGTAGGTTTAAAAGATCTGAATCTTATAAACGGTGTACTAAATCAAATTCTCTTCGACATAGGAAAAGCCATTCTTGAAATGGAAAGTGTAACCGTGTCCCCAAATACAGCAACTGGTATCGTTTTCACCTGTATTGGGCATGCGTATCCTCAACCAAGCATCGAGTTTGAGCTCTTGCCTTGCATTGTAGCTGGAAATAAATCGTGTTCGAATGAGAAACCTACACCATTACCTGCCCATGATGTAAGTTGTGCAGCACCAACTGTTCCATTCGTATAGAGCTACAATCAACCAACTCGCAATCAATCACTATGTTGATATGAGAATTGTCGTTCCGATTCTAGGTAATCCAATCAAACGACACGACTGCCTTTCGAGCAAGGTTACTTATAACGCGATCTGCTCCTCAACCTGCTACCGTACGATGCAAAGCATCGAACAAACAAGGAACTTCAATAGCGGAGGCGCACCTGTATGTGCATAGGTTCGACAAACAGATTAAGATAAGCGTCATCTCCCCGTCTGGTACGATATTCGGGGGTGACACGGTGGTTGTGAAATGCCAGCTAAACTATTACAACTTCACCAACAACTTTATGATAGAAAATGGAGGTCGAGAACAGAAGATTACTGGGTACTTCGACGACTACTCTTGGGTAGGAAACTACACACTGACGAATTTAACGGATAACGAAATTACTTGTCGCTCTACGGCGAAATCTGGAGTGATAGCGAGCGATACGATCCACATTAGTATGTTCCATCGGAATGTCACATCGACATCGGGAGCTTCTTGGTACATGGTCATAATCTTCAACATCGTGCCCTTTGTCACCGGTGGATTCTTACTCTTTGCCCTGCAGCGAAGGCTCAGGCGCTCCACGGAAGAGCAGTGCAACGAACTTACAGTAACATTTGAACCAGAGTTGATCCCTCCCGAGTATGAATTTGCTCTTGAGAAGCTAAAGCTCGGTGAAAAGATTGGTGCGGGCGCATTTGGAACGGTGCTCAAGGCAGAGGCTCGCAGTATTTTTGTTCACGAACCATGGACAACCGTCGCTGTGAAGATGTTGACGCGGACGAACTCCCAGGAGATGATGGCCGACATCCTGTCGGAGCTGAAAACGTTGGTTAAGATCGGGCAACATCTGAACGTGGTTAATTTTCTCGGAATGGTCTCGAAGGGCAGAACCGCCGGTAAGTTTACTTCTTCCTGTGGTAAAATCTGGGTCCTCATCTGCACCTCATTCGTAGGAAACATCATGATTATCTACGAATATTGCCCATTTGGAAGTTTGGATGTTTACCTCAGGAAAAATAAGGCACGGTTCGTCGACTGCCGGGCTGAGCTGCAAGACGCGGATAACGGACAAAGTCTGCGGAAAGGAAAACCGACAGACACATTCCAAGATAGCCCCAGTACACCTCAATTTCGAACCACGGAGCTGATCTGTTGGGCGGCTCAGGTTGCGCACGGGATGGAGCATCTCGCCTCCAAAGACATTCTCCACGGTGACCTGGCTGCTCGGAATGTTCTGTTGTGCGCGCAGAATGTGGTCAAGATAAGCGATTTTGGACTCTCACGGACGCTGCAACGCGGTATCTACCGGAAAACTGGCGACTCCCCAGTACCGTACAAGTGGATCGCGCTGGAATGCTTCTCGGAGTATGTCTTCAGCACCAAGACCGACGTTTGGGCGTACGGGATCTTCCTTTGGGAGCTGTTTTCGCTCGGCGAAACGCCATACCCCGGGGTGACGTGCGGCAGCGAGCTGTTCCAGATGCTGCAGGACGGATACCGGATGCCACAACCGGCCTACAGCAGCCAAGAAATGTTCGACAAAATGCTTGCCTGTTGGTATGTTTGTCCGAGACGCCGGCCAGAGTTTGGTGAGCTGGCTTCCTTCTTCAACCAGATGCTTCCACCTGAGTTGGTCAATGTATGTCTACTTTCTGTTCATACTCACCTCGAGATAATGCTAAGATTCAAATACTTTTATCTCTACAAAACAGCATTACATCGCCTTGAACGATCCGTATGTTCACAAAAATGCTCTAAATGGACTTCAGATGCAGGAAGCATACCAAACATGTTTCGTAGGTCCTTCCGAGGCGGCACCAACGATTCTACCACAACCGCTTGTTCAAAACTCTGAATAGCAACACTATCGATCAGGTAAACGATGTTTACAACGATTTTTTAAATATCATCTAGTCTTAGTGTACGAACCAATAACCCCAAATTTAATAAAGGCTATATAATACACCCACAATATAATGCAAAATCGTTAATGACTAAGCTGTGACTGACTCATTTAATTTCTTTCATTTGAAATCAGAACTTAATCTACTCGCTTCGGATTTCTATTTTCTTTTTTAAATTCAGTTTTTCGTTGTTTGGTTGAATGCTTAGTGATGATAACATTCGTAAAGTCGTTCAACTTTGAAAGAAACGACCATGAAAAAAGCACAAAGTGTTTGTACTATATATTTAAACATAAGATTAGTTCCATTTTAAGAGTCACAACAAGTCAGATTTAGTTTTGAGTGACTCAATACCACTATGATGGTGCAATGACCTAACTAGAACAATCAATAAGCAACGTAAATAATTTTGCATGGCAGATATCTGCTGCTTTTATTTAACACGATCTGGCATAGACCTCAGGAGGCGATTGTTTGTTTGCAAACCACCGCACTGACACTTCGCTCCGTCACCGTTTTATTTTGGGGGTTTTCTTTATCGTTTCCGAAAAAAATAACATAACAAACAAACTTTGGTTAACACTACCTACAAGACGCATTCAGTAGATAAAGGTCTTCATTCGAGAAGAGTTCTAAAAGCTAAAGGTGCACGCTGGCAGGAATGGGGGCTTTGGAGATTTAGGCAGTAGAGCGGTTTGCGTAAGTACCTGGCGCTTTACAAGTGAGCAAGCGGATGCTTATCCTGTTCCCGGAAATATCGGAGCCTAACCAGTACTAAGTATACCCTACAGCTAATCGGTGTGTATGTTGAACCTTATCGCTAGCGAACGGGAGAGCTCAGCTGTTTCACTCTTCGCCGAGAATCTGTACACTCCGCACGGGCTTCTTGCTGAACATGGGCAGCGGCGTGGCGGCTGACGAGGCAACCGTAGCCGGACTGTTCTGCTGATGCGGTTGGGTCTGCATGCGGTGGTTGGATTGTGTTTGCGGTCGGGGTACGGAGGACGCACCCTGGAGGTGGTGGGCGAGGTGGGGCAGCTGTGAACTCGATGGTCCGGTTGGGGCGGCCAGCGGAAGCACCTCGTTCGAGCCGGAGGTCTGAATGGCGAGCATAAGCATTCGATAGAGGAGACTTTCGCGTACCTCCGGTGGCAGGTAGTCACCTCCATTTGCAGCTCGAAGCCCAGAGCCGGAGTTGGAGCCAGCACCGGCTCCATCGAGTGCCGGTTGGCGGAAGTACTGGCCGTGTCGACGAGCAGCGGCTGGCTGACCGTAACCGCCGTCCGCTTCCCCTTCTGGGCCGGGGTGCATGCTCGAGCTCGGTGCGGATGGACTGTACAGCGGGTTCTGATAGCCAAGCCCGTGATCGTACGGTGATCCGTAAGGGTATGGAAGTGGTGGACGTGGAATTTGCTGCTGTGGATAGCCACCATTGTAGGGTCCGCCCAGGCCGAATGGGGATGGAGACGGTCCGGGGTAGTAGGGATTGTACGGGAAGCCACCGTTGTAACCACCGTAGTAACCTCCAGCTCGGTACCGGCTCGCTTGTTGCAGCTGCTGATGGCGGAAGATCAGCAGTTGCAGGATACGTTCAAAGTCACGTGCGGTTAGAGGGCGCTCGGCAGGTATGTCGTAGTAGTACGGATTAGAACGTGCGCCCGGATGTGTCGGTGGGTACTGGCCGGGGTTGAACGGCACCGGGATGGGGTAGGAGTTCTGCTGCTGCTGACCCTGGTCCCTGGGACCTCCATACCCGGTATCTGCAGACGGTAGCGGCAAACCACCACCAGTCAGCCGTCGCTGCTGTCTGTACGGCGAAATACTGCTGATCTGCGGGTTCTGGTACTGCTGCTGGGCGTCATCTGGGTCGCGCTCACCATCGTCGACACTGTTCTCGGTCACTCTGGTGGCGTACGGTAGACCCTCCTGAGGCGGCGGTAGCGGCGTGAAGGAACGGGTGAACTGCGGTGGTGGAAGTCCGTACGGTGTACGATAACGACCCTGAGGTGCGGCTTCCCGAGGACGGAACTCTACCGGACGTGGGCGGAATATAGGTCGCCGTTCGTCGATTTCGGACTCCGCCTCACTGGCTGCTACCGTGGCAACTCTATTCGCTGCTGGGATTTGTACGACCGATGCCGAACCCGGTCCATCCGTCACGTAGCCATGCTCTAGGGAAGGCTCTGTGGACGACTCATATAGGACCTGGGCCGGTGGGCCCTCATGGCGTACGGTAGGTCGGACTGGCTGCTTCGCGTAGACACGCTCCTTGTTGAACGATCGCTCACCGGTCGATGGACCACCGCTCTGACCTGCCTGAACCTGTAGTGCACTCTGGATCTGAGCTGCTCGCTGTCGAGCCGCCAGTACAGCGGCTGGAATGCGCGGCGCAGGATGGGTCGTGTACAGCGGTTTACCGCCACCGGCGGTGAAGATACTTCCAAGATCGCCGTCCGATTGGCCGTAGACTATTTGCTGCTGCTGTGCCTCGTACTGCTCGCCCGACTCGACGGTGGCAGCTGGAGCTGCGAGCTGACGGCGCAGGAAGTTCCCACGCACCGGTTTCTTGGAGGGCGTCGACAGGTGGCCGTACTTGCTGGTGCCTTCGAGCCGCTCAGGCCGCGCCAACTGCTCTGCGGTTTTGGACGTCTGATATGGTAGCGGGGTTGGGCGTATGATGAGCACCGTGCTCTGTGGTTTGCTGTGCAGCGAAGACATGTGTGAGGAGGCTGTTGTCGGCTCACCGAAGGCACCGGCCAGACTGCCACCGGTCTCGGCAGTCGGCTTCGGCGTGGTCATGCTCTCCGTAACGCCGCGTTGTGTGCTCATCGGTGTCGTCATCGTCGTGGCGGCCGTAGTTGTTGACGTCGTCGACATCGAGTTACTCATGTGAGCCGCCGTCGTCGCGCTCGTGGTCGTCGTTGACGATGGATAGCCGGGTCGCTTGCGGGGGATAGTCTGGATAACGCTCGGTCGCAGTGTGCTGGCATGTTGAGGCGTGTGAGATGGCAGATGATGCTGCGGAGGCTGGTAATTCGGAGGACGTCTCGTGGTCGGCACAAGTAGTTGATGGTGCTGGTGCTGATGTTGCTGTTGCTGCTGGGACCGGTTGAAGCGGGGTGGAATATGCACCACATCTTCCTCGGTGGTCGACGACGGTGAGATCGTGGTACCGAGTGCAGTTGGGCGTGGTGGCTGTCCACTACCACCGTACGAAACCCGCTTTATGTCACCGTTCACGTCGATGTACCCGTACGTACCCTTGATGTTGCCGAGCACATCCCGACTTTCGATCTTAAACGTCCCATCCTCTGCCTCGTAGCCGACGGTGTATGAGCCGTCCTGGTTCACCTTACGGATTTGTTTGATGATCTCCAGCCGCTGCGGATCCTTCGTTTCAGCCTCGCTCAGATCGGATGTAGGCGATGTTTCCGGGTCAAGCTCAGCGAGCGTCACTGGAAGAGGTGTGTGAGTGGACTCCAGCAGCGAGTCGGTCGTCGTAATGGCTGCCACCGTTGGGATGCAAGGTCCCTGCAGAAGAACCACCAATGCAGCAAACACCAGCGCCATCCACGCTCTAGCGAACTGCTTTTCACGCTCCTTCCAAATCCACGGGAAGTCAGTGAAAGAAGAAGAAAGAGAAACAAAACAGATCTCAGATTAGCAATTTGATACAATATGATCCGTTAAGATAAGAGTTTTTGTAAATTTTGTATTCTAAACAGAGTTCTAGAACTGTGCTAGAGTGAGATGTTGGTTTCGAGCAATCAATTGATCAAGATAGAACAGTTGGAAACTCCGGTTTTTTTTACTATTATTGCTCACTTATGAATATTTTACTTTACTCAAGTTTATCTGCTTCAGGTTATCAAGGTTTACTCTTCTTCAAGTGCAATTTGGATGTATAAATGGAAGATATCTTGTGCCTGGCACGAGTTTGTTTTGGTTCAGCACCGTCAATATGATTTGCGCTTTTTATTAAGCTCAACGGCTCTCTATTCAACAAACAATATAGTTTCAAGAGTTAAACATTACTTAGATAAAATAATCCTTTTAAACCGTTGATATATTAAAGGTGACAGTGTCTGAGCAACAATGTTACATAAAAGATAATAGAAGGCCTGATAGAAGTGGAAATCAAAACATGAAACATAACAACAACTTTGATTCGATTTTCCACTTCAAACACTTCTTTGTTGCTGAGCTCGTCAGTTTCACTCCAAGCTCTAATCATCGTTGGTTTCATAGTTCTAGTGCTTGGGTTTCCCATAGTATTAGGGTGTCGTTTTTCGCATGCTTATCCAAAACCGCTGCGTAATATTTTTGCATATTTGGAAGCCGAAAAACGCAAAGCTCGGGGCGCCCTGTTCCGAGGCGATAGAGTAAACACCACATCATTAGTCTCGTACACTCGGCTCGAAGGGTCGAAATCAAATCGCAACAAAGCAGATGCACCAATTGACTTCGTTTGACCGGGAGTTGTGAAAAAAAACAGGCTGGGAGGCTTTGCTGGAAGCTGCATCCAAACCGTGTCGAGTGCGGCTTAGAATGGGTTTTTAATTACGCAGAAAGAAGTGCAGCACGAGAAGTCGGAATGTGGGTTTTTACTTCGGCTTTGCTTTGGAGCTTCACTCCGCAGGGTTGGAAAATCGGTGGGTGGGTGTGAAAATGAAAATCGAGTCATCGCCACCGTCACCTACGAGCCGCAAAAATTCACGGCTCGCGAACGCGAACTCGATCCCTCTTTCTCGCTCCCCCTTTCGAGATGCTGCTCCGAGAGTCGCGAGAAATGCACGCAACGAATTGAATTGATGAATGGCTTTCGGTGCTCCAGTTTTTCCAGCCCACCAGTCCGGGAGCGACCGGTGGTGTTTCGGAATGGCGCCAACTATGGCTCGCCGTCTTCGGCACCCTTCAGCGTCTTCAGAGCAGATGTTGCAGGCAGCCCCTGCGCGAAGCCTCGTCGTACTAATTAATTAGTGTATAATCCAGTAATAAACCGCTCGCGGAGAGCCTCGGGTTGCGTATGAGCTCGGGGCTCGGGGTGGGCCAGGTCGCCATTTCTGCAATCCGGTGTGACGCGCCGTGCCGTACGGATTTTTCGTAGCGCGTGTTTGCTTATCCGACCTCCGAAGTGTGTTGGACCGTTGTGTAGGCGGCAATCGGCGTACTTTTAGTTAACCGTGCTTGACTTGCCAGCGCGGAACCTTTGACCCGGCTTCAGCCAGCTGCTTGCTTTCCAGATTTTTCCACTCTTATTTGCGTACTGCATTTTACGCAGATTGGGTTGGTGACATTTTCATCCGGTCTTTTGATGATTATGCAGGCGAGAAGGTACTGTCGTATTATCTTAACGTTCTATTATCTTCTAACTTTATATAACAGCCTTTACGAAAAATTCATCCATTCGTAATACCTTAGCTAACGTGTTCATTTTAAGTTTGTTTTTCAATCAGCTTATTTGTTTCAGATCGGTCTTATCGTTGTTCAACAGCTTTCAAAAGGCCGAGATTAAACCATAAGGGAACAAACGACTTGAAAATAAAATGTCACTACTTGGAGTAAATCTTATAATGCAGCAACGCAATTTTAAGTGTTTTATTGTAGTGATTGACGTACTGACTAAGAATAAATGAGTGGATCGGTCTTTCCATTAAATTAAAGTTTAAATCCCTACGGTCAGTTTTTGTAACCCTTTTTTTTAAATGAACCCTCAACAGGAACTTGAATCCCAAATTAGTGAATGAATCATTCAACCAGTTACTAATTGCCACATAGGAGATTTGAATCAAAACCAGGGATTCGAAAATCAAACAGGTACTCAAATCCCAGGAGTAAATGAATCCCTGTTTAGCATTCGATGCAAAATCCTTGATATGGTTTCAAAGGATCTTTCAGTGCAGAAAGTATGATCTCTATCGATAGCCAAGACAAATTCAAATAGTGGATTTAAATAAATTACTTTTAGTATACCAGAACTTGGGAACATGAGTGAGTTGTGAGAGAGTTGTGTGTACATTTTTGTACTTGTTTTGATTCTTTATTCTTCATTTATGCATTTTGTCTTTTTTTATGTAATTGACTGTTGTTTTCCTGTTGCAGTGTTTTCATTGCTTATTTTGGTTTAAAGTCTAACCTTTTAAGATGATTATTCTTTTGCTTACCTTACACCGTGACAGGTATCCCATTCTGATAGGAAAGTTTAATGTATTTTCCTCTCTTCTTTGGTAAATATTAACAAAGCATCAATAACTGCTTGGAGTTCAACAATACTTCGTCCACCAGCTATCACTTTAGCTACCAAAGTGTACACTTTCAATCACAATATAATTAAAAAACAGATCACTGCGATGGAGAAAAAAGAAAACAATGCACTTCAATTAATTTCAATTCATATTAACGACGATTAGATGTTGCAAATGTTGTCATTCGTTCGAGCACAGTTCATTCACTTATCAAGCAGGCGAGACTTGTTGAAGCTTTGCATTGATGGGGATCAAGTTTGATTGGAGTTGTACGAAGAGTGTTTTACAAAGCGCTAAGCAACAAATTGTAACACCACACTTTATATTTCCGTTGGTTTTTATTTTTAGAAGACACTGTTTTGGTTGTGGAATTTTGATCGGTGTTTTATAAAATTGTGAAAACCATGTTGCCTTCAAACGTCCCCTGCACTATGCAACAATCACTAAATTCACACAAATACTAGCACTAGTAAACAAATTAATGTCAGGCGACACCTTCAGGGTTTGTTAAAACGAATGGATTCACAGATATCTCGAGATATAACAAGAAACACAAGGTTATACTTAAGCTCAAGTAAACTGATAAATTATTTGTGCAAAACACACATATAAACACGCACAATAATTGGACAATTTGGGAAGAAAATAACAGAATCCGGAAGGTGTCAGAATTCTAACATCCGTTTTATTCCACAGGACACAAAACAATAAACGGGACTTGCTAGAACGCCAGTCTTTGTAACGCTTCCGGAAGCGCTGTGACACTCGGTAAGGACTTGGACTTGCCAACCTGCTCGCCCAGGTACGCCTCGTGCTCCGACTTTTCCACCGCTCAAATGAGTCGAACAGCGTAGGCGTCACAGTGCTATATAGCATCGGGCAGCTTCCAGCCCGAATCCCCACCGTGCACTGCTAGCGAGCGCGGTGCCCTACGCATCTCAAGGCTGGTGCCACCACCTTTCCGCCCGGGGTTCTGTCAACCTTCGACGCTGTCAACGACTGCCCAAGGGTTGCCAGGTGAAAAATCGAGCAAAAGTTCAGAAAACGCCAATTTTTGGGAGGGGTGGGGGGAGGACAAGTCACTGCTCGGGCGGCGCCTACTACTTAATTGGCACGGTCCGAACCGAAACGGGAGGAGAGGGGACCGAAGCGGGTGGGTTGGATGGTGGAAAATGAACCGAAACGAAGAAAAAAAAAAACATCTCCGCCGCGATTGTTTTGTTATCCGCCGGGTGAATTTTTGTCCACCCAAAGCCTGGGGGGAGGAGGGGGAGGCTGGGAGCTTTTTCCAACCCGGCAAGACCACCCGGATGAATGGAGGAGTAGGTGAAGGGGAGCGGGGCATGTGTGTTGTAGCAACGCGCTTTTCGTTTGCGTTATGTGGGAAGCTTTTTGTTTCGCCGTTCGAGAAAATGATCTGCTTTTCGCGGCGTAATCGCGGGTGAAGGGGGCGCGTGGCAGGACGAAGGGCACGGTACACGTGTGTGTGTGTGTGTGTTTAAATGTTTGTTTGTGAGTCATGGTAGGTTTTGTCTGAAGACATTTATACTTCTATTCGTCGAGAGATATACTCCACTCGAACCTTTAGATCCCGTGGATGCATTGTTGGGATGGTTTGAAAGAATCCCATGTTCTACACTCCGAAATGCTATGGAAAATGTAAAAAATTAGCTAGGTTTATAAATAAAGTAGAAAAAAGGTAACTAGAAATGAACAACACAATAATCAGTGAAAAATGAATAAAGTGAGCAACAGATTAAAATAAAGACTTGCGAAACGAAACGATTGAACAACAAAACAAAAGTTCTGCTACATCAAAGAAAACCTTGTTTATTGTGCCTTTTGTGTGATATATTAAGCTTAAAATATCAAATACAATATGTTAATAGAAGAAAAAAAAGTTCACAAATGTTTCTAGAAGGAAAATCGACATTCAGAATGACAATTTTCGGTTAACTATTTGAACACTCCAATTGTGTACACATTCGTATGCGACTAATACAAAAAGAAAAACAAAAAACAGATTAAATCAACAAAACTATTATCTAACTATAGTGGATCACAAACAGTTATACTGCAAAAAATGTGTGTAATTGGGAAAAATCGTCGCCGCGAGGCATCGGAAGCAATCGAATTGGAAAATCGATTCGATAGAAAACTACACCGTCAATTTGTTGGCCCACGCAGCCGCATGTTTTTGATATAACAAATACCGCGCTTTAATTCGCCATTAAAGATGTTTGCGTCCGATAGGCCGAAAAGTGGCACGCTCGGTGACGAAAAAGAAAACTCGAACAGCTCGGAAAACCGACGCCGCGCAATGCAACGTGCGCCTCCCACCCGCCAAGCGGGAGAGAAATAGAGCAAGAAAATCACATACCGGCCAGCCGACGGATGAGTAGATCGGTTATCAAAAAGGTGCTGAAGACGGTGAATTGTTTTTCCTCTGCATCCCACACACGTGCCCTGGCGTTGCAGACTTGGAGGGAAAAACAACAGCAAGGTTTTCATAAAGATGCAGGTGAAGCAAGACACGCGCTGGACGTGCGCGTAAAATAAGAAATGCTCACCTTGAGCAAAATAATATTAAAGGCTGACGCTATTTTATTTATGAACGAACCTACCCCCTTCACCTCTTAATGTGGTCGCCCTTTTCTTGCCCAACGCTTCTTATCTCAACTCTTTTCTCTCGGATTTTATCATCTTCATTTCCCCACCTTTTTTCTTTGCACCGATTTTCCTTCTCTCCTCTTCTCGATTGCGAATATCTTCCGGAGTGTCGTAGTTGCGATTAGCTCATCGGCTACCTTTTCTTTCATCTGTTTTTTTCATTGGAAGGTCATTGAACGAAATTTTTATCCCGCAATGTGAACATTAAATCGTTTAACCTCCAATCAATTTTAAATCACCTTATTTAATTCCATTAACAGTTTTTAGTAGAAGTACTTTTATCAATTTAACGATTTGTTCCTGATTGCTTGTTCTTTGTACTTGTTTACCACTTTGACGGTGAGCTATCGAAATCAGATTTTCAATGCAATAACAATAGATAAAACTTGTAATTAAATCAAGAAGATGAATAAACGATTATGTTGGTGATTTTCCCCGTTATAAATATTGTTTGCACATATTTTTTAAGACCAACTTCGTTTATTTTTCTGAATAGACGTTTCAATGATAATGATTATCATTGAACAATTCTAAGTTTGATAATAGGTTTTCTCTATCAAAACCAAATTCATTGAATCCAAATTAATTAATAAATGTTCTATTGACGTAATATTCGTTTTAGTTAGCTTGAAATATTCTCAAATTAATTTGATTATCTCATGACAAATTTTTTTTTACCATTTTAAATTAATTTCAACCAATCACATTTTAATAAATCAACCTTCAAAACGAGAAGATTGAAACGGCAAAACAATAACATTGAATTATCAAATATCGTTTAAAAAAAAATTACTGTCACCCTCAACATGAAAACTGTGGCTAAACCGTGTTGACGAAATAAAGACAATTAATTAGCTGAATGTTACAGCTCCAAAGCACGTGTTGGATGTGTCCGCAGTCCGAGTTCGGTGTTTTAGTTTTTGCTATCATCATTTGCTCCGAAAAGCAGTAACATAAATCAATGCCGGTGGAACATCTTAATGCCTTGCCGTGGCTATGATTACATTTTTCGTGCAGCTTTTCCTTCTCATGCGAGTTTTCCATCCCTGACCGTTGCCTTGATTCCGGACCGGTCGGCTGGGTGGAAAAACAAACAGGGAGCAAATGGACTTCAAACAAACGGCATTCCGTCCGAAGAGCGGCAAAATCGTACCGATTTTTCCACACCGGTTTCAAGTTCAGCATAATGATTGTGGGAGAGAAACCAAAACGCGTCGCGCGAAGTCGAAGTCGCCGAACGAAACGAATGCGCGATGAGCCTCGGGAAAAGATTAGAAGCTGAATTCGCTTAAGGCGTATCCGATCCCAGGGGCCCAGGGTCCGGTATGATTTATCGACAGAACGGGCATTTTTGGGGCGAAGGACGACGACCGCCAGCAGCAGCAGAGACAATAAGAGAAACATCTCCCAGCGCCGGGATGGTGGACACCGGAGCGACCTTCAAAGTGAAGGATGCTGCGTGGCGGATCGGGAAAATGGAACATTGTATTCAAAAGCCACCGGAAGGTTTGTGGAGGAGGAAAATCGCACAACCATACCGTTTGTTTTTAAATGCGTCGGGTTTCGTTTTAGAATTATTCTGGTGACCTCTGAGGATCGCCCACTGAACACGGACACTTCCGCGATGGGGCAGGAACCGAACGCTCCGACAAACACACTCGAATGTGTTTCCATATTACTCACAATAGAGGTGATTAAAATCCTTCTGCTGAAGAAGGAAACACAATTTAAACGCTACGAAAAACAACCAACAGGCAAAATGGGGTTTAAATGGTGGCAAAATGGTTGAAATGGTTATAAAACCAACCCATCTGCTTCGGAGAATTTTCCCACCATTCTAAACCGCGCCGGAGGAAGCGAAGAATCTTTTTGTTCGAATGGACAAACTAATTGACCGTGTTTAGAATTCCTAAGAAACCACAGCATTTTTAAGTTTGATGATAATCTTTCCCAGCATCTAATATAGATGAAAACAAAGAACACGAATGAAGTAAGGAAACCATTCGACACCTACTTTGGTAATGCCCTGTAATTTCTTCGTTTAGCGGCGTTAGTCATAGAAAAATGCAGTGAAATATTTGATTTTTGTTTTGGTTTACCATATTTGTTTGGTAGTAGTTTTTATTCTTTTATTCCATTTTTCATTACTTTGAAAGCGTGTTTTTGTCTTTCATCTGATCTGTGTCCTATGTTATTTGTTTTAAGTGTTTTAACTATTAGGTGCGCAAATAAAAAACGGCCGTTTTTTCATAAGTTTATTTTTACTCGTGGCATTTTTATTTGTGGAAATAGGGTCAATCAAAGTATTGGCCATTATTATTTAACACTTTCTTCCACCTTTCGGGTAATTCGCGGATTCCTTTTCTGAAAAATGATTCGTTTTTCGACGCAATCCAGGTTTCCAACCAATTCTGGATCTCTTCATAGGAGAAGAATTGCTGGTTAGCCAATCCATGTGCCATGGATCGGAACAGATGGAAATCCGATGGTGCCAGATCCGGTGAATACGGCGGGTGCGGTAAAACATCCCATTTGATGGTATTGAGGTAGTTTTTTACAGGTTGCGCAACATGTGGCCGAGCATTGTCATGCAGCAGAATAACTTTGTCGTGGCGTGATGAGTATTCTGATCGTTTTTCACGCAGTGCTTGGCTTAAACTCATCAATTGCTTCCGGTAGCGTTCAGCAGTGATTGTTTCTCCCGGTTTAAGAAGTTCGTAGTAGATGACACCGAGCTGGTCCCACCAAATACTCAGCATAACTTTCGAGCTATGGATGTTCGGCCGAGCTGATGATGTTGGGGTATGACCGGGGGATCCCCATGATTTTTTGCGCTTGGGATTGCTGAACAAAATCCACTTCTCGTCTCCCGTCACGATTCTGTGCAGGAACCCCTTTCTGTTGTGCCGCTGGACCAGCAGTTCACACATGACGAGTCTGCGTTCGATGTCCCGCGGCTTCAACTCGTGTGGTATCCATTTGCCCTCCTTCTGTATCATGCCTAACGCCTTCAGCCGTGATGATATGGCCTGACGAGTTACACCAAGCACGGCTGCAAGCTCTTCTTGCGTTTGACAGTGATTTTCCTCCAGTAAAGCCGTCAATTCTTCGTCTGCGAACGTTTTGGGCCTTCCTTCACGTTGAGTATCCTCCACGGCGAAATCACCGCTTCGAAAGCGTCGAAACCAATCCCGACACCTTGTTTCGCTTAAAGCAGCATCGCCGTAAACATTCGAAA
>KE525157.1:1408949-1447349 GCA_000441895.2 Anopheles sinensis | reverse complement strand
GGGGGGGGGGGGTTTTCGACGAAGGAAAGAGTAAGAGGGAGCAAAAGACACCAAACCTCAAACGTCTCGGAGATAGCCTTGCCTGACTTTTACCAGGTTTTATTTTCATTCAACCTTTACTTCGGTCCCAAAGAGTAATCTTACCAAGGCGTTTGTGACCTTTAGAGGAACGGTTCTGGTAGAAGTTCTCAAACCTTGTACGACCGGGGGATCCTACTGAGCTCGTTTGGAGCAGGCTCCCCTGTGCTGAACGCACCGGAAAGGTACTTGCCCTAAGGGTAAAGCGTTTGCCCCTGAACGATAAAAACGGTAGAGATTTATCAACTTGGAGGATGATCGGATAAGGTGAAATTCGTAGTACCAACCTAAGAACTAAAGGAGCCTATACGCGTTCCATCCTCTCGACGCGACTCCGAACCAGTGGCGGACAGGAGTTTCACTTCCGGAATGGAAAGCCACCCGGACACTTATTACGCAAAACGCCCAGACCTGGACATATGGCCTGGTCGAATCTTGAGGCCCCCGTCGGGAGCTTCCGGGATTTTGTTCGAGGAGTGTGTGTGTGCGCAATTTCACCGCGGTAATTTTCGCAAACCCGTCCCGCCGACTACACCGACGACATGCCGGAACCTCGAAAACATGATCCGGTTGGCCGGCCCGGCTCGGCTCGAACGGTTACCTCGACTAAGTCCACGGCACAAAACATGACCTCCTTGCGTTGCTGGTTCCTCCAACCTCGCCCCGGCGGTGTCTTTCGTGTTGCTTCCTGCTGTTCGCTGCAGCAGACTGCAGTTTGTTTCCTTTTTCTAACTTTCATTTGCCCCGTCCGTGCATATAGATTGTGTAATCCGAATGTAACTCCCCTGCTTACGCATGTTGTTCCACTGGCATGCATGTTTTTCCAGTGGCGTAATATCTGTAGACATTAAAATTCGATTTCTGTGATTCGCCGATTTGAGTACAATATGATAAAGACTGAATCCCTGGATGTCGTAGGGATCAACTCGATCATGATAGTCATTCCTAATAATTTGATTTCTTGTAGAATAGGTCTACCGAGGGTTCTTGTATTTCTTAGATGTAACAGAAATATCAGCGTCCTATAATAGAAATGACAGTAGGTCTCTGAAAAATTTAAGTCGTAGTGTCTCTGAAATTGAGGATCTCCAAACCATATGGCAGCAGTCGGGAGGCGCATCAAGATAGAGAAAGTTATAGCCAGCGTTCAAACACGCAAACCAGTAGTTCACTTGAGATACGAATTACATCGGGTTTTCACTGATTCTTCCGTGTAGTTACCGGCGCTGGTTATTAGGTAGCTCTGTCCCGGGCGATGAGACCTAAACGGGCTCGTCAGTCTGGCTGTAACAAGGATACCTACCTTGCCACGAGCGCACCTCGAGGCTTTTAGTCCATTCCAGGCGCTGACGGGGACCCAATTAACGCACTACCGAGTTTGTCTGCCTGCCGCCATGTTTATCAGCTGCGTTGACAGCTGACGCAACGAACCTACAGCTTTCTTCCTCTGCCTCTCTCCCTTTTTCTCGCCTTTGGAGTACATCTCTGCGGCGTTTCCCTACACGTTCTAGATGCACAGCTGGTCACTAGGTCGAGCCCCGATTGTTCTTTGCGCAACTGCAGCCACTTATTACGTCATACTAGCGGCTGGTTTTCGCGCAGCAACGACCGTAGGATGGCTGCGCAAAAGGAAAAGCTGGGAAAATTAGGAAACCCACACCGTCTCGGCGCAGCTTATGGCCGGAATTGGAATGGAATGTGTGACCCAGCCGTAGTACTCATCAGTACGCCGCAGTTGATGATGGGCATCGTTTCACCAGTCGTTCGATCGGTACGTCAAAGAGGATTTAGGTTTCCCAATAATTCAAAAAAACATTTAAAAATAAGCAATACCTGGATTTTATCCAAAAACAACCGAAAAGTAAGCAAGAACAAACTAAGAACTATGAGATGTTGAGGTAAAAGTCCAGAAAGAAATCAAAGTTTTATACCAATTTTAGATAAATCAAACAAAATTCATAGTTGAAAGTAACCGTTAGAAGAAAAATATATGAAAAATATAAAGATAAGTTTAAGAAAAACTAAAAGAAATGACAAAAATGGAATCGATGAAAATAGTTTGATGAAATGGCAAAATAACCAACAGACGTCTATCACGCACAATGCAAATGTCGGTGGAGAATTCATTTGACACATACGCACGGTTATGCAATCGTCTAGGATCCATCACGTACTATTGTGCAACGTTGTACGTCGAATAAGAAGAAAAAGATAGTGAAACAAATGAAACCACATCAATAAACCTGCTTTGAAAAAGAACTGGTTTATCTTTCCATTCAACGCCCACCTTCCATATTTTACTTTCTTCGATAAGGAGACTAAAAACGACCCACTTAATGATCTTTCCACTCCACTTTTCGGGCAAAGTGCTTGGATTTTCGCCACGAAGCCCCAATTTCTGGCACGTTCGATCTCGAACAACCCGTGTGTGTGTGTGTGCCAAGGTTAGCCACCGGATTTTTAAGATATAGTTTATGTTGACCCGAAAACAAAAAAATTAGTTTTAGTTGCGGCGAATTGCCTCGGGTGTCAAACCCAACGGGTGTCGTTAAAAAACATTGCCTGGCCGAAAAACAAAACCGAATCAAAAGGGGGTTGCAGGTGGCATGTGAGGATGGCGATAGAAAGGAAGTGGCGCGAAGGAAAGGCGCGCGCAGGCGGGAGGGAGGAAAGCGGATCAGCGGATTGCCGTATCCGACCTTCGCGAAACGATGAATGACTGTGTGTCTTCCAATCCCAACCCCTCTTCCTGCCAGCATCAGTAAAAAGCAGCATTCATCGCATATACCCGGAGGGCAAAACCTTTCCCTCTGAGTTTTCTTTCTTTCCATTTGCTTTTTCCATCCTACTATTACTGCTTGATATTTCTAGTATTATTATTTTGTTTGCTTATTAGAATTTCTATTTCATCAAATGTATTTTTGCAGTGAATTTAAATCAATTGCAAAATTTAACAGGAAAATATTTAATCAACTGTTTGTGACTCGAAAGATACAAAGTTATACAGTATTTATGCCAGGAATCAGTTAAAGTGTATTTAATACAGTCAGTTATATAGTGTAATAGTCAGTTATAATGTATTTTATTCAGGAGTTAGCACGGATTGGGTTTGAGTTATTTTCTGCATTTTTTAAAAGATGAAATTAATCCGTCTATACTAATAGGAAATAAAATATAATTTGTTGATTTGTTTTATTCAGTTTGTTACTCTTTTCGAACATTATGATGTTTATATTAAATTAAAAAATCTTTCAAGTAAGCATTGCTGATTATTCTCGCTAATGGCATTTTTTAATGCTATTTTACTGGTATTGCAGTTTTCTAGAAAGCAAATTCAGCATTCCGGTAACGATTGGTTATAAGAGGAATGATATTTAAATTGTACAAAATTGTCCTGATCGGCATTGATAGAACCCAAAGTGGCGTTCATCAAATCGATCGGTGCTGCCCGCTTCCGACATTCACACATGAAAATGCCCAATTATTGCGAAGCAATGTTAACCGGCAACGGCGTCATAAAGCAAACGCCACGCCGAAGAGCACTCGAGCCGGGGATCCGGTTGGCCCAGTTGACACCCGCTCAAACGGATAATTTGCCACCATCGCCCCGCCCTTCTCTCACCTCCCTTCGACTACTAAACCAAATTAAATTCCCCGACCATAAGTCCTTGGCAGCTCGGTTCGGTTTAGGAGCTGCGAGCGCGTGGGGCGTTTCACAGGTCCGGGGCATCCGGTTCTCGACGCCTCGATACCTTCGAGCGCTCGCGCGCGATATGGACGGCGACCATTAATCGGCCGACACTTCACGGTGGTGGTGGTGGTGGTGGTGGGGTGAGGTAGGCACCGGGTGGGGTTCAGGTGGGGCACAGCTGGGCTGACCTTCTGCAGCACCGCACAAATCGTATCGAATTCTCGCCCATATTAGTCATTTGCCGAGTGGACGAAACGGGGAACCGTTCTAATAAATTCTATATCTCCGCCCCCGCCATCTCCCGGCTATATACTCCCTAGAGGGGGTGGGTAGGTGGTTTGTATCCGTACCGACAGTCCTCCACCCTGCCCAGCTGCCGGCACACACACACACACATTCCGCCGCGGGGCTGTTGAGTCACCCGGGTTACGTTCCATTTTATGCCGGATCGACTTTCTCTTTTGCACGACTTTTGCCGCTTGCCAGAATCTTCTACGCAGTGTTTGTAACGTGTACAGAAACTCCAGAATGTAGGATTTGTTTGTAATAGTTGCTTACATCTGAAGACGCCTCTCAAAAGACCAATTTCACATCCTTACATTCTTGTACATTTCAAATACGAAGGACTTCAAATAGTCAAATAAAGTGTTTGATTTCTGCCTTAATAATCAGAAGAATGTGACTAAAACATGTCCAATGAAGTGTAATCTACTCGTCAAAATTTATATATCACTTATTTCGGCAAACATTGCGAACATTGCGTCCCATTTTTATACTCTGATTACGCAATCGAAGCCTTGATATTATTTACTTTCGATATCTAATTGTTTACTGTGGTTTTATTCATATGATTTGAGAGTCCTGAATAGCAGTTTTTCATTTTGCGGGAATACCTGTTCAGCCAATTTTCTGTAGGCTAAGACTCTGTTTCAGGAAGTTCACACCAAAACTTTGTTTGATTTTTGTAAATTATTTTAGTTATAGCTATATATATATTCTCGAAAGGTTGTAACTGGACCATGATGTTGTTTTAATTTTTACGTTAGCATAAAGGACATATTACGACATATGACGCCATGGTGACGCGTTTCGTCTACAATTTGGGAGTATTTTGATTGAATTTTGTCATGCAACGTGTCCGAATTCGGTTGTCGGACTTATCAGCTCACATCACTAAGGCTTAAAGAAACAGTTTGCAGATGTGAGGCAGAGGCCAGAAGGCAACGGCCATTCCAACAAACTCGCGTGTGAAAGCGAAATGAGGTGAGTATTCAGCGCACACAGTCCGCCTGCATCGAGGTTGTGTATGCAGAATTTCAATTTGGTTGTGAAGAAATCAGTCAGTCCGCTGCACAGTAACACATTCCATTGTGCAACGAATACCAGCTTCCATTTGCGGCGTGTGTGCGAGTAGTGTGCAACCAATTTCTTTTTACACCCGCTTTCGTACGCCATCGTGGGTTGTCAACGGCATCGAGTAAAAATGTTACTAGGGCTGCAAATAAACGGGCAGATAAAACCAACACAGACGGGCAAGGAGGTGTCAAAGGAGCAAGGATGGTGCAGTGCCGACGCTACCCTTCCAGAGAGTAATAATTTTCAACATCAGCCAGCCTCAAAGTCGTTGCTGACGGGCTTTTGTAGTTCGCGAACCAACCGCCAACGCCCAAATGCTCGAGGTCACCGTGGTGAACAGCGAGCGAGCAGTGAAGGGTCATATACGGCTCCGGCGAACATGGTTGTCCAATTTGGTGCCATTCGTCCACCTCCTGTTCCTTTCCGACACGTCATAGTCACCTACAAAGTTGCAATGTTTAGTTTTGTAAAATATTTCATCATTTTGAATAATGCATATTTAGCTCTAGGCTTTATTATATTTGTCTGTAGCTTATGGACGAAAAGTCTACCTTTCATTGTTAAGGTATATCTACACATCTATTATTGTTTTTACTAATTTTTCTAAGCGATATGTTTAAATTATTAACTCATTAAGAGTATTAAATTTTCGATTTTTTTTAACAGATTAAAAATTTAAAAAAGACATAACAGGTAAATGTCGCTTCGATAGTTGGTATTGAAATAACAATTTTTAAACTTTAATGGATGAAGTTTGTAAATTAGTTCCACAGAATCTTTTTCTCTGTCCTTGACTTGATTTAATCCTTTTAAATGGTAGAACTCATGTTTTTACTTTTATGTTTAAGCTTCTGAACCATCGGCTACCCAAATATTCAACTGAGAATGTGTGTTGTTTTCATGTTTGCTACTTACCAATTACCAAAAACATGAATGTCAAGTTCAAGTTCGGTATTGTGTAATTCATGTTTCTTTCCGGATTTGAGTTTTCGGTCCTTGAGCCATGTTTCATTTTTTAACCAAAATTTCTAAATAAACTTACAACTTCCGGGAAAGCGCATGCCTTCATACAGTTTGGTAAACGGAAACAAATTAAACCTGTGGTGGGAAAAAGTATATAGAACACAGACACACTTACTCTCTCGGTCGAATGCACCGTTCGGAGCTGCAAATAATGGGCGTTTGGGAGGGAAAAAAAGGCACAACAACTGCAATTCCCAAGCACCGAAGAAAACGAAAGGAACCGCACGGTTCCGAAGGCCGCCAGGTCGAATACCGTTGGCATTCGGGCTCGCCATCGGACGTAACCTTTAAGGGCGTATTGTGTTTGCTGTTCTTTTTACCCTCTTTTCTTTCAACTTCGCGCTTCCATTTTGAAGGGAAAAAAACCCCACCCCATTTGTGGCCTTGCGCCGTCGGTCAGCAAGTCATCTTGGGAAGCGAAATAAAACCTCACACACCCACACTCGCAGTGCACACATCTTAGTTTCGAACGATTTTCTTTATTGTTAATTTATTTATTCGTTTTCTTCTCCTTCTTCTGCTTCGTTTTCTGCTACTTCTTCTTCTTCCTTTTCTTCCTTTACTTCTTCTTATTTTTCTTTTTCGCCTGTTATTTACTTACATCTCTTACAAGGTTCCCGCTGCAGCAAGATTGCAGTGCGTTCGCTGTTAATGGTTTCGTCGGTTTTGGTGCATCCCCTTTTCCGCCGCCATCTCTTACAAACACGGCCGGAGGAAAGGGGGAAAGGGTGGGAAGCGTTAGCTTAGTGGATCTTCTTGATTACTATATCCCGCTGCGGCACCGCGGAAGAGGAACTCAGTCCAAGTCCGGAGTGATGAGTATTTGTTTGTTTGTTTTGTCACGAAAAATAGCAACCCTTTCGCTGTATACTATTTACATTTGCAAGAGGAGGAGTCGATTTTCTACGTTTTTTTTTGTCTGGTTGTTTGCCAAAAACCGTTTCCAGCTGTTCTACCGAATGCACCAAACCTTGTGCCAAACGCTTGCCTTTACGGTGTGAGAGAATGAGAACATGCTTACGAGTAATGGGTCCTTAATGAGTAATAAAAAAAAGTCTTAACGTATTTTCTTGCGTATAGTGATGAGAAAGAGGAGAAAGAAGGGTGATTGGACGGGGAATAAATAGAAAACAGTGAAATGTAATAAACGCGAAAGTGGATAAACAATAAACAATCACAAAAGATGAAGAACGTTACAGGGAAATGAAAACAAAAACATATTTTAAAATAAACAGGATGCAGAAAAACAAAAAATTACCAGTAAACAATTAAGCTACAATAGTAACTACAAAAGAAAACGTAAGTAAAAAACCGAAATAGAATAAATAAAAGGGAGATGAGAGAGTGGGAAAGTAAAATAATGAAAGTGAGAGTAAAACACACGTGATGGGAGAGGCAAACAAAAAACAAACAAACCACAAACTAGAGAGCGGAAAGAATACGGGAACACGGGAAAACGGTGTATGGGGAGTGTACAGTGGTTCGGGAGTTACGGCTCGAGTTAGTAGTCGATGTTGTGACCCCTCAGGAAGGCGTCAATCTGGCCGGGGGCGGCTCCACCTGGGGAGGGACCCTGTGGCTGGATGAAGTAGTACTGCTGCTGCTGCGGCTGCGGCTGGAAGCGGTGGAGCGGGCCCGGGGCGGCTACCTGCTTCTTGGCGGCTTCGAGCCGATCGGCCCGCAGCTGGCTCTGCTGGAGCTCGAGCTGCTGGGCGAACAGCTGCTGGCTGTTGACGAACTGCAGCTCGTTCTGCTGCTTCTGGTAGAGCTGCTGCGGGATCTGCACCGTCGGCGGTGGCGGCGGGCGGGCGACCGGCGGCGACGGCTGGGGTGGCTGAGCGCGGTACAGCGGCGACTGCTGCTGGAGCTGCTCGAGCGAGACGAGCTGCCCAGAGGCGGGATGCGAGGCGGGACCGGCCTGCACGTACGGCTGGATGCGGTGGTTCAGCTGGAAGTCGCCGTCGCTCTGCGGCAGCTGCTGGTAGAGGGCGGTGTCGTACTGGCCGGAGGCGGGATCGAAGATGAGCTGCGACTGGTAGATCGGGTTGCCGTTCGCGATCTGCGGACGTCCGAAGGGCGAGCCGGTCGGCTTGGAGGGGGTGCTGGCGGTGGCGGGCGCTGAGGACGGACTCGGGAGCTTGTTGTCCTGCTGGAAGCGCTTGAACTCCGCCTCGAAGTCGATGGACGGTCCGCGGGTGCTAGAGGGCGACGCCGGTCGGTAGGTGGTGGGGGCGAGGTTGGGCTGCGTAGGCAGAGGCGACACGCGGTACACCGGTTTGGGCGTGATGTTGACTGGCACGACGGTTTGGGCAGGCGTCGACGTCTGGTAGAGGACTGACGGCGTTGGGCTGGGCGTCGTGTTCAGGACCTGAACTCGTGGGCGCTGCGTGGGAGTTGGCGTCGGGACGAAGGGACGGGCGGCCGGGCGCTGACCTCCACGCTGTCCAATCTGTACCTCCTGCTCGTCCGACTCCGGAACCTGAGCCTGCGGCTGACGGCGATCCTGGTAGTCGTTCTGGAACACGGTCGTAGTTGGGCGGACTGGAGCCTGCGTGGGTCGAACAGGGGCGGGCTGAGTCGGGCGGGCTACCGGAGGACGGCGCGGGTAGTTCTGGGGCACGTTCTCGTTCGAGTCTTCCGGTGCGTCATCAGCCGCCTCCTCCTCCTCGCTGCCGTCTGGGTTGTTCGGGTCGCACGGGTTGCCAGAAACGTAGGTGAACTCACGCTTGTTGCCGTCCGGATCGACGTAGCCGTACTTGCCGCGCACCACACAGTCGGTACCGCGCGTTTCCTCTTTGAACGAACCGTCAGCCGCCTCGTAGCCGAACGTGAACGAGCCGTCGTCGTTCACCTTGCTGTAGTTGCGGATCGTCTGCACCGGCGGCGCCCGGGACTCACTCGCCGGAGCCTTCTGGCGGGCGGCCGACGGTTGAACGGTGGTGCTCTTAGCCGCCGGACGCTGGTACTGCTGCTGGGTGTCGGCGCGAGCGCGCGGTGTCGGCGTACCGTACTGGCCGTTGTAGTCCTCCTCGGAGGCCGCCACCAGCACCAGCTGCTGGCCACCTTCCGGTCCGCCAAGGCGCTCCTGAGCTCGGTAGTACTGTGGCAGGGCTTGGGCTTGCGGGCGGCTGTCCTGCTGCTGCTCCTCGGCGCTGTCTGCGTACTCCGCGCTGTTCAGCACTCGCGGTCGGGGACGCAACCGACGCTGGGCCTCACTGAGCTGCACGGTCGCTATCAGTACCACTCCCACCGCCAACGTGAACCACTGCAATGAAACGAAATGACACGATTATAAGCAAGTTTGGTTACAACTACATTAATCAAATAGACGGAGACAGTAACAATCCTTATTTATAGATAAAGACTTAGTTCACAACATTTCAGAACTCTGGTACTTCGCTTGCATTAACTCTTGATGAACATCTCGAGTTCTTATAAAACGTTTCAAGAACTTGAGAGCATGTAAATCGTGGGTGCGTCTTTTCCTACATTTCAAAACCCAAGAAATAGCCGCACTCTATGATATAATTTTTTCCTTTTGCCTTACTCAGAGGCCTAGGCGATAGCCCTTTTCCGTGGCGGTCTGCTTTCACCTGACGTTCCAAGCAAGTCGTCGTTCCGGCAGCAATTAGAGCTGATGATTAATTGTTTCTCGCAATTATGAGGTAGCGCAGCGTAGGGTTATGTGCACTAGGGCCCAAAAGTAAGCAATATAAATCCTGGATGCATTCCAAGTTTCAGCAAAATATATACACACGTGTCGTAAGGTTACGAAATCCTAACAATTCACCTTAATAGACGAGTTTTGACAATCGTAAGATCTCGGTTTAACGAGCTGAGTTTCTTCTAATAGTGGTTTCATTCATTGTTCCCAATGTATCCCTATCATCATGCAATACTCATTACGGGAGATTTCATGATACACTCTTCAGAGCTTCCATTTTTCGTATCCATCCGACTCTTCTTGAGATGGCATTAATTTCATTCACCGTGCGGAAAATAAGACATAGGCTGTAGAATAAATCATAATTACCGTCCACTCTTGCTAGCTTGGACTTACTGTAACTTGCACACAACCACCATGGTGAATTAAATGCACTCTGCTTGGGAAAGATGATTTTTGATAAGGATCTGCTTCATTCGGTGCGACAACATAATTAAAATTTAGCATCCAGGGCTTCGAGCAATTCGGAACAATTTTACGCAAAAGTATTAAGCGACACAATATCCGAAGATGAGTCGAAACAAGTACTTCTGGTCTAAAACATTGTGCATTCGAAAGCAATGTTATGACAAGAGTAAAATAACTGATTGTATCTGACACGCAAGGATACGATTGACGCAGTGGTGATGACATCGGTGGACCCCAAAAG
Organism: Anopheles sinensis; assembly: GCA_000441895.2. Taxonomy (NCBI): domain Eukaryota; kingdom Metazoa; phylum Arthropoda; class Insecta; order Diptera; family Culicidae; genus Anopheles; species Anopheles sinensis. The sequence continues at coordinate 1,436,828 of KE525157.1, read as the reverse complement.
AGAGTTTTAAGGGGTTATAGAACAATTCATCCAAAAAACAAATTATCTACTATCCCGGAAACCTGTCTATGAGGAAAGAAAACACAACAATATTGACAGGAAAAGTGAAGACCTACGCGGAACAGACCTAGTGTAGGAAGTGGTGCATATTTCACACGGAGGTAAAGGTATAATATAACCGCTTGTCTGGTTTATGCACCCTCTCTATAGCTCGTTCCTTTGATGTCTTGAGAAACCTACATCCGAGTTGGCGGAGCTCTCAAAACAGGGGTCAATTAGCTGCTGGGAGTGATTGCAACTAGAGCACTCTTGCTTAAATCGTATAACAAGGAAGCATACCCACCGCTGGTTCACTTGCCTGCCTGCTGTTTCCCACCGTTTCCATCACCAACCAGTTGTTTTGATGTGGTAATTGGTCTTCATTAATAAATCAAACACACATAGCCGAGCGTTTCTCGACGAACGCCATGGTGAACAACGTGAAGTGTCAGCCAGTCCTGCATGTAGTGCCGTTACTCCATAGGCATTTATGCAGGGTATCGTAGGCAAAGCGTAATAGGCCCGGGTATGTGAATATTAATCTTGTCGTGGACAACCTCGATGCAGATTGATTTTATGCATCGTCGAAGCCGGAGCGAGGAGGTTCCGAAGAGGAGGTGCGAGTTAATGACACAATGTCTTAATGGGTCTAGCGGGGTGGAAGCAGTTGTACGTCATCTCAAGTGCTATTGAACAGCTGAGGTAGCTGAGAACAGTCTGAAGCCGCCGATTGGCAAACGAACGGGGCAAGTGATGGTTTGCCTGGTGACCAAGAGTATGATGTAGTTTTTCCTTTTCGTTCCACCGGCGGCCTTGATAATTGCTCTCAGCGTCATCAGCCGGTGACGAGAATTGCCGTTGCCTCAGCGTGCAATTACGGTCTTGGAGCGGTACTGGTGATGCTGGGTGTGGGAAGCACTAGAGAAAGGAGTTTCTCTGAACTACTCTAGAACCAGCGGATTGTGGCCAGTCTGGTCGATGATGCCTGTTTCCTTCACTTCACTTCAGAAATGCACCAGTTCGTCAGGTATGGGATTACTTTCACCAGAATTCCTGCCATTCCATTGCATCAGCTCCGGACTACAGCGAAACGACTTCCTGACGCTATACATTACCCCGGCTCACAGTGGCAGTGACTCTTAGATCCGTTGGCATGAAACGCCATTTAGGTGCTGTTAGCGGCTATACAGGTTGTAGGTTGCAATTTCCCCCGAAGCAGCAGCCATTTTCGCGCCCGAACAGCAATGTGCACACGAAAATCCATTCAACCATTCCAATCGATTTCCTCCAATCCCCGAGGGGGGAAGGAGGTAACCTCCGATTGGGTTCTGGTTCTGACGGAGCGAAGTGGAAACGGAAATCAGTAACAGTTCCTTTTTCCGCAATTTTCAATTCCGAACTTCGTCACTCTCGGGATATCGAGGGGGCCCGGGTAAGTTGGGGAACAGGTAAATGAACGGGCAATTACACGTTCCAGCAATCTCGGCCGGCACCACCTGCCGATGGAAAGCTATTAAGCTTTTTCCTGCTCCCACAACACCCGCTCCGCTCCTTTCGGGTGGGAAATTGTTCCCCGAAACCGGAATTCCATTCGCCCGATTTAGGATGGGCCTGAAGGATTTGCCCCAGTTTCTAGTTGAATTATTCCCCGGCCATCCCCCCAATCCCGACCACACGTCCCTCTGTGGTGTAGTTGAGCGGGTAAACAACACGTTCGAAAATTGGACACTGGGAGAAGCTGATTAACGGAAGAGTCCCGCGCTTCGAAACCATTTATCACCAGGCAGCACACATATCCTGCGCGATGTCGATGGGTTTGCCAACCTAATCCCAATCGTATCGGGGGGAATCCAGCTGCCCCTCACCCTCACACGTACACACACATGCACTCTGTGCAGCCTGTCCTAAAATAAAACGTTTCATAGTTCAATAAATGGATCTCTATCCTTTGGGAGTCTAACTTTTACTTCCTATATATTGGGATTTTTAAGGTGAATAGACGAATAGACGAATTAAATCACAATATTCATAGGAGTATGTCAGTGAATTGCTTTACGTATTCCTCCAAATTAAAGTATTCCATTCCGAGTTTCCCTATAATGGTCTAGAATAACTGATAGAGTAAGTGAGAGGTGTCAATGAAGAACTTTACTAGCATCTCCGAGTACTTCGCCAAATTAAAGTATTTCATGTAATCGACTTAAAGTTGATATTTAATGTAAAACTGTTCGTGCTTGGAACATTGGAAGCTATACTCTTCGTACAAACCTAGCGATTGGTTCTTCTCTATAATCACCGGCTTCGAATACGTGCTCCTTAAAATTTTCTGTATATCTAGAGGTATTTTTAGCCATCGTAGGAGCGAACCCTCATAAAAAAGGCTTCCAGTTCGCCCCTGCATAGCTATAGCTGCACAATCCCCCCCCCCCCCTCCGAAGTTTCGATGGCGAACGGAAATGCCAGCAGGCGGACATTAGACGCGGGTGATTTTACGATTTTTGGGACAATGATACAATCAGGCCCGGTGTGGCGTCCGCTGCCAGCCAGTGAGATTTTTACGAGCCCCCGGGGCAACATCGGAGCCATTTAAATTAGCTCCACCGGGCGGATTTTCGGTGTGTGTGTGTGTGTGCGCTTCCAGCACTAATCAGAGCCACCGGCATTTTCCCATGACCCGATTGTGGCTGTCAAGGGTGGTCTGCTCACGGAGGAGTAAAAGACATATTAAAATTGATTTTTCGTAAATATCCCACCGTCGTCGTTTCCAAACTCTCAACGCTAATTCCTTCCTCGGAACACTAGGTGCACTGGGTGGACAAATGTGAAACATGTGACTTCTTATTTTGGCTTACACAGAACTGGGTTTAAACTTGGATCAAACTTTTTGCAAAGTATAAGGGTTCCGCTACCCGTTGTTAATCGCTCAGGTAACATCTTTATTATGCTCCCAAAAATGTTATGTGCCATCGACAATTAGTTACCCACTGTGCCGTTAGTTAGAAGGCACGCACCGGAAGAGTTATAAAACCGACTCAACCACTCCGGATGGTCGCGCGTTTCGAGCCCGGCGATATTAAATCAATCGCCTTCTGCCCGTCTTCTGCAAGAGAAACATAAAAAGGCATTCACCGTTCGAATGGTAGCCATAAATTCGGACTCTTCGGTCCGGCCATGGGCCGGAGGGCCATAAAAATAGAAAATGAAGATCCAGTTCCGAATCCCGCTCACCAGGTTGGTAGGTAGATCCATTCCTGTCCGTTTCCAAAAAATTTGGCGATCTCCAACTGCAGCACAGTGCACGATTTTTCGATTTCGCCAAACGCGAAAACCTTGACATTTTGTGGTTTGGTAGAGGATACCTAGGCTCTTCGGTTGGAATAAAAAGAGTTATGTTTATGTTTGAATGCAGTTTTACTCAAGTGAAGCTTCAGACGAAGCCAAATCCAACATCTTGATTTGAACTCTAATACAAAAATTGGAAGTAAAATACTTTCATAGACCTCAGGAAATTTCAAATAAACACATTTTAAGTCTAAGGCTATATCTCAGGTTCAAAAGAGTTTAAGGTGGTAGACGTTTTGGAGTTGAGTGATCCCTTTCACCTTGGCCTGTTGCTGTAAACGTTATGTAACGAGAGAAAGCTCTGAACTTGGCTTTCTGACGTACACTTCCCAGCCCCATCACGGTCATCGCGCCCAGTTAGAGTTCCAGAGGTATCACACCTGTTTGGCTCATCCCGTGCACTACGATTCGCTGGTGTGCGAAAACGGTGCCGGGTGTTATTGTCCGCCACCATCGCTGGCGGAGTTCTCACGGTGCAAAATTTCAGCGAACCTTCAGCGAACGCTAGTAGTCGCGTTTGACGTCTGTTTTAAGCCGTTGAGCAACGGAGCAGTTGGCCAAAAGGCAAGTGCCTAATTCGTTCGTTCTTCATAATCTAGCCAATCCTTGCCGCACACTCTTTACCTTTTGTGCTCACATACATACATATACATTTGTTTCGCAACTACCGAGTGTTGAGTAATTTCCACCGTAGTTGGAAACACTCGCATGACATTAGAGGGTGCGAATTATCCGCGCTCCGTTTTCTACTGCCAACATGCGCCGAGAGTATGATGGGGCGATGGGTGGTGTTGGGTAGGTGTTTGCGGGATGTTGGGCGTGAAAAATCTCTCACCAAACGGACCGCTGATTGCTTCGCGGCATCGCGAAGTCCGTGCCGTACGCAAAACCCCGGCGGACTACAATTGGAAACCACCGAGACCGGGCAAGGCCAGCCATCGCACGCACGCTGTAGGGGTTGCCTGCTCTTTGTTGGGTGAGAATTCCCTACTTCCACTTCCCCTCCCAGAGGGGGCGTCCATCTCCCGCTCGGGAAGGTGACGGTTTTTCCGAGCCAAACAGCAACTTGCAGCAACCTTCGCCACGACAATCGGACCCACCAGCCAACCATCACCGTGTGGCAATTACCCGCCCCGTGCAGATGTACGCTGCATGCCGCGGACCGATAAGATTCAGATAAACAAACGCGGTAGCGCAGCGGGTGCTATTAACACACCCTTCTTGTAAGTGCACCGAACACATCGCAACATTTGTTCAAGCAGCGGTGACACATCGCACATCGCCAGTAGGCCACTATGAGAAGAAGTACCTTCGCGGCCTTTGTAGGTGGTCCCGAAGTGGGTGACACATTTAAGAAAAATCACATCTTTTGCAAATTGGGCCTGGAAAAGTGCATTGTAATGAAGTTGGCATTTAATTGATCCTGGGAACATATTTTTATTCAGTTTCTGCTCGTAATGATTTAATTTTAAGTGGAGAGACCAATTTCGAAACATTATTTACAACACCAAAATAATGTAATTGCTTTAACGCTTCAGCGAAGAATAGTTAAGACATCAAATTAAAAACAGGCGAAAAGAAGTAAGTTCTCTTAAATAAGTTGCCTAACAAAAACACATGGTTTTTCATGTTGAATACTGTGAAAATATGATAAAAAATACAAAAAATAGTGTACAAAAGAAAATATAGCAGTAAAACAATTCACATATGCTCCCAAAACATCCTTCTAAAGTGGATAGTGCTTTGCTGTTTGGAACCCTTTTTTGATCTAAAAACTCAAGTTGTTTTTACTTGAGGTTTGACTCGTTGGCAATTATTTTTATTCATTTTTGAAACAGGTTTTGTTGAGATCGTTTATTGATCGAATCGTTTTATTGATTTATTAATCTTTGCATATGTTTTCTTATGTTTGGTGAGCTTGTTCACTTGTTTTAACATTTTTGAGGGATCTAAACAGGTATTGCTCTAAAAGCGGGATAGCGCTTTTGTTTTATTTTCTTTTCTACAGTTTTTAAAATGGATTTGAACAACTTTTAAGATTGATTTGCTTAGTTTTAGTTTTACTTTTAACAATCTGAAATATGTTAGTTTTATTGAAAAGGGTAGATGACGTCCTACCCGGCGTCCCATTCTACCCCGACGTGTGGAATTAAGGCACGATTTGCCCCGCACGAAGCCGGAAAAACGCTTCCATCCCGCGGGAAGGAAAAAGAAGGTTCAGTACTCGCGAACTACACGCAAAGATACCTCCGAGCATTGGTTACATAATGCATCGATCTCTATCGATCGGCTGCTCTTATGATCGGCTGCTCTTATGCCCCTTTTTCATTCCCCGTAGTCTTCGTCGTTGCCTTAAGACGGGACGGCCACAAAGCCACCAACCTACACCTACACTCAGGGCTCTGGGCTCCGTAAGGGTACGTACTCCCGGTCGAACGAAATATCGAACATCGATCGTTGGACAGATGCGTCGGGCGTTCAGGTAATGGATCGATCGGTTCACATACTAAACAGGTTTGAACTACTATACCTCACATGGTTGTTTAGTGGTTAATTGTGATTGCTTCAAACGTCAATGTGTCTTTTATTGTTTTGAATGAGTTTGTTTTCAGTGAATCGCTGTTAAAAAAGGCATTGTTTGATTTGTTCAACATCAATGTTTATGTTAATAATATATTTATTAACATATTGCATAAAAAGAAGTTAAGAAATAACTTGTAATGTTACTACCAATCGAACAATAAACGAGGCTCTCGTTAGTCTTATTCCCCCTTGACATCTGTTTATTCTATGCTCTTGTATGCTCTTGTGTTTCTCCTATGCTCTTGTTGCGTCTTGTACTTATCAATAAAAACGAACATGTTTTGTCTTTATTTTATTCACTTGAAGGAAAAACATATGCAAAGCTCTCCGTGAATTGCACTGATGACTCGTTTGCTTTTGTTTCGCTATATTGTTTTTCTACCACACAAAAATGTGAGCTCAATCTATGACGTAACGTACAGCCAGTTGAAGCCTGCCCTCTTCTGAGGGTGATGCGCACAAAATGCATCAATCTCGCACCTGGGGTGAAATGACTATGCAAAGATTTCGCCTGCAAGCCGCAGGCGGAACGGACGGCGGACGGACGGATAGACAAAAACAAAATGGCGCGTAGACAAAAGCAAAAACCTTCCTTTTGGGAAAGGATCAAAATGACAAAACACACACAAAAACAACAGAATGAAGCTATCGCCTGGGGGTCGCCTCTGAATCTCTCTGGTCTTGGGGGTGGGTGACCCAGCCATCCCGCAACGCCGCAAGCGACGAGTATGACGACTTAGGAGGGTTGGAAACAAAACAAAAGTAATGAAAACAGCAAACCAAGACGAAGTCCCATCTCCGCAAAACTTGACTCACGGTATTGAAGGCAAGGAAAAAAGACCGAAACGGCCCACAGTCCCCGTCACCCTGGGCTGGTGGTGCTGAAGGTGAAGATGAGCGTCAAGGTGGCGAGTCGGGTCGTTTCCCAGCACCGTTCGTCCACCGCCACCGCGATTGCCAGCCCTTCACTTCCTTCCAAATTATGCTGTGCACCGCCAGACATCTCGACTGATTGCCCGGAGGCAACGTTGTAGACGAAATAGAAAAGGGAGGTTGACGAAATGAAGGGGGAGTTGGGGGGCGAACATATTCTCACGGGTTTCGTGGCAGTTTCGGTTTCATTTCTCTGTCCCAGCGTCCCATGTATTGGTACGTACGAAGTTTCGCTCGGCGAGGGAAGTTCGCCTTTTGAAACGACCAGTACCATTTTCCTATTCCCATGAGTTCTGGCAAATATCATTGAAGAAAACAAACCCGAACATATGTGGCCTACTGGTGTGTGGCTGGACACGCGATTCGTGTGTTGTATATGCTGGAATTAATTTCCCACATTGAACTTAGGTACTCATTAAATTATCTTTTTAATCTTTTGAAGAAATCCATCACCATTTTCACTGTCGTCTTCCATTTCTGGTCGGCCATCTTTCTTTAATTGTTCATTATATTCTGCATCCCATTCATATCGGTGACTGCTCGGTGACAGCTATTTCTTATCGCTTAACGCCAGTAACGCTTCTTCATCGAGAATACGTTACTACGGTAAACCGATGATGTAACGCCAATCTAACGTCGTTCAATGCTACTCAGGCGAAGGATCTTCTCAGAAGCAATAACTTGTTTCTATTCCCATATCTGCGTACCTCATTCGATCGTCTACATTTCAGCCCGAGAGACTCATCATAACTTCAGCGCTACACAAAAAAACCTCCCCTTCGAAAGGGCATCATCACCTGTATGTTTGTGTGTGTGTGTGTGTGTGTGTGTGTGTGTGTGTGTGTGTGTGTGTGTGTGTGTGTGTGTGTGTGTGTGTGTGTGTGTGTGTGTGTGTGTGTGTGCTACATGGAAACATTTCTCACGATGAAGTGCACTCAGCTGTGATGTGTTCGATGCGTTGTACGAAAAAAATGAAAACGGTTCAGAGGAACAAGTCACGACCGACCGACCAGCATACCGCCAGCGTAAGGTAGGTCAAAGGTTACGGTGGCGTCCAGTTCGATCGATTCGCATGACTGTGTCCAAAATAGTGCGGTTAAGAGTGTCGTCAAAGCAGCTTGCAACCGAGCGGTTGAAGAAGCGCACTCTAGTGCTTCGCTATTGCCTCAAGAGCCATTTTGCGTAGAGTAAGAATTGGTTCAGTTTCCTTTCTTCCAGAAGGATCCACAATAACAGAAGGATCCAGAAGGATCCACAAGGATCGTAAGCAAGAAATGCCCCCCATATACTACAAAAATGGGTTGCAAAACATAACAGTGTTTAGTTATAAACGTTATAAAGACGTTATGTTTTCGGTTTTAAATGGAGGAATAGAAGAATTATCATGAGTACTAGGTTCTTATCGGAAACGTACTCAGATACTTAACAAATACCTACAACCTGGTTAAAACTCATTTGTAATACCTTACTAGATCAGGCTTTATTCGCTTTTTAATGCAGGGTCCTCACTCAACATCAAAGTTCCTCAATGGAGCATGTAAATCTGAAGAGAACTTTTCACTGCCAAAAGGCCTCCAACTACGCAGCTTCAGAAATGGACTATGAAATGTTTTTTTCGTGAGTGACCAGGCGTTTCCTTTTCCTTGGTATGTGCTCCACGCAGTTTAATCTACGAATCAATTGTATCGAATGTTTTCGATTACAGTGATACCAAACTGCAGGCGCAGAAATATAGAAAAAATGGCAGCGCAGCTAATCCAATTGCGTCACACCGTATCGGTGTCCGTCCGGTGTGTGGTATGATGCAATTAACGCTTGGACCGCGGCCAGCACTGGTGCCTGGTACCACCTTCTCAACCTGCTTGTGAAATGAAGCGGTGAAGTGTTACATAAATCAATACCTTTAATTGACGTAAGGACGCACTATGTTTTTGTATCACACACATCGGCCGAAAGGCGTGCAAGGGCCCGGAGTTTAAACCCGTTCCACTCCGGTTCGCCTGTCGCCTGCAGCCTTTTGCTCCGCTGCCAGCCTACCGTACCGCTGCATATAAACCCGTGGCCATACTTGAGTCGGCGTTACGCGGAAAGTGTCATCGCGTGATGGCTGGGAGACACGGAGGGAACCCTATTAGCCGTATTTATGTTATCATCGATGTTATTTTCAAAAACAAACATTGTTTTCTTCGACGTGGATTATGTGATCTCGCGTGGTCTGCCCTGCGGTCTGGTTTGCGGGACTTGACCACTTCCAAACGGCCAGTGAAAGGCAGGCCACGCCGAGAGCACTGAACTGGTTTGCGAGAAACAATGTGGCCTGCATTCGCCGTCCTTGGCAATCCGCCGTATGTATATCGCGCACCCAAAACCGGTCCGGCGAAGGTGTCCACGTCTCCCAGGAGTAGCTAAACCCTATCCGAGGCGTCCTGTAACGCCTTATGCCCTCCCAGGACTTACCGTTCTTTGAAAACGCATTGTGCAGTTGCTTCCTCTCGTTGCAGCACTCGGTTGATGGTTGACAGTTGCCTTGGTTCGGTTGACCAAGCTCGTTTGATCGTAGCGTGTACTTTCGACGTTAGTGTCCGTTACTCCCACCACTGGCCCGGACGCAACACAACGGTCGCACGCGAACTTCCGCCCAGCACCGATCGGAACACTATCACACAACACACAACCTTCCGCACAGCGACTCGTCTAAAGGACCTATTCTACGGTGCACAGAAACGATGCACTCACAATCGAGGCAGATACACGCAGTAACACTAAAGATTGGAGGAAGAGAAATTGGTGTAAGGGTAAAATAAACATCGAAAGAACAAGCGGAACTCAGAGGGATTGAGTATTCTGAATGAGGTTTTATCGATATCTTGAAGCAGAAATGGGATTATTTTGTGAAAAACGGTTTTCGACCGTAGCTATAAGGTCTTTCAATATCTCAGTACTTCAGTCCTTCGGGAAAACAACATTTCGGGAGCTCTTTTCTAAAATCTGATCGATCCAGAGTATGAATTCCTTCATTCCTATCGTGAAACAAAAACGGAAATATGGTAATCAGCAACTCCTAAAAGCTTTTCTTTAGGAACGCCTGCTGAATTTCGAGGCTTCTAGAAGTCGACAAAATCTCTCAAAAACCCCCCGAACCTGGTGAGAAGAAAATCTTGCGCCAATAATCGCAATAACGGCACGAAATCGATGGCTTCAGAGCCCGCTAAGCAGCAGCACGGCAGCTAAAACGGGTTCACTGTCTGCGTTCCATAAGGTCACCCGATCCGCGCCATGGTGCCGTTGCTCCGATCCACGATGTCAATGCACGACATTTTAACCACCGCAAACGGTGGTGCTCTGTTTTAGCGATTCCGGACACGCGCCATCGTGTGGCTGTGTGTGTTCGCGAGGGCAGTAGATGCATCTTAAACATCGGCGGCTTGGTCCGCACTACTTTTACTTTCTCCCGGGGTTAGTCGTGCCTCGTTCAAGTGTTCAACGTGGTCAAGTAGGAATCCTGGTTTCGTGCTACTGAACGTATACGTTCTCACCAACCCGTGTGGAGGTGTGTGAGCGGGTGCCTGTATGTGAGTTGATGGAAAGAAGCTGCTTCGGTTTCGGTTGAGCTGTGATTTTACATAGGCTTTTGAATCCATTTCCGTTCAACTGGGAACAATAAACACAAACACAGACACCCAGCATGCACGAACAACTAAATACAATCTTTACAAAGGTGTTACTAAGGGACCGCCTTGAAGGATGCGCAACGTGTAGAAGACACAGAATTCAGGCAAAGGTGCATAAGATTTTGCCACAAAGTGCGTACGTGACAGTACAATTAAATGGCGCAAAAGGATTTCCCTAGCTGAAGGAAAAGACGTGTCTACTTTACGTTACAAATAACCGCAAATGTTCCTAGAGAATGAGTATTTTGAACTTTTGAATGCTGAGGAACTGAGAACCGCCTCCAGGAAGTGTCTATTCACACAAGCACACAGCATCACTCGCCGATTCACTATGAAGATATCCAGCCGGAAGTACACCAACAAACACACGCACTAATGCACACACACACAATCACGTATTCAGTTCTAGCAGGGAAAGTAGTGAAATTGTTCAGGAGATTCCCGTCTCTATCTCTAGTCACTTCGAGCCTCTCGTAGTCTGGAAAAACTGTGTGTGTTGGAAAAGCGGAAAAACACCCCACCACGAAGGGCGACGCTGCACTTACACTGCACGCCGGAATGGCCGCGAATGTTTTTTTGTTTCGAAAAAAACAAAACGTCAACAACGGGTTGGACAGCTGTTCGCTGGGGAACGGTTCCGTGCAAAATGTGTTGGACGGTACTATCGGCACCGTGTTTTATAACATTTCACGCCGTCACCGCACAGGGCCTCCCCCTCTGTGTCGGCCACCGGGGAGTAGAAGGGGAGTAATGCTCTGCAACGATCACCAACACTCGCTAAAAAACGCGCCCCTTGGTGAGAGGGGGGGGGGGGGTGTAGCGAGGGGAAAGAGAAAGAGCGTCCGGTTGTGTGCACGGTGAGGGCAAAAGAGCGATCGAAACAATATCAATCCCCCCTAAACGGAGGGGCTTTGGGGTCCCAACAGGAGGAAGGAAAAGGAGATACAAAGACGTTATTATTTATATGTGTGTGTGTAAGAGCGAGAGGAGGAAACGATAGGGGGAGCGGGGGGATTTGGGGGGCAAAAATAGTCCGATCTCAAGGAAAGGAGAGGCTACCTAAGACACCGCGCACCGACCGTTTTTCGAGCGGGTTTGATCGTTTGGTGACTTACGACATTGTTGACGTGGGATGGCGGGTGATAGTGGAGAGACGAAAGAAACGGACACCAAACGGTCACAGACACACACACACATACATACAGACTGGAGAGATGCCCACAAGTTTTGGAGCATCTAGGTTTGGTGAAAAGTTTCCGGCGGAGATTTTGTGTGGCTTCACCTGGGCGTAAATATTAAGCTGGTCCTGGAGATCGATCTTCTGGAAGTATTTGACACCTGAGGCAGCTATTCGCTATCCTTGCGAATACATCTCGAACGGAAAACAGCTGCTACAGGAGCTTTCCGATGCATCATTTCTGGAACGCAATTATTCCAATAGGAGCAAATCATAGACGTTTTCTAGGAGTGAAAGTTTTAGGTTCCAGCCACTCTCTACCCTTTTCAAGTTCTAATTAGTGGTGACAATCCCTTTTGATGACATTTAACTTGCCAATTTATCTCTAAGTATATCGCTGCAACTACAATCTGTATATAAAATTTGATTGATACTCTTGAAACCTAAGGACGAAAGCTGTATCCTACAGCAGAGCCCTATAAACTTTTCGACGCACCCAGCCGAACGGTTAAAACCTCCCGCGATCGATTCGGCGTGCTCGAAATGGCACTTCGGAGCAACGACAGCCGTTCGTCGTTGTAGGATGAAACTAATAGTTTCGTGAGACGACATTCACTCCAATCGGCGCGGAATTTTTAGCGGCACTCCGCAAACCCTGGACGAAAGAGGGGTGCATGGGAATGGAGCGCGGCGTTGGAAGGGCGTCTATGAAAAGGTCTAAAGGGGTATATCGTAGGTATTGCCGCGTAGGGGGAAAACGAGCGAGCTTTGGGTGCGAGCGAACGAGATGGGGTGTACAGATCGTGGAACAAGCGTACCAGAGGAAACCGCGAACAGGGAATCGGCACGCAGCTCCGTTCCCACGACTGATCGATTGCCGGCCCAGCTGGGCCGGGCTACAGAGCTGGGAATCCATGCAACGGCGGTGATCCCTGCACCAGCCGTCCTCCGACGAGGACGCAGGCACGAGGCTGCATCAGTATTCGTAGGAGTTTCGGCGCTATATGCTGTGCAGCATGGCTGCAACGGTAACCTAGGTCACTTTAATGAAGCCCGAGTGCACTACGCCAAACGCGCTGCAGCGTGAATTAATTCTGGCTGAATTCTGTGTGGGACCATTGTAACTCCAACACCGATCCGTGCTGGATGCAAGAGTTTGTCGAAGCACTTTCAAAGAGCAATTCCACTTGGTTTCACTTTCTTTCGATGTTTACCTTTCTTCTGGCTCTATTTCCCTCTCGCCTTTATTTATGTGCCCTTATTGCATCGATAGTTCTTACTTACTTACTCAGAGCTTTAGTATTTTGGATCATTAGTCCTTTACGATGCCTATCAGACTTTGGGGCTAAAATCGACCTCCACAATGACAACTCATTCACAAATGTCAAACACGATTGGCATCTCTTAATGGCTGTTTGCGAATCTAGGTAGATCTCCGCTTATGCTATATCGCTGTACCCCTCTAGTTACTAACTCTAGAGATTCCCTACCTCGAAGGCATGCGTGCCGTACAATACGGATGTAGAAATGTAAATAAAACGATCCTGTCCTGTATGGCTACCGGTTAGAAGATAAGCAGATTTAAATGTTCTGCATGCCAAAACAACAATTAATTAGTCAAATCGCCCCGGGGCTCGCCTCGGCGGTTTTATGGTCGGGTTGTAATAACGTTTTGCCAACAACTCCAAGCCCAATGTTAGACCCAAAGCTCATATACTGCTACCTGCTGGCGAGGGGTGAATAAAACAAAGCAGCTAAGTGGTGGGCTTTGGCAGCTCGAAGCCTAAACTGCGACGAGGCGCGTCTTTAAACGACGCAGGAGCGACGCAACTGCTCGCGCTCTGTTCGCCAGGATTATTTTCATGGTCACGCAACGCCTCAAGACAACTGTTGATGAATCGTTGTCCCCTCGCGGAGGTCACATTCGAGCTTGTTAGTTTTTTGAAAGGTTTTATAGCGTTCTTACTCCACCTCGGTCCGGCTTCTTTACGCCGGTTTATTCCCCAAATACCATATACTTGACCCGGACCACTCTTCTTCGCCACATTCAGTGTTGTTCATCCAACCCGGATTCAGATACTGATTCATTTGGACAAAGTAGAAAACAATCTTGATTAATTTTCCCACCAGATTTGATCTTTAGATGGGTTATTTTTCATTTGCTAAATAAGTGTTCTTACAAATTTTCAAGACGTTGAAATAAAGTATTAAGGTTACGTTTTATATAGCGGCTTCTTTTTCAAATAAACAACAAATATCAAGAATCTCGTTGCAGTTGTACGAAGTAACATGAGGTTGGTAAGCAGGGTAAATAGATAACCGGTCAAATAAACTGTTCAACATCCGCCAACGAAGTGAACGTAGCGCTGCCCGGATGCCAACAAGTTCGAACCTCATTAGATTAGCCCCTTCCGGGTTTGTCCGAAATAGTTGAACGTCTGCATCGTTCACGCTTGGTTGAACTTCGCGCAAGCTTACGGCACTCTCGACGATCGCTCGATTAATCTTTCCAGACGGCCTGTTGTGCGTAACGGAATTCGAACATCATCATTCGATTTTTCGTAAAACTAACGAGTCATTTCAAGCCGGTGCAAATTAATCGGGAATAAAGTTCGCTTGATGAGACTTTACGGGCACGAAAATGATTGAAGGAGTAGAAGAACAAGTTGGTTTTTATTTTTGATTGAATTTCCTAATGTTAGGCTAAAGAATAGAGAGACATCTTAAAACTAGAAAATTTGGAAAAATTCCGAGAAATTATTCCAAAAGAAATCGAAATGTTCGCATGGTAAAACATAAGAGGATATCCCCAAAAAAAATTCGAAACTGAAAGTGTTACATAAGGAAGAAAGTAGATTAAATCACTCCGAATGGAAACACATAATTTCTGTTACTTGAAGTGCGCAGTGTTCATCGAACCATCACAAACTTAAAGTTTAAAATAAATATCATGTAATCTGTACAAATTATGTCGTCCAGCGAACGTAACGCTTGTATGTGTGTGCGTGTATGTCCTTCTAACGAGACCACAAAATCAGTGAACGAGCGCTTTTCCGAAACCCTTTGTTCGCAACCTCGTTCACCTTCGCTTTTCCATCCTCCAATTTTGCTCAATTTTATTAGCCTCACATTATCTTCCCCATGCTTCACTTTCCCTTTTTCTTCTCTGTGCGTTGAGTTATTTAGTTTTATCTTTGCCTCTCCCTCCTCCTCTTCTTGTTCAATGTCAGCTTCCCTGGTCTTGAACGGTCTTTACGTGCGCGCTTTGTTTTGTTTGTTTTCAATTTTCCTCGGGTACGCTTCATACGATTTATACTGTTTTTCACTAGCGTCACAAAGCGATAAATAAATAAAAAAAAATAACTCGTACGGAATTCATGGGTTCTTTTTGCTCTGTTTTGAATTTTTTGGCTGTTTGTATTTTAATTTTCTTTTCTCCTCTTTTCCACTTGGTTCGTTCGTTCACCGCAAGTGCACCGTATTCGGGAAAGCTGCAAGCAGCGTGTCCTTGCGGAGAACGCAGGCATTTCATCTTTCGCTGCACTTCACTCACCAACCATTTTTCCTTCCACTAATTTTCCCGCTGCCATTTTTTTCTACCTTCCTTTTCGGGGAGTTTTTTTAGTTTTTCCGCCACCGTTTGTTTTCACTAACGTTTTTCCGAGGTCTGTCGCTTGCCACGGTCCAGCGGGTTTCAGCGGCGGGACGAAAATTTTATATGCCACACTTTTGATAAAGCACCACCCAATACAACCCACCCACCCACCCACTCCCCCCGGTGGAAAAATGTCTCAGGGCTGCACGATTGATGGGACATTCATTTTCTTCCTCCATTATACCACCGTACGCTCCCCCTTCGAGGGTGAACCCCTTTCTGCCAGCCTCTCCCGCCCCTATCCCCCCTCCTACCCTGGTTTTATTGTGAATCGATGATGATTGCTTCGCTTTAACGATCCGTGCGTCGCCCGATGTTGTGCATCGGAGGTTGATGGTTGTTCGGGCTTGTTGATGGCTCGGTTCGCTCGGCTAAGCACCTACCTGTTCCGGAAAGGCGTTGGGTGGTTTTGGGCGTTGTATTCCCCCCCTCCCTCCCTCCACTCGAGGGACAGAGAAATGAAGATGGCTCTTTTATTATTTTTATTATTACTATTATCATAATGGAAGCGGAAGGTGTCCCCGTCCGGGCAGTCCCGTTTTTCGAGTTTGATTTGGATTTCACGTGCACGTCTCGGTCCACGAGCAGCCCGCCATACATATTGACGCCGGCTCCGAAACCGCAGAAGCAAGATGTCGCCGGTTTGCCGTCTTCCTTTTCGTCACACGCCGCACGGACCATTGTTAGTTGCGTTTTTTTTTTTTTTGTAAAAAAGGGGAAAGCGAGCGTGACGAGTTAGAAAGTAGTCGCTTTCCGTGAAACGTAAAACACTCTCACTCGGGGTTTTAGTAAGCCTAATAGTGCGCCGCACGGAAGGGGGCAGGAGAAAACATACCAATCGAAAGCGCACTAATAAACCCATCAGCATTATGTCGTACGAGCATATGTTGTTAGGTTGAAAATATTGTCTCTTCCTAAACTAGAAATCTTCCTAAATTAACAGCCTCATTGTTAGCACAATGCACTCTGGTTTAACACTAATCGGATCGTGGCGACATTTGAACATTTATTTACTGGTTTTGTTTAGTGAAATTTAATCACAATATTTTTCATGTTACAAAGACAATTTTTGTTTTTAGCTCCATTATAACTTACTTCTGAGAACAATTGACTAATAGTTAGTGCAAATAACATTTTCCTATCATTATAATTTAGATTCTTTTGCGCAAATAGTTTTCTAACCGATTGTTTGTCTAAAAAGTGTGTCCTTTTTATGATTCGGTTGAAAAATTGAAGCGGAAAAACTGTAAGAACTTCATGTTAGTTTGTTTGTAACAATTTGAAATTAGTTTGATAAACTGAATTTCCAAATTAAAGTTCCAAAACAACTTGCTTCTGAGAACAAAACAAAGTACAGTATTGACGTTGGAGTCAATTTGACCGATTGTTTTTAGGTCCTTTCTGATTACTTTTTCAGAAAGAAACATCTACGAACTTCCAAATTTACCATTTAGGTATTTTTAGCTGTTTGTGAGCCGTTTGCACATCAATTTCCCTCTTTTTTTGTTTCAAAGTCACTCGCAAACGACTCGCCAATTGTTCTGTTGCTTGTAAAGGGCGGCCATCGCGCTTCAGCGTATGCGCCAATCGCAGTAAACATGCCGCCATCGCAATGGCCGGGTTGGTTGACCGCTGTATCGCTGTAAATTTGTAGATAAATACGTTGTCATCCGCAAACGGGTGATCTGGTAGTCATACAATAAACAAACGATCAACATCGAGTCAAAATGTTGCCCCCGTTAGTCGAGTGTACTTGAAGGAAAAATGCTTCGATATGAAAATTTCTATTAGATTTTCACAACTGCGAAATCATTTCATACCTTTCATGCAATTTATCTCTAACTCTAAGATTGTCAAACCAATTTCAATTCAAATAATAACTTAAAGCGATAAACTTTCATGAAGTTCTTACAGTGTAGACAAAAAACCGGTTAGAAAAATGTCTACGCTATAGAACCAAAATAAAAATAAAAAATAGAAATGATAGAAAAATTTAATTTGCACTAAATATTAGCCAATTTTGGACAAATGAGAAAACACTACATGGTTGAAGGTGTCCAATTACCTCTACAAGACTTTTGTACTTTAAATTTGACACCAGGAGTAAAATTTAAATGTAATTTCATTGGTTTTGATTGTGATTTGTTTTTATTAGGTTACGTTCATTCGCTTCTCCAGTTGTCCAACCTTAACGTTTTGGAGTGAACGGAAAAGCTTTTATTTTACCACCCATGTTCGGTTTGCGCGTAACACGTGTTTTCTATTCCAGGGAAAACTAAACAAACTTTTGCCTTACTTTCATTACCTCACGATTGATGGTTAGGCCCACCTTTACACTTCATTTAGTTTTTAGCGAGAAGTCCATGGGTTTTCCTCGTTGTCCTTTCAGTTGTTCACAGGAATTTGGTGCTACCCTCGGTGCAAAATGGGCGGAAAACTCAACAAGTTCAGCGAAGAGAAATGCATGTTACGAGCGAACGAGCTGAAGGAGTTGGTTGGTTGGTGCAGTGAAATTGTGTAACCAAGAAAATATCGACCATCGAACCGGTCAGCTGGTCCCTCGTCATCGTGCGCCCCTGAAAAACCCTCCCCCGGCTTTCGAGGCGAGCGAAGGAAAAACCGCAGCCTTATCATCGCCGACGCAGGCACGCTTATCGCAACAACCAAAAATCGCGCGCATCCGTGTTCGCATTTCGCTTCTATCGGCCAGCGGGACTGGGGCATGTGCGTGTGTGTGTGTGTGTGTGTGTGTGTACCTTGCGCAAGCGTGGGAGGTGAGTGAGGGTGAGGTGGGTACTAGTCCTACCGCCCAGACTCGGGTTTCCCCAACCCCTTTCGCGTTAAGTAACAAACCAGGCCACAAATGGAAAAACCTGGCGTGCGTTTTTCGCCAACCGGCAAGTAGGACTAAACGTCGGGGGAAGGGGTGCAGCACTCCAAAACAAAACAACAAATAGTCCCTCCCCCCAGACCAGCCTGAACGTGCCTAGATCAATGGATCTATCGGTACGCAAATATCGACGTTGGACATGGCGAGATTCGGGAAATGTGAAAACGGGAACCAATCCAAACAAAATACTCGAATTGATCCTGGACGGGGATGACATTTGGAAGGATCTCTCTGTGGGTAGCGAGGAAGGAGGGAAAGGGTTTGTATGTTTAGTACACGTTAGAGATAAAAATGGGCCGCATTTCTCTACATAAGTTTTTTTGACAAAACAACGGATACATTCGTAACAAGGACATCAGAATGATTCCAAAACACCAGGCACTTTTCTGTTTCCCATTATAAATGCTAAATTTAGTATAGGGAAACGAGGGGTATTATGCCTCTCTTCATTTTTGAGCGGAATTAAATTACATATCTTGATTAAGCTTGAAGAAAAACTATCAATAAACGCATTGGAAGTATTACTCAAATCAATCTTTTCTAAAACCTCAAAACCAATGCAACGGAAAACGTAAATAAATCTCCGCAGCAACTTCTAAAACCTCCAAAAAGATGTTTTGCATTGAGCAAATTGTAAATAAATGTACCAGTTTTCTAACAATTATGCCACAAAACTTTGTGATACTATGTGTCAAAGTGATGATTTATGTTTCAATGTTTTACACCTGCCACATGAAGTCGTATGCAAAACAAAGTAGATGTTGGAAGGTGGAGGTTAATGTTTATTACTGCAGACGAACAGGCGTTCCGTGCGAAGCCCTCTTCAAGCGAAGAACCCGATCAACTTGGAGATCGAGAGCCGTTATTTACGGGTTTCAATTTCCAAAGCTTAGGCAAAAGGAAACACAGCAAGAAGATAAGTCATTTGTCACCGGCACCTGGGGCAACCTTTAAAAATTCGTTGTATAGCGTGCCCTTGACTAGAAATGTGGTTTTTTTAAACTTTACTCTACGCTTTACCTCTGCACGCACGCGCACCGTTAACACGCACGACAGATTGACACACTAGCGTGGCAGGGCTCATTGTTGATGGTTGCGATGCTGATGCCGCTCTAGTCGTTGTTGTGGCTGTTGCTCGATCGAAACGAAATTGGATGTGACCGATGCAACCTGGCCCTTGTGCATGTGCGCCGTGCGTGCCCGCTCTGTTTACCTTCTCCGTGCGTACCGTGTGCCGTGAATATCGGTCTCGGTGTCAACGGATGTCGCAATCCCCCCGGTGCCCGCGGTCTAATCGAACCAAGGTAACCCCTGGGTTCGGGTTCGGGTTGACACATGGCGCACCGAGGGGTTTCCCAGGCTTACAGGCCCCAATACCGCCACCAAGGCCGTGGACTGGATTCGCGGTGATGGATTTGTACCCGAGAAGAATTTTGGGCCGGCATACGTTACACACCACATAATTCCTTCCACATCAAACGTCAATGAAGCCAAGCGGAAAAGGATATCTAGAAAGGCCATCAAGAAAAAGAGATATTTCCAATGATCCGATTTCAATTCCTAAATCCTATATACGCGAGGACTACGAGTTGGATATGGACCCCAGTAGACCAATTCCTGAAGTTCTGAACAGGACTTTTGGAAACACTATGACTACCAACTCCTATAGATAGGCTTGCAACAGAGATCAAAGAAGTTATGGTTTTTGACAGCACTAGGTTTGATTGATAGACACTTTCGAGAGCTGTATATTCTGATACCTTCGGATTTACCTTAGGCAGAATGGCTAGAACTTGGACCTACCCATAGAGACTTGTTTGTTGTTTGTCAAGTTCATGTCCAAAATCATTCTTAGTTCAGACCTTTTACCCAACGCAAGTGAGTCAAGGATGCAGAGATTAAAATCTAGTGAGTGATTCACGGACTGGTAAGGATTTCGTAACTCCCTAAGAGAGGAAAGCAAAGTAGGGTAACTTAATCAGCCAGAATAAGAAGTTCGAACTTTTGCACAAGAGTTGATGTCGAAGAACCCAATCCATCTCTGCATGCAAGCCCAAGTACTACAGCACTGGATGACGGATCCGCCCGTCCATATTGAAGGGGCATGATGCCGCACAATAACCACGTTACGTGGCTGACGTGGCCTTCAGGATGGCCCTAGGACGCGATGGACGGCGCACGTTCCGATAACGACGGCGCAAACCGTGCCCTGCCTTACCAAGTGGGAAATGTGGGCCGGCTCCCGGCGGTTTGCGCTGAGTCGAGCACTTTCGATTTCGATTTCTATTTTCACCGATCTACAGCGCGGGGCGGGGGGGGATGTCGGAGCACGACACCCTGCACGACGAAACAACACCACGTGCGAGCGCAAACAGGTTCACGCAACATTGATAGCACGCGCGCGAACGCGCAATCGAATTTTGAATTTTGCTCCAAACCGGATCGTCGTGTGAAACGTTGCACGAAATTGCCGCCTGGTTCGGTCTTGGATAGTTATACTTTCTCCGCTTGCCCCGGTACTCATGCCTCCCCCTTGGTGCCCTACGCCTTCATCGATCTGCATCAGTTCTCATTCCATTTTGTTTGTCCTTTATTCTGTGGTCAAATGTGTTTCGAATCCCGCACGTGCTCTATATTGAAGTTGCGGTAATTAATCTACTCAACTAAAAGATGCTTTTAGGCTTAAGAGAATTTGAAAATAATTTTAAGTATTTTTAAATCAAACCAAAATTGCAGCACGATGTGATCTACTTAAATGTTTTCGCTTGTCTTCACATTGAGATCAAGAATGCTGAGCGAGAGCTGACAGTTTGACGTATTTGGAGTACTCATAAACTGTACGATTTTTGTTTAATCAGACGGAAAAGAATAAGATGAGTTTAATTTAAAACTGTCTAATAAATGTATTACACATCAACCTAAGCATTGAAATCGTAGCGACGTTAATAATATGTTCAATACAATGTTAAATCAGGCTTTCGGCCAGATCGAGCTGGATACTATGACGTTTAATTAGACCGCAAAGTGCTGCGTAAACCTGATTGCCTGCTTGGCCTGCCCTGAATTAAACTACTCTGCCTCGAATCGGCAGCATGATCATCGGTGGCCATGCAACGCCCATGCACTCGAATGGCACTGAATTTGGTCCGATTTTGATAGCACTCTCGTTTTTTATCTGTTTGTGGGTCAAAAGCGCGTAACCGGCCCATTACGGGTGAAAGATGTGTTACCCTTTTATTTCTGTTTTCTTTCTCCCTTTTCGACCAAATTCCATTGATGGCGCGCGTGTAATGCAATCGCACGAGCATAGCATGGGCTCGGTGATATAAGAGCTTGTTTTGCTTGTTTTGCTTTCTTTCCATAATGCGGCATCCGCGATAATTGTTGCACCGCCGGGGGTGGTAGATATCGAGCGCATTGCGAGATGCTTATGCGTGGCGCATGAATTTCGGGCTTGCAAGTGTGGCCCGAAAAGACTCCAATTTAAACTGCAATCGACCGAAATTTGGCTCATGTGGAACAAACAATTCGACAGCAAACTGCACTGTGGCGAGATAAAGAGAGTTGCTCAACATGACACAGATAAACGCGCAGTTCATGCTAAAGAGGAAGTTGCTGAAGAGATTAGAAAATCATTAAGCAATTACTCATAGAGGCGTTAAATAGTAGTGACACAAAACAAAATCCTAACGAACCACTTTTATACCGATCTTTGAGAACATTTTGTTGATGATGTTGCTTATCGCCAAATAATATTAGTATGATCGTACCGTTTTACTTTTTTATAGTTTTTTCCCATTTGCCAACGATAAAAGAAAGTACAAACATCCCCATGAAATATTAGTTTTGTTTTTACGCTTTCCGAAGAGAAACGTTTAACGGTTATTTTTATGAAACTGATAAACCTTCACTTTCACAGTTCTAATGCTTAGTTTACACGAGGCGTAAAAGTCTGAAAATCCAAGCGTGAATATCACTTTTTCTGTCACTTTTTTATTCGTTTCGTGTGAACGTTAATATTTGTGTTCCGAGGCAAAGCAATATTGATTTGGTAGTTTATTTTTTAAAAAACACAGGAGAGAGCTAATTTAATTACTAAAATCTTGTCGAAACACCAACAGCATCACAAAAATCATTGTAAACCGTATTTTTCACTCGCCGTCCTAAAAACAGATTTTCGCTTACTTTGACAGTTGGCTGGTCAACTGAGAGCAGTTTTTCGTTTGAAAAAGGTTGCTTTGCGCTTCATGTAAACTAAGCATAATGTCCAGGGACAGAAAGAAAAAGAATATAAATTATTCATATCAAACTCGTGATTTCAGTCATTAATTTCTTTGTTTTATTTTTGCTATGTTGCGTTCGCATCGATCCTCAAACCGGCTAATGAATTGACCATATGTTCTTATCTCGCCAACTTACCTCATGATGACTTTTATATCCGATTTTTCACAAAATCATGAAAAAGGTAACCACATCTATTTGTTATTGTACTTAAATAAAATGTAGCTAATTTTGTAGTACTGAAAAATTCTGTTCACCCGTAAAATAACACGTAAAACTCTGTAAAGTTACCAACGGAGCTTGTTTCGACAGCTTACTCTGACATCCGCTAGATGTCGCACAGAGCGTAAGCTCACTGTTGGAGCTTGGCTTGGGCTTGAGAGGTTGGCAAGGGGTTACACAGTCTAGTTAAATACTTTCATATCAATGTTGAGACAATCGAGTTTTCTCGATGCAATTCACGTTTATTTAGATTTTATACCAAACATAAAAATATGACACGTTCCATAGAGATGTATTCGTATCATTCTTGAGCAAAGAAAACGTCTCAGCACGTTGAAGATCGTTCCATTTGTGGGACCACAACGACGACACGGTAAATTAAAACACTGTAGCAACCTGTCTGACAGTTCGCGTACGTCAATCCGCATATGCTCCGAAAGTCAGTGTCAGTCAAGCAATAGAGTCGCAAAGTGGCGGACGTTGTTGTGTGTTGTGTGATCTTTTTACCAGTTGCAGTGGGAACGGAAAGGTGTGCATCAAGTGTTTTGGTTTTGGTTCGCCCCCGGAAGTCATGTACCCTGCGTTCGGCACCTTTCCGGTGGACCGAGGATAGCGCAGTGGCCAACAGCGTATCCCTCCCGGCCACGGGAAGGGAACATCATGGTTAGTGAAGGTAAATGGCGCCAGGAAAAGCCTGTCAACGACGCCGGGCCGAGGAAGTCCGGTATGCGGAAGAGAGGAGGGGTTTATATTCAATCATAGAGGAGATCTTTGTACAGATGTACTGAGGCGAGATTCGATTCCCGATAGGACGTTGGCTTTTCCAGCATGAAGTCTCCTCTGAGGGAATACGCCGACCTTGAGCATCAAACAGACACACGAAATCCAAACAAACCCCGCTCGCCCGCCCCTCTTCTTGCCCATGGTGGTGATGACCTTCCCACCGAGCAAACCAATTTGTTGCCTTGTCGAACCGGGCCCCTTAAACCTTCCTCCTTTCCTTGCTTGCATGTGATCCGAGTGTGACATAACCGGAGATTCGCTCTTTCAGTGACATCTCTCGCCATCTCGAAGATGGGGGCGCGCGAACCGTCCTGTCGATGCAACGATGCAACAACGTCGACCGACACCAAACGCCCTTCCACCCTTTCTTCCGTGCCTGCCAGTAATTATGGTAATTGAACGAACGATTTGTCCCCCAGGGTCGTTTCCGTGTCCGTAGCGAAACCGAGGTGGAAATCCCCTCTTCGACACTGCGTACTTTTATTACTACTCCAATGCGGTTTAGTATGCGCTGCTAATATTGTTTCTATTCCGTACAACGATAGCCTTCTTTGTCGCCATCAATTCGCGTCTTCGATTTTCTAATAGAACCACACCAGGAAAGGGGGCAACAAATTGTGCCATAGAGAACACTGGCGCCGTTTTTCATTGCTTTGGTTTCACTTCACCCTTCTCTCTTGTGACCGTCTTGTTTATATGCTCCCAACATCGGCAGCAGGCAGTCGCGCCGACATTGAACAGTTTGCTCGTTTTGTTTTGTCTGTCCACGCGGTTTGCTGTTTTGTTTTCTATTATCGTTGCGCTGGCGCTTGCTTCGTTAACGAGGTTTGATTTTTCCCTTCGACAGCATCCCCTTCTTCCAGGGGGTAGGAGGGGCGAAGGGGTATAGGGTTTTCATTTCCTGTTTCTTCCTCTTCGACGTTCGTGTACCGCGGTTGTCACATATTTTAGGACTGGGGTTATTTTTGTTTATATCAAGTGCCTTTGAACCGCGTGCAAAATGTGCGCGTGCTGGCAGCATCCAACCGACACACGCACACACACACACGTCCCACGCGCGTGCTAGCTCGCGTGTGTGTGCGTGTGTGCACGCAGTTATGTAGCCCCACCGGTTGGCAAATGGTTTAATTTAGGTTTGAAAATTATTGTTCCCTGACATCTTTCCTCTTTTTTCCCTTTTCTTTGCAGCGACCCTAAACAGCCTGTCTTCGAGAAGAACGAACGAGGAAATTTGACACCAAAAAGGAGAACACAGTGGTGAACCTAGAAGATTTTAATTAAAAAAAGCACGTCCAGTAAACGGGCACACCGCACCCCCTTTCCGGAGGGTTCGAATGGGAGGATATGGACCCGATGGTCGGAACGTGCCTATGAAGCGGTGTGACGTCCCCGGGTGTATGTCGATCGTAAAAATCGCTCCCCCAAAACGTGTTTGCCGATCGCACACCCCAAACCATATGTCTGCGAGCCAGTAACAGATACGAGTTAGAACCTCCCCCACCCCCAGTGTTTGTTTGTGTGTGTGATTCTTGTGCGCGACGGTTTTCAGTCGATTTCCCGCGGCGGATAGCTAATCTTGTGGCGCCGGACTTGTCCCCCGAGCGGAGGCTGTGGGTCGATCGGCTTTTGACAGCGATCGCGTACGTGTGTGCTGTAAAAAAAAACGGTGCCGTGTGTGCGTGTGTGAAGTGTGTTTCGCGACACGAGTCGCGACGCGGATCAGCGCGTGGGAGTAGAGGGGAGTAGCACTAGCAGAACCGGCGGGCGGAGGCAAGTTTTTCGAGGAGAACAATATCGGCGACGACCAGCCGACGACCGCCAGTCAATCTCAAATTCGCCACTCAAACGCACATTCAATCAAAAGAGTCGTCGTCGTCGTCGTTCACTCCAGAAACAAAAACCCTCCCCGACGTCCATCTGTTTGATTTCGCAAAAATGTTCAAAGCAGGCGGAACCACCGCTTGCCAACGCCAACGTCTCCAGTAAGGCCGCCCAACATCCGAGCGCCGGATTTATCACCAGCTTCACCAGCTCTCCAGCCCCGGACGGCAACATGGACGAATCAGGTGGGTTGATTGAAATGCGGAAACGAGCGAGAAAACTATCAGAACATTCTTCCTTTCGATCTATTGTTTAAGGCATTTGTTAACTACAAAGAATTTGCTTCAAGTAATCTACTGGATGCTTACCTTCTTAGGTTTACTGATGGGCAAAACAACTTACTTAATTTTTAGGAGATTTGAATCAGACGGAACAATTAACATGATGATTCGTTTCTTTTAGTTACCCGTTTGTGATTTTGATTTGTATCCTCAACAGGGATGCTTAACCAGATATATGAACGAAAACTGCATGTCGAAAAAGTGCACGCATGTTTCAAGGTCGTTTAATACCAAGAATAAATATTTCCAGCAGCAAATATACGGAAGAGTCTTGGAGTATGTCGAGCCTGACGCTCCTCATTTGGTCATATTTTGCTACCCTCGTTCAGAGTTTCTAGGAACGCCCTACCCCTTGCATATCGTATGTTAGGAATGTTCTCCCCGAACACGTGGGCGCACCAGCAAATAAACAATCGATCCTAGTAAAACATTTCATATTAATTTTGTTTACCTTATCGTTGCTATATGCTCCAGGTGCACACATTTTTGTTTTCCTTACCCATTCTCTCTCCTCCACGTACATTTCTATTATGAAAGGGGGAGAGGAAATTGGTGCATTGGATCAAATGAGTTTTGCTTAAATGTTGATAACGATCATTTGGACGCAACTCAGCCCTTTTAGAATAACCTCTGGAGTTACCCCTTTTTTGCGCAGCAATTATACATACCTCGTAAGATTTCCAATTGTCGATGGCGATACATTTGTAGGATGCGAAATGTCGCGAGAAAAGGCATTTTCACACTCAGCTCCTATGCTTTGCGTCGTGAAACATTTTCTTGAAAGAAAAAATAACCTTTTCCATGTAAGGTTCGTTTTGCTTCATTTATTTCGTGCATATTATTACCATTCCTTTGCGATAATCAATGCATATCTTTCTTGCACATGGAGATTTTATGTTTACTTTTCTCTTATCAATATGCAATTATTACAAATAAAAAAACTTAACATCGGCAGCAAACGCAAACACTGTAATCTTATAATCATACAATGTTTGTTTAATAAATCACTCTGTTGATTTTTTTCTTTGCTTGGCATTCTTACCACGATAAGTGCTGCTGTAAGCAACAATGTTTTTTAGTTAGTTTTCGGCCAATCGGATGATGATATTATTTAACCTAGTTATTATTACAAAATATATTAACTTTGAACAAGAAATTCCAATCGCAGCAGTGTTTGATTTCCTTTTATTTGCGTTGTGCAAAACTTCCACTTTGGTGCAGATAAAGTTTTCTTATTTAATAAGCAGTTAATTTTTGGATTGGTAACAAGTTTTGAGTTTTGTTCGAATCGAATCGTCGGATCAAATACTCAAATACGATTATACTGATGGAGATAATTTTACATCGTACAGAGACAAAGGTGACACGCACGTAAAGGAGGTAAAGACTACCTTCCAGGACCTTCGATTTTTGCTAACCGAGGTCCGACGTAATTGTTCCCACACCGTCCGCCATTTGCGCTAGCCATCAGCCCTTTTTTTCTCTTTTTTGCTGCCGCTCAAGTCAAACCGACCAATTAGTGTCCGATTCGTTCAAGAACCTGCTGATGGCGGGGTCGCACTCAAACGTCAATAGCTGAGCGGGCGCGCGCTCCACTGATATCACCTCCAGCAATTATCTGCTGTGCAAAACACGCAGCGGCATACGGCACCCGGAGCACGTTGCTTTGCGTAGGGCGTTTCTTTTTTATTTTTCGCTTTTCTTCTGCTTCTCGCAAACAGCCCTGATAACATTCATTCGCAAACCCCCGACGTACGGTCTAGGTCACCTACAAGTCCACTCGAAGTGGTCCAAGCAGGCCGCGCTCAGTTTGCGTCTCATGTGCAGGTGTTTACCGACACCACAGGTGCGAGTCGTTGCCGTATCGACACTGGAACGCACTGCTTGGGGACAATTGTCCCAGAATGATTTTGAGTTTTCAATATTTGACCACTGATTTTCCAAATGTTTCTAATTCTACTATGTACGAATCTCTAGCTTCTTAGAGCTCTGTCTTACGATTCTTTTAGCGAGTCTCAGTCATATGCAGCTTTCACCCAGGACTCATTCGAATTGATTCATAACTTTGAGTATTTAAAAAATGAAGAATTCTAATTAATGCATCTCAAAATCGATGCAAAGAGTCACTTAGTACAATTTAG